>VZSZ01009366.1:0-117373 GCA_013398815.1 Ibidorhyncha struthersii | reverse complement strand
TCTACTAGAGGACAGAGATTATCCTTAGTCCTCTTTTTATTACCAATATATTTATAGAAACTTTTTTTGTTGTCCTTGACAACAGAAGCCAGGTTTAGTTCCAGCTGGGCTTTGGCACTTCTAATTTTTTCCCTACATAACCTCACTACCTCTTTGTATTCCTCATGAGTGGCCTGTCCTTTCTTCCAAAGGCCATAAATCCTCTTTTTCTCCCTAAGCTGCAACCCAACCCTGTCTCTCTATTCAGCCAGACGGGTCTTTTTCCCCGACGGCTTGTCTTACGATACACAGGGACAGCCTGCTCCTGTGCCTTTAATACTTCCTCCTTGAAAAACATTCAGCCTTTCTGGACTCCTTTGCTCTGGAGGACTGCCTCCCAAGGGACTTTGTCAACCAGGCTCCTGNGTAGCAGTTCTGCTGACCCCCCTCCTCGCTTCTCCCAGCATCGAAAACTCTATCATTTCGTGATCACTGTTCCCAAGACAGCCTCCAACTGTCACATCCCCCACAAGACCTTACCTGTCCAGCAGGGCACCTTCTCTAGTTGGCTCCCTCACCAGCTGTGTCAGGAAGTTACCCTCAACAAACTCCAGGAACCTTCTAGACTGCTCTCTCCCTGCTGTATTGTATTTCCTGCTGATACCTGTCAAGTTGAAGTCCCCCACGAGGAAAAGAGCACGCAATCTCGAGATTTCTCCCAGCTGTTTGTAGAATGTTTCATCTGCATCTTCATCCTGGTTGGGTGGTCTATAACAGACTCCTACTACGATATCTGCCTTGTTGGCCCTCCCCCTGAGTCTTACCCATAAACACTCAACCCTATTGTCGCCATCATTCAGTTCAAGACATTCATAACACTCCCTGACATACAGGGCCACCCCACCGCCTCTCCTTGCTTGCCTGTCCTTCCTGAAGAGCCTATAACGATCCATGGCAGCACTCCAGCCATGTGAGTCATCCCACCACGTTTCTGTGATGGTGACTACATCATAGTTATCCCGCTGCACAACAGCTTCCAGTTCCTCCTGTTTGCTGCCCATGCTACGTGCATTAGTGTATAAGCACTTCAGCTGGGCTATTGATCCCTTCTCCTTTTTACAGGAGCAAGCCATAACTGCACCACCCACAGACTTACTCCTAAGGAGCCCAGTCACACCCCCTTTCCTTTTCAAATCTAGTGCCAGCATGCTGCTTTCAGGCTTTTTGGTAGCAAGCCCAGGTCTGTCCCCACCCCGCTTCGAATCTAGTTTAAAGCCCTGTCAATGAGCCCCACCAACTCCTGCTCTAAAGCCCTTTCCCCCCTGCGAGACAGGCTTTTACCATCTGTTGCCAGCAGGCCTGGTGTCTTGAAAAGCAGCCCATGATCAAAGAACCCAAAGTCCTGCCTATGACACCAGTCTCTGAGCCAGGCATTGATCAGCTGGCATTTCCTGTTTATCTCCTCGTCAATCCTAGAAACTGCTGGGATAGAAGCAAACACTACTTGTGCTCCTGATCCCTTAACCAGCCATTCCAGGGTCCTGAAGTCTTTCTTCATTGCCCTCAGGCTTTTCCCTGAAATTTCATCATTGCCTATCTGAAAAATCATTAAGGGGTAGTAGTCGCCAGGCTGAATCAAGGTAGAGAGTTTCCTCTGGACATCCCTGACTCTGGCCCCAGGAAGATCACAGATCTCCCTACGGATTGGGTCTGGTCTACACCAGTGGGACCCTCCACTCCCTTCAGAATGTTTCATTCTGTTCTCCCAAATCCTTAGTGTATCGTCACTTAGATAAGGTAAATGAATACAAAATAAACTGTTCTGACTCCCACTATAGTTCAGTTTTCAACAGAGGCAGATCTGGCAAGTAGTATTGTTTGCAAAGAATGTGCCTGTTTCTAGACATCCAGCTAGATTAGATGCTTGTGAAGACTGCGATAAAGATGTCAGCGGAGAAAAATTAATCTGTTCAGCTTTCTTTAATGGAAAATAGAAAGGCATATAAACCAAAAGTCCACAAAAAAACAGCTGAAGAGCTGTGGGCAAACATGAATTTAGAAGAGTAAAAAGCTGCACTGTGTGCATTAGGAAAACCATCCTGCAGTTCTGATGGGATTTGAGCTATTGTGAGATCATTGTTTATCCCAGGATCTAGTGGTAAGAAGAAACTTTAGAACAGGATAGCAAAACCACTTTCAAATGTAGAAGACTAAAATTTAGTATTGTGCAAAGAGCTTTTTTGTTATTCAAAAATATTGTGTATCAGCTGTTACTATCGATGCAGTGTCCTCGGCATTAAGAAAATAACAACCATTTTTGGGACACAGATTTAGGTCCTGATTTTAGGTGCCTGGACTTGGAAATTTTCATCTTGAATTCTAACACATGAAATGAAAGGTGAAAAAACTATATCAATAACATAGTTTCAAAAGTCAATGTCTCATGGCTGTCAAGGACTGGAAAGAAAAGCCCTTGGATACTAAGGGTTAGGAAATTTTTGACTCTTGGGGCCGTTATGTCCCATAGGCCTCATCTTTCCTGGCAGATATAATTCATTTAGGATCATATGAATGAGGAATTATCACATAAAGTTGAAGGAATTACGCAGTCCGGCAGTGAGAATTTCAGGAAGTCCGTGCTTTAGCTTAGTTCATGTCTTACTAAACCCCATGCTCAGCGCACTGGTGCCTTGGTTTTGTGTTGTTTGTTCTCTGCAGCCTGAGCCTAAGGAAACTCATTACTGTGTTGTACAAAGTTTCAGTAGTTGTAGCTCCTCACTCAGTCACATTCTCAACAAAAGGAGATAACAACCCAAGGTACTCAACTTAATGATCATGGCTGCAACAGTAAAAATACATGATGTGAGGGCTTTTTATGAAAGATAATAATTGAGGAATGGATGAGATGGACAGTGTTATATGGAAGCACTCACAAAATGTCCCTGCAGCTGAACAGGGGAAAAAAATACATGATATATGAGATGATTGTTGACCTTTCCTTTCCTTTTCTCCTCTAGGAGGCTGCTGGGTATCATAACTAAAAAGGATGTATTAAGACATATGGCTCAAATGGCAAACCAGGACCCTGAATCTATCATGTTTAACTAGACTGGTAAAGGAAGAGGAAAGTAACCCCAAAGGAATCCCTTCTAGATTAACACAAAGGCTGTGTTTGGCGTTTCATTTTGTTTAAAGAGAAAATGTAGTGTGCATGAGGAATGGACCAATATGCCTCTGACAGAGGGACTGGATGCAGGATGGCACTTATTTAATGAGGAAGGCAGTTTAGAAGCTCTGAGCAGCTGCAGATATCAAGCTGTGTTTCCTTAATGAGATTCCCAACAGCTCAATTGGAGCGTTGGTGGGTGTAAGTGATGTGGTGCTTAAAGACAAAGAGCCAGGAGCGCCAGGGGGATGCATCAACATTCACAGTAACTCATGAGGCAGGTGTGAAGTCTAGCAGACGCTTTTTATGTATAAGCTGTTAACAGATATAAAGATTTGTGTTCCAAACTATAGAGTGTGTCTGAGTAACTTCAGTTGTTTTTGTTACTGAAATCATGGCTGTTTATTTGCTACTGAATTATACCATTTTCATGAGGGAAAAAATAATCATATTTTAAAATGAAAAATTTTGTCATCTTCATTTATTTTTGTAAAAGTTAAGTGAATCAAGACTGGAGTTAAAGGAGCAAGAACACGCTTTAACTCACTTCAAAACATAGTGTCCCCTTCTCCCTGTTTTAGTCCTTTGAATTTTATACAGTTTAGCATTTCTGTGAATCAGCTTCCCTTTATTGAAATGTGACTTACTTGTATGGACTTATTATTTCTCTATGCAATTTTGCGTACAGGTACTGTAATATTTAATATTACGTGGTTTGCTGTGACAACAGGAAAAAACAGAGAAGCCCAGAGAAGAGAGGAATTTTCAAAGGCACTAAAGGGAGACTGGTATCCAGCTCTCATAGATGTTAGGGACAAGAGATTGAATCCGTCACCTGTCTCCCCTAGTGTATGTCATCATTTTTCACAAACTAATGAAGTTCTGCATTGATGCGTGATTCTCCATTTAGTTCCTTTTGGTCGTTGCTGTTTCTTGGCATTCGTTTGCACCTGCCAAGAGATTGTTGAAGTTAATTTAGCAGTCACACACATTTATTCTGTAGCAGATCTACTCTTTATGCATCTGCCAGTCATAGGACTGTGGAATCTATCCCCACAGCACTGAGGATGCAAACACCGACAGTAAAGCTTTAATTATTGATCTGTTTGCAGCAAGAAGACAAGATTTAACAGCCCCTGGTAGGGACCTCCAAGCCACTCAGGTAAAAATACTAAATTTTCCTAAACCCTTGGTCTGATCCTGTGTAAGATGTACAGACTCAACATTACCTGTGTTAATACACTAGCACTTTAGTCAATACTGCTATCAGTAACAGAAGTCCAAATTCGACTCTCAGTAACATAATGCACATTGCCCAGTGTTTGTTTTGTAAGTATAAGCTTAAAAGTTGCATCCTAATTTAGATGCCCTGAATCTCCTTCAGACCCTCCGATAGTCTGGACCCTTCATTTAAGCATCTAAGACCTCTGGCACTTTTGTTCAAATTCATATGGATACCGGTAGCTCAAGTCCATTGCAACCAGATGGTCTTCCTGGGCAGACACGATGGGAGTCCTTTCATGCCAGAAGAGCCTGTTGCTCCAGACAAAAGCCAGACTGTCGATGCAACTTGTAGGCAACGTTCATGATCACTGTGTTCCTGAACCGAGACAACTAACCAGGTGCACCCTAAGTTAGATGCCTAAAGTTACATGTCACAAATTCCTCCTCTTATCTCCAGTGACCCTGCTTCCTTCTGGCATGTGTCCCACTGCATTCACAAAAAGTACGGCCCAAATTGTTTAAGTAAAAGAAACGGAAGCAAAGGGATAATTTTAATCTGCTAAGTACTCCATTTAACAATAGCGTTTGCAACAGACTGACATAAATATATGTAGCTCTGGCCAAAGCCCATAAATATTTCAGTGTCTACTTTTTGTTAACCGAACATCTGCAGTACAATGTATTATTAAAGGGATATTGTTAAAACTATGTAAACTACAGAACTAAGCAACCCTTTCATTCTGAAAATAGGAAATACAACATAATATTGTTGCTTCTTATGTTTTTCTGTGAAGCTATCATCAGCCAAACTCATAAAAAAACAGCCAAGTCAACAACCAAGCTCATAAACATTGGATTCCCTCATCTGAACAGAGATGCCATAATAAAACAAGTGCATTCCCACAACTAAACCCAAAAGGGGCTTAGTACCAATGTCAGTTCCTACACAAAACTAGAATCTAAGGGATTTAGATTAAGATAAATAGGCTGACTTCTGAGGGCAGTTTTGTTCTGACAAGAAAACTGAAGGACTGTGTTCTACTTTTCGCTTTTATAGCTGTTAATGTTAATACATACATGGTTGATGAACACTTTCTCCATCTTCCTTTATGTTCATGTAGGAAGCCAGTGTGTGTACTCTCCCCACTTGAACACCAAAATACTGCTTTTGCTCATAAGACAAGAGGAAAAAATTCGGAAGTTAATTTATCCGCTATTTCAAATTAAACTCAAGGCTTCATGTGTGTCAGGGAAAAGGAGAGGTCTAAAGCCTTCTCTGTTAGCCAAAGAAATTTCAGTCCATGCTTCATTAGCATGTAGTGTATGGCAGAGCTAACTCTGAAAAGCAAGGACAGTACTGTGACAATGTTTGCTAGCAGGAACCAGGATGGTATATGAACACTGAAAAAATTGTTATTTCCTGAGAAAAAGACACGGTCATTCAATTAAGGTTAAACTGGCCATGAATACAAACTCACTTGGGTATTGTCTTGGGTTATCAGATTAAACTCGGTGCATGGCTATGCACAGCCATAAACTTTTGTGGCTAATTCCCATTAATACCCAGGGGCCTGATCCGCTAAAACCAACAGCCAGCCCTGTGATAGCTTGTCGCCTCATCTTATGAGACTGCATATGAGGAGCCCTCAGGGCTTAAGAACAGGATCCATAAAACCAGCATGATGGTTTGTAAGAAACAACAGAAGGCATTGAGATTTATGCACTTATTGTGGGTGCAGGTTGACCCTGAGACTATCCCCCAAGCAGAAGGCAGGTGAATGGGGGTCCAGCTCTTTTCTATCAAACATGTTCCTCTTTAGATGGAATAGTTTAAATATCTTAAGGGGTCAAGGAAAAAAGCTTTGGATGTGTAACTCTATGCGGGTGATTACACTGCTGTTCCTCGTTCCAGTGTCTGTTCAAAATACGTTAAAACCCTTAGAGCAGGGACTGATATCTAGCTCTCCAGGAAAAGCGTAGCCATAGCCAACTTCAGCTGCTTGGCATTATCAAGGCTGAGGCGATGCTAGAATGACAAGACGGGTTTTGAAACTGGACAGACTTTGCTAATTAGAAAATTTAGCACTTCAGACACTTCCAGAGACAGTAACTGTCTTTAAGACTTTCTGTTAAACTTCCTCCATGCTACAGTCTTCATTGCTCTTTTAGCTTAAGTGGCTGAATGTGGAACACTCTTAATATAAATTAATAACATGCTTTTCTCAAAAAATGCAGTTCTGATGTAATGATTTAATGTATTTCCCCATAACAAGCCAATTATCAGTCACTGTTTTCCATCTGTATTCCCGAATATGTCTCAGAAGTTACTGAACAGACTCCAAGAGGCATAGATCTCAGCCTTGAGTATTTATTTGAATTTTTAGAGCTCAAAATACTCACGTAGCCAGATCAAACCGAGTTACATAAGTACTTTAGTATACAGTGCTCACTTTATGCAACCTCTGTTCAATCCTCATGTTCAAGCAGCTGGATTTTGAAGATGTTAAACTAAATGAGACTAAAGTCTTTGGATGATGCAAGTTCAGTATTGTACCTTTGTTTTGCATGAACTGTGTTCAATTACATTCAGCTTCTGATGTGTACTTGAAGCAATCTGTACCAGACAGTTTATTATTAAAATACAGAACATGGATGACATTAGCCAGACCCTTTGGCTGGCACAGTGATATTAATTATTAATTCTTATGTCTTGAGGATGCAGAAAAAGAATGTTTAAGAATTACAGGAGACCCACTGATTCCGGGTTGGAATGACACTATAATTATGAATATCGTTTTGCTTTGGTTTTGTTGTTTTTTTTTTTTTAAATTGTAGAAAACAGTACATATGTTGCACCTTATCAAAAACAATGTTTGGACTCTATTTTTTAAATAAAACTGACTTACAGTACTGGAAATATTTCTTGAACATCTTATTAATTGGAGAACTATTTCACTTAATGTCTCTGTATGATTTTGGTGTTTCCTTTTCCCACCAACAGGGATAACTCAAGACTGATGAATGATTTGGGATATCTAATTCCATTATGGGTTAGCTAATATTAAGTAGGGAGTTAGTAAAGTTCATGCAGTGGACTTCAAAGAATCAGCCTTGACTGTTGGCTGTTTTATTTTCAGAGAGAAAAGTTTTTTACTTCAGCATCATAAATCCTTTATTAAAGAAATCTAAAAAGAGAAGGATAAAGAATTCTCCTACCAGGTTGTTCTGTTTACGATGATCATGAAACTTCTTTAAAGCTAGATGTTGCAAAGCCCGTATGATTTCAGTTTCTGTACACATTTTACAGTTGCACTTTAATTCAGAGCTAAGCTCAAGGACTGAAACCAGCAGGTTCAATCATGCTCATTTAATTGGGTGAAACATCCCTTAAATCTCTGTCAGATGCTAACTTTTAGGTAGTAGAAAAGAATATAGGCTTCATCCTGATTAACATACTAACCAAGCAAGTAGAAAGGCCCTATGGCTTTGTGCAAATGAGACATGAATCAATGGTTTATCCAAAAGAAGTATTACAGTTTTCAAGACATGCTCCAGAGAACAAGTTTGATAAAATTGATATATTAGCAATATCCTAGTTTAAGTTAAATTACTCATTTCAGAAGCTAGTGCTGGAGTCTCAGGGCCTCCAGCTTCTTCCATGGACTGCTGTGACCCTAACACAGCCCAATACACACAACAGAAAAGCCAGGAGATGTCAGGCGTGCAGCAACTTAAATAAGTAGTAATAGTTCCTGTAGTTTGCAGTTGGTCATGAGGGACTGAGCCTTAGACCTACCTGTCATCACTTGTGATGGCACAGCTGGGAAATGGAAGAGAAAATGTTGAGAGGAATTCAGCGCTGCCCTGTTACAGCTGTGCACCATGTATCTGGCCTAGGTGCCTGTTTTGTCTAAACCAAACAGCCTATTGCCATTCACATGTCTTTTTGCTCCTTTAGGACGCCCTTCCTCCCCATATATTTCCTACAAGCAACATTATTCCCCTGTGCTGTCCTGCTCCTCTACTCCAAAAGTGATCTTGCTTTCAAGTCTTCTCCACCACGGTGGCCTGGATGCCCACCAAGCATAGGCTTACAGACACTGTATCCCACACAAGTACGGTGCACCTCTGGTGCATGGGCCCCTTTCACGGCATATGGGATTTCACATTGCTCCCTGCTGGAGGACATGGCAAACACGGTGTTACTGACACTGGTAAGCTGCACTGAGTTTTTTGGTTGGTTTTTAGCTTGCTGTCTTCATGCAATACCAAAAAGATGGACTTTTCAGAAAAACAGCTGTTGCATTTGCACAGATCAATCTACACGTGTTTGCCATCTCAACTAGTAACTGGTGACTTCACAGTGAAGGCAACCAGGAGCTGGGACGTGACTGTGAGGACTGTATCCTGAAGCAGTTATGGGTTCTTAGGCAGAATGAGATAGGAATTGCTGACCTGTAGCTGCAGCATTTGGTCAACTCTGCATCCCCTCTTTAATCTTTCTTGCATTCTCAGCATAATTAATACGCTCAGCTTGAGCACATTATAAGCACAGTTTGAGCACAGTTAATGATTTCAACCCTTGCTGTCCTCAGCATTATCTTGTAAAGCCAGGGTCAAAACAATCTGAGTGTTCTTACAGATACGGTGCTGTCTCCAGCCGCAGCAGTTAACTGGTTAGGAAGACACTACCATATGTAACAGCCAGATTGGGGAGAGTCGATATTTGGCACTTCTTCAGCTGTGTTTCATCTGAGAAATGATTCTACAGCCTGAACAATCAGTGCATGGCTCTTTGTGGAGATTTGCAAAGCCCCTGCGGTCTGTTCCTGGCTTGCACAGCATTCGGAGCGATGTCTGCATGGGCCAGCCGTCATTACACAGCACATACTCTACAGATTAACCAGCCGTTAAGAATCCACAAAGATTCAGTAAAGGGCATAGAAAAAATGCACAGATTGCTTAGGAAACTAGACTGTCTCTTTTAGCTAGGGAGAGTTGCTTCATTGTCTCATTGTCTTCATTGTCACGGAGGCATCTAACTCCCAAGACAACCATCGCCAGTGAAGTGTTCACTGGCTAGCTGCATCACTAGAAAGGAGTAATACCTAAAATAAAGGTAAAATTATATGTGTTTTTATCGAACACAACCAATGGTATCATATTTCTTTCCTAATGTATTCTAAAAAAGACAACTTTTCCCCCCTTCGAAGTAAGCTCTCTCTTTCAACAGTTGCTAGTGAGAACTGGACTGTGACTGTGCTGCACATAATTCAATGTGGAGTGCTGCAGGGCTGGTGGGTCAAATGCTAGCTGAGTGTTTCTCCTTTGATAAATACAGTAGAAATGAGCGGCTGCAATAATTGTGCCATGGGAAAGGACCATTCCAAATAACTAAAGTGAGATGACTACATTCAAATGTAACTGTAGTTCTTTACTTACAAAATTTGCCACCAGGTAATGGGTAAAGGTATTTCCATATTATGAAGCCTTAGGATTTATAAAACATATTTATGTCTAGATCATTACCAAAGTTGCATTTTGCCTAGAGACAAATTTTACTCACTGAACTATCAGATTAGATGACCATTAGGCACCAAAAGCTCTGAGTGACTTAGAGGGGACAACTAGAGTCTTGAAGTCCTCAAGCCTGGGAAAAAAGCCGTCTAAGCTCTGCTGTAATTCAGAGATGAAGGGGAGGGACACAAACTCTTCCAAAGGCCCCAGAATGGCCCCAGTCAGCACTGAGTTCCAGAAAAAACAAAGCACAAGAGGTACCATCACCAGCCCTACATTTTTCACAGTAGCTTTCACAGTTAGAGACTCTGGGGATCTGGCAGGGCTGTGATCCAGTTATAACATTAGGTAAATGTCCTAATTCCTACAACACAGGTTCTTCTAGGTGTTGAGTGGTGCCTGACCTCATGGTGTGAGCACAGCTCCCTTCCTTATGGCAGCGCAGGACCCTCTTTGCTAACCGCTGCTGCAGGTGGCTTTCTGGGAAGCCAGAAGGAGCATGGCCCTACAAACATTTTTAGACTTCTCCTTAAAGATGTCTCAGCTGGCTATTCTGAGTGATGTTGAGATGGAGACTGTGTGTCTTCATTTTTATAGGGAGCTTCCACTCCTGCTCATACTCTCATAATTACTGTACTGGTGGGTCCATCATATTTTTAGGCATTGCTATTGCCTGAACACAGTACTTGGCTTCATGAAAGTACAGTTACAAGAACAGAATGGACAAAGTCAGAGTTTGCCTCTGTAAAATTCCTCACTTTTGAAAAACCTGTTTTCGAGACTGCTAAAGAGTTGGTTCACAGTTTCAGGTTCCTTAAGGTATTTCATTTGCACAGAATATTCAAATGGTTGAAAAAAATCCCAACAAACAAAGCCAAAGAACAGAATACCTAACATGCATTTGTCATTGACCAGGATATTTAATCTTCTTCTATGCAGTCACTGCTTGAGATCAATCAGTCATCATTTGTCTTATTCATCTCTACCCTACATTTAAGCACCTGTTTCATAATATTATTTATTTATTTATTCAATTAACTAATTCAAGTGCTACTATAATTAGAAGTAGCACAAAAGCATAAACACAGTCTGGCTGAAACTTTTCCACATCACAGATATTCAACATTGAACCTGAATTATGTTTTGGCCACATCTCAACTTTTAAGGAATGCTACCACAAAGCACTAGTCACAGGAGCACAAGGAATAAGTCATAATCTCTGCTGTACCTCTCCTTTCCAAGCCTGAGGGAACATACGTGGAACCATTCCCTTTCTCTCTGCCAAGCCAGGTTTGGGCAATAGAAATCCCTGCACTTTCTACAGCTACAGCAACTCCTGTTTAGTAAATCTTGCTGTGCCAGACTGCCTCCTTCCAGATACACAGGCACGGTTCCAAGTGTAACAGTTTTCCCTCTGCATAAGGATAACCAGGTGTGGCAGGTAACTAACTCCCCCCCTCTCCCTCTTCCTTTTCTCACTTCCCTCCTCTGCGCCGAACACTTCTGCCTCTCTCCTTTTCAGCCTCCAGTCCCAGCCTACTCTGCCTTCCCGCTGCAGCTTTTCTGCAATAACCCCAAAACCCCCAAACAAATCAACACATCTGTTCTTTCTGTTGAAGTGGGACTACTGTGCAGAATGCAAATTTGCCAGAAACAAAGTCATTAACTAAGCAATAGTCTAGTTCCTAGCGTTATTTCCACCGAATAAACATTCAGTGCTGGTGAATTGCAAAAGACAAGCTGTTGAGAGACCAGGACCAGAANGGGGGGAAGGAGGGGGCGGGGAGAGAGGGAGAATTATTCCTTTGCCAATATCCCTTTTGCTCAGGAGAATGCCCCATTCATGCATGAGGCTATGAAGCGTTTTGCCCCTCTTACCGAAGCTGTTTCATTCTCCATGAACATATACATTAGACCAGGGAAGAAAACAGCCTTCTTAGCAGTGGTTACATTGATCACTGAATGGAGAGGCAAGAACTGAACCCCAGGCTCCTGCATCCCAGTGCCAAATCCGTCGAGATGTTTGTGTTCGAGCGGTAAGTCTGTGTGTGTAGGGAAACAAGGGAACTGCGAGAAGTGGCTGGGGTCAGTGCCAAACGCTGATGTTGTGAAATCCAGGTGGACATTCTGCCCAGAACAAGACCTCTGGAGAGGCAAGGTTTAACGTATGTCTGTCCTCCATGTTTCTAACAGGCAGCACTGAGAAGACAAGTTTCTGCAATTTCTGCTGTAGGTACCCAGGTTATACTAGACATCGTATAGGATATGTGAGCCCTTCACATCAGCCTCTTAACACTGACCATCCTCCCCAGTGCAAAAACATGCACAGCTGTGACAGACATGGAGGGAGTGAGGGGCAAGACTAAAATGTTTTGCTGGAGCAACGGGGCACGTTGGACCACATGCAGCTGCCTGGTGGCCAGCCTCTCACAGACAAGTACGGGACCCACTCTTCTGTGGGCCACACAATGTGTCTCCCCAGAAGGGTGAGGCCTCTCTTCCCACCCCCTTATGGAAGTTTACTCTTTCTTAAATGGAGAATTGCAGCTCAATATTGACACAAGGTGAGGGACAAGAAACAAACGGTTGACCCTTTCCACCCCTACTAGGGCAGTGCCTTCATCCTGTATGCTCCCTCAGCAGCATATTGATATATTCATTCTCTTGGTTCCTGGCACAAAGACGCCCCCAGCAAAACCTGACCTGCACCACTCCCTTCCCTTGACCCACACCAAGCCCCACGTACAGAAACACCAGGCACTCTTCTCTACATAGAGTGGCATGCAAACAGCAGTGACAAAAGCAGCAGGGACACCTCCTCCCCAGCACAGCCAGAGGCCACCGCTGCTACCACCTCCTCCCATCTCCATTGTCTGGATGCTTTAGGGCTCTGGGAACAGAAATGTCCAGAGGAAAAGTTAGAGAGCTGCGATACTTGGCCGAGGATCCTCCCTGTTGGGACTGAACTTTTAGCTGGTCCCCAGAAGGTCTGGCTGGTCATTTACTTCCCACTGCTTCTCCCTGCTAAGCCCACAGCTTGTCAAGGTGGGGGGAATATTCCTTGAGTAACTGCCTCGCGCTACACAGCTGTACCAGGAATCACAGTTAGCTTATTTTCTTACAGACACACACAGTCTGCCTTTCCCAGATCAACGGAGAACCCACCCTATCGTTACATCTACCACAGCTCCATCAGCACAGAGTGCGACGGGCTGGCAGTTTGTCCCAGCGGCCAGCCGCCATCTGTCCCACAGTGCCAAAAAGTGCACAATCGCCTCCGCATTTGGATTTCCTATGAGCTTCAAAGAGAAGATCTTATCAGTTATAGCGGTATTCGAGTACCAGAGGATGCTTGAGAGAGGCAAGTGTCCCTGGTTGCACACGGGGAAACAGCAGTGATGCTGGGGTGCCCCTTGCTGCCCCTGACCTAGCGGGCGACATCTCGGGCACCCCTGCAACGACCCGGGGCAAGTGCTGCCCCCCCCCCCGCCCCCCCGCTGCTGCAACCATTGCTCTGCGTATTCCATCACCCGCTGTCTCCAGTTTCAGCCGCAGTGCTTATTAATCGGTGTCAGGGTGACGAGCAGGGATTTAATTTAACGGTCCCGGCGGGCTGAGGTGGCGGTGGCCACTAGGTGGCATTCCAACCCTCGGCAATGGCCAGGGCCGCAGCGCTGGGGCCACAAGCCACGCACAGGCTGGCTAAGGCCACTGGGGTGTCCTTGCTGCCCGCTGGCTTGTGATTCTTGTAGGAATCAAAGCTGTTTCATTGCTTGCTCTAAATGTGTAGTTTTTCTCATGAATTTTCTTAGGTATGCCAATTAATAGCTAATGCTTATTTCTATTTTTTTTTTTTTTAGCTTAATATACTGATACTCTGGAGGGAAAGGGGAGGGAAAGGAAGACGAAAGAAAGAAAGAAAGAAACCTTTTTCTTTGTTTGGACTATTTGGCAGGGCTAAAGCACAACTGTCTGCTTTGGCTTCTTAAACCACATATCACATCTGTAAAAACATAGTGGCAAAAGGAGGAAAAAATAATCTGCAGTGCTTTCCTGGTGATTTCTGCAAGGCTTTCATGTAACCAATACATTTTCATTAATTATGCATTTAGGTCACAGGAAGAGCTGGAAGAAGGGATTCCTTTGCCATTTCAAACTTTCTGTCAGGAAGAAAATATAGCCAAGCTGATGGAGCTAGAAGAAATGCGGTTTTGTTCTTCTGTCCTGATATTTTTCTTCTCCGCTTTCCTTACCATCTTTCCTATTTGCATAAGCATTTCCCCTGGCATAGCAAAGTCTGTGTAGGGAATGCACAGAGGCCCTTAGAGCATGGAAATCTCTTATTTTGCAATGGCAATTCTGAAACATACGTAAACACTATTAGAGAACTGCGTAAAAGGCCTTCGCTGTAAAGCATTTGGTCAGATCTAGAAAATAGCATAGGCTCCTTGGAGCGCAGCATTACCATATGTACCTTTTAGGCTTCTGTGCAATTTACAACCCAAGTTAGGTGCTTAAATACCTTTTAAAAAGTATAATGAGAATTAAGTGCTAAGGACTGGGTTTCACTGTGGCCCGCACACAAAGCAGGCAAAAGCTGACATCAGCTACTGAAAAATACCAGACAAGAGCTTAAAAATCTCACCTCTTCTCTGTACTGGAGATCACAGGAGTCTCCTGTCCCTCTGGATCATACGCCTGAGCAAAGTCGCAGAGCACTTGCTCACTTTTTTTCCAGTGAAAAATGTCTGAGAACTTGTGGAAATGCTTCTGGTGCTGTGGCCCACATCTTACTTGTGCTTAGAGCATTGAGCAGGAAGCAGAAAATGAGGTCTCAGGGCTTTCTACCCCACCCCCCCCCGGGCTTCTTTTCAGGAGGCTGACAGCCCCCCCATCCCACCCCTCCCCAAAGCAAAATTAACGTGGGAAAGTCAGGTGGGAGAAGAGAGATGGTAGAACAGTTAGTAGGAGAAGGAAGCTCTGCATTCCCACTGCTTCTTCTGACTCTTCTTATGTGTCTTACCTTTCTTAAATGTACAGTTTATCACCAGGCTTAGGAACAAGGACACAACTGAAGTCTTCCACCTCTGAAGTGAAAGCCACAGCAATTAGGCTAGAGAGTTGCCCTTTGCATACCGTGGCCCAGCATCACGTGTTCCTGTGGCTCAGCTTCAGCAGGAGAGGTGAAGGCTGCTTTCCTCTCTGCTCTGACCCTGAAGGTCAGGGCGATCCCTTGAGAGATGAGGTGGTGGCTGCTGATAGCTCCGGGTCTTACAGCCAGGTGCTGCTCTGGTGGTGCATTGCTTCTTCCTTGGGTCACGTACCTGAGAGTAAGTAGGTTGTGATGTTCAGCAATCCCAGAGCACCAGCTCAGGCTGGGGACAGGTCAGATTTGTCAGCCCCAAAAGGCGGGAGGAGGCTGCCAGGAGGCTGGCTTGGCTAAGACAGACCAAGTTCTCTGATGTGCTGGAGGCTGTCTCCAAAAGCTTAGGGGGTCATGGCAAACCACAGCACACTTGCTTAAAGACCTCTAGCTGGCTTTGAAAGATATGAATGCAGAACAGGAGGCAACACAACTTACTGCTTGGGCTAGTCAGCCTGCACGCTCATAGCTTGCAGCATCCCTCCTAGGAAGGGTGGAGAAGAGGTTAGTGGAGGGTAAGTGTTGTACCTACAGACCTGGAATACCCCTGGACCAGTGGTGGCGTCATGGCATAGCACATATCGCCCTGTACCAGCTTGTTTAGATCAACGCAGCTGGCAGCGAGTACATCGATTCTTACTGATCCTAAGGGATCTGACAGAAGTGATGGGGATTTTGGGAAACCTCATTTGAAGTTGTTAGGGACCAAAGCTGCTTATTACGAAACAGGTACCTTTATAGCCCTGGAATGAGGTCTCCATCTCCTAAGAGTGAAATACAGAGTATGCCTCTTTAATCCAGGGCATTTTTTATTCAGTTGATTTCATTTTGGAAGCAAAAGAGCTAAGAACTACTTCAAAGGTTAAATTTAGCATATTTGTACTACATATATGCAATCATTTAGGATATTTAAATTGATTCTTAAAATAGTCTCCCCAGTAAGCAGAAAAATCTCCTAACGGGCTTAAAAAGAAAAAAAAAAATGTTAAATTCTGCTATAATTAAGGTTACACATGCAAAAGTTAGCAGTTTGCTTATGTTTATGAAATAAATGTGTCCCGTGAGACAGGGCATTTGGAGGCAGGACTCTTTCACGCCTTCCTCTCGGAGGTGTCCTACTTTCCACAAATACTAAATATGCATTTCACAGAATGAGAGTGACTTTCTGGAACAACCTCTATGACTTTTACCTAAGGCCTGTGATTTTGCTGTCCCCCAGCTTTCTCTAACAAACCATTAATTATTTAGTCAATGTTGACCAGTAAGAACTGAATAAATTAAAGTTCCCTCTGATATCATCTACTAGTCCCAGTATTCTCCTGAGGATGACTCCTAAATCACTGGGCTTCTGACTAGCCTTAAAAAGCAAAAATGGCATTTCCAAGAGTAAAAGTCTTCATTTCCTTTACTTTTCTTGCAAATACAATGAAACAGATCATGCTGAATGAAAGAAAATCTTTTTGTGACATTTTTGTGAGGAAAAAGCAGTCAAAAATATTGCGGTGTCCCCTCACCCAAGAATTTAGTTTTATTGCTTAGACAAAAAGCATTAGTCATTTCTACAGCCCCTCTTAACCCCTTGCGGGCATTTAGACTCAGATCTTACCATTCCTTCCAAGGCTATATCTTACTAAATTGGGGGAATAAAATCTTGTTCTTTGTTAGAGTAAGTACTAAACCATTCATTTACTTTGTGGGGCATAAGATTTACAGCCTGTTTATGAAAGATAAGAAAAATCAGGCTTTGAAATTCACACTGACAAATTTTGCAGCAGTGGAAGTATTAGCTTTGCTCTTCTAGTCAATTCCTAGTTTGAATAGTTCTGGTTTACTTTGCTCTAAACCCTGTTTACTTTCTGTTTTCCAGCATTGCTATCAGCAAGAAATTACCTTTCAGCCTAGAACTGTATTTTTTCTGTTTCTGTGCAATAGTATATATTAAAGAGTGTTAAGTGCTTTAAAGCCATTGACTGGCAGGTGCTATATAAATATTTATCTTTGTTATGATTGCTTAAAGCAGAAGGCTCAGAGGTATATAAAAGAAAAAAATTAAGTAGCCCCACCTTCTGCCCTTGGTTTTCACATCTATTTCATAACCAATTCAGTGAGAGAAATCCCTCACAGAAAGAAAACGTTCAAACTACCTTATAGCACAAAACAAGGATAATTTTAATCCATGTTAAATTCCCAGATTTACAGATACAGTTGGATCAGTTTTGAAATGACCTGCAAAATTCTTTATCCCAGAAAAATGTAACGAAATAGTATCATAACAAAAAAACCCTTTTATATTCTCTTCTTTGCAATCAGCCTGGATTCTTTTTCGCTTTCATTGAAGTGGAGATTATCCAGAATATTCCAGCTAGTGGGGTGGTAGAAATGGGAAGGATGTCTTTCTTTGGGGAAAAAAACCTACGTGGCACTCAGCATAATGTGTGTTTGCTGGACTGTTCTCATGCTATTGTTCCAGGACCACTAAGGTTTACTTAAAAAACCTCAAAGTTTCAGAGAGGCCAGGTGCCTTGTATTATATGCTGGAGTGTTCCTTCCTGACAGCGTTGCTTTTCCCATTAGAGTTTTGTCCCATTCTCCATTTGGGGTTTGTTTCCTGTTCCTTTTCATTTCACCTTAGCTTTTCACTCAGTGACATCCAAACAGAAAGAGACAGTCATTGCCATGGTTTTCACTCTAAAACTGAACTTCCTGGCTTTTATGGCTTATAATCAATCCCATAACGTCCTGCGATTTCTATGTATGAGTGTGATTTCTATGTATGAGTGGCAAGAAGTAAAAGGGAGTTTATTTTGCCTGCATGCAGACAGGCCAACTTTCACACATTAGGAGCAGCAACTAATCACCCACAACATTTCCTAGAGTTTATGGTGCTGGCAGACAGCTGTTTTCATTCTGATATGATGGTTTCTTTGCAGACTTCTGCTGCCAGCAGTGTCTCAACCACTTTACCAGCACTCCATGCACCGGACATCCTGAGCTACCGGCTTTAAAACTCCTTCCTACTTTATACACACAAAAGCAAACTAGACTGCCAATAAATACTGAGGAGACAGACGTATTGTTACAATAGCCATCTGCTGTACCAAAGGGAAATTTCAGTTACCAACACCTAAAACTAAAAGAAGAAAGTGATAACACGTAGGCATGCATCCCAGGTCCTTCAATAAATGCTTTTAACCTTAGTTTTTGGATTGATTTTTTTCTGCCCCTTTTAAATCTTGGCCCTTGAAGGGGTAAAAATGCATTAAATCTACTCAGATTTCTGACACGGGAATTAAAAAAAAGTTACCTATATTGTCTGAAAGTTAACGAATGTAACTGTAAATACATGTATCCCACATATGCTATAAATGTATAGAACTTTGGGCCTTGCCTAAGTAATCATTGATAACAATACTTAACAGCTCTTTAATATTTGACTTGATTCATGTGGAGCTTAAGAGCCCGGAGAAAGCACTCATTTCGTCTCTGCAATGCAGCTTTGTCTGTAATCTCCTAGCTGCAAACTTGTTCCAATGCTTCTTGTCTTCAAAGGCTTCGAAAGTATGTTCTTGAAGCTGAGAACGTACCCCACTGCCAACCAACAGTTCAAGTAGCTGTCTTTAAACAGAACTAGTGTTGGAAGACACTTATGCCACAGACAGCATGAGGCTGAGTTCTCAAAGACTGGTGTGAGGCACCCAGAGATGTTCCCTTTAACCACTTCAGCCTGATGATTGGCAGCCTGAAGGTAAAATCTTCTAGGTATAAAACATGGGGAAACCTCAAAAAACTCTGCTGATATCTGAACAACCATCAATTGTTAAATACAAGAGAAGCAGCAAGTGGATTGGGGGAAGGGGAAGAGCTCTCTTTAATCCGTCCCTTAAACGAATATTTATGATCTCTGAGTAATGAGGTATTAAAATCTGAACATCTGAAGTTTCTTTCACTCCCACTGATACAGACACATTTGTAATTATGCATATTTGTTCAGTACAGTCATGCTGTTTTTAACTTCCATCTAATTATTATTTCTACGATTATAGTTCCTAGGAGCCCAGTCACAGACCAGAAGGCTACTGTGCTAGATATAGACCTGCGAAAAAATGTCTTGAACCCTGAAGAATATAGGAAATCCGCCCATTAATGTCAATGTTGTTTTTCCAGTTGTTTTTATCGTGCTTCTAATTAATCTGCTACACACAGAGACAGTAGCAAGCACAATTTACTAAAAATCAACACAAAGAATAGATCTTCCAGATGGCTTGATTTTCCAAAGTTCTTTTTGAAAGTACTTAATGTACAAAAGAAAACATGGTCCCAAAAGACACCAAAGAGCACTTTTCTCAATCAGCAAATTGCTGCTTGGCTCTTGCAGAGCTGCTGGAAGGAGTGTCAGAGCCTACTTAACTGGATGTCAGGAGGTGTCCTCTCTTTGGGTTTCTTCTCCAATGACTCAAAGGCACTGCCATAGCTTCTGCCATACTCCTTTCCATGGCAAAGATGGCGTTACGGTAACTGGACAATATCCACCACCTCAGCTGGAGAACAGCCTTCAGTCTCAACAACATCTAGTGCAATATAATGTTATTGTAGGGATGGGTTTGATAATCAGGTAGGAGGGAGGAAAGAACACTGTAGCTGTGTTTTAACTGCTCATCACAGGGTACAGGATAGTCACGCTTGTAGGTGCAAGGCTGCTGAGTACAGACAGACACTTGAAACGGATTTGATATCAGCTAGATCCCTCTTAAATGCGTTAAGTGTATTCATATTGGGAGTGGTGCCCGGTGGCTCGTTTTGGGAGTCAGGCCACGTTAGGCGAAGCATCACTCCAGCCCCCAGTGAGATATATCTCCTCCAGCGAGCCCAGCAAGCGCCGTCCCAGCAGAGCTCTGCTGCGTGTGCTCCATCCCTGCTCCCTTCCTGCGCTTCACTTCCAACCAGTGGGCAGATTTCCCCCTGTCCTTAGCAGGACAAACATCTCTAATAGCGGTCCTTCCAAAATCTCAGTGGTCCCCTGCTGTTACCTGTCTGCCTGAGGAAGGTCACTGTGGCCAGTGGCCCCGGCAGTAGGAATGTGGGCTCAGAATTAAAGGCAAGACGCAGTCACAGCTGTGGCCCTCCTATGGGGGCTGTGAACCAGCGTTGTGTCCCATCGATCAGCACAAAGCAGTAACCCTCGAGAGGCAAGTCTTTGCGCCCTTCATATCAGGCAGCTAGCCTGCGCTCCTGGGACACTCTTGCAATCAAAAAAGACCGCAAGAGTCTCCTCTGAACCGTCTGCTGAATGCACGTGCCATTTCTGCAGTGGCTGCCTAGGGAGCCAGCATCCCTCGTCTGCAAACATAAAGGTCTTAAATGCCTTAAGTAGAAGGTGTGAGCGACTCCTTCCTTTGCTCCACCTTGTCAGTGGGTTGGCAATTGACGGTGATGCAGGCAGGTGAGAGGAGAACAAAGGAAATCACCTTTATTTCTGGAGGAAGAAAAAGAATGTTCCATTTTTCTTTTAAAGTACGCAGGATTACTGATTCATTTATTCATAGCACTTGGTTTTTAATCTGTCAGGGAATAATGACCCATTATTTTATCCTTATGGGAAATGACACTTTCTAGTACCTGGTATTTGCAGCTGTCAAATTATATATGTCAGCATCTGTCACTCTGCAGCGGTGCTTAACGAATGAGTTTTGCATATCCCAATGAGCTTCTACTAGAATGGAGAAAAATATTAACACCTTTTCTGGCAACTGTGGGGACTGACTGTTTTTTTGGCATATTCACTTCTGCTCCATATAGCCTTAATATACAGCCTGGACTGCACGGTCTCAGTGGTTTTAACAGGCCTGATTAAATACACTAACATACGGATTTCTGCCCATAAAGTGTAGAATGGAATATCTTCCTTTCCTAATTTAAATGACAATGAAAAATGAAAATTAAATTAAAATGAAAGTATGAAATCTCTAACAGCATCAGCTGTCAATAAAAATTTAAAACCTTTAGGTGTTTGCCCAGTTAGTTTGGAGTAAAGACAGCCGTCTGTGGTCCTCAGGCCCTCAGTGAAGCTGTCTTGTCTAACTTGCCCCCAAAACTTTCCAGAGGAAAAAGCAATGAGTCACTCATCACATCACAAAAATGAGGGGGAAAGCGGGAGGTGATCACTTATTTACATGTTTAATGTTGCTATCCTAAGAAACTCGGAGGTTATTCAATTATCACAAAGAAAACACCGAAACCCTATCTATCTAGCAGATTATTCCCAGATAAGTGTGGCAATGCAATGTCTACAGCATCAAAGGTCTCTACAGTCTCCTCCTTATCTCTAACTCTGAACAGCTTCATCACATTTAAGGATATTGTGTCCAACTTATCACTGATCCATACACAGAGGCAAGACCCTTCCTTGAAAGACATTATTTACACAGGCTCACAGCGAGAACCTTTTCCTTTTTTGTCACAAATTCTTCATCTTTTTCTACATTGCAAACTGATATCTGTTTTATAATAAATTATCTGCTGAAAAATACAGCAGTTTACTTAGGCTTTATTTAACAACACCAAGTGGGAAAGCACGTCATTAGCACACAGGAACAACTTTGCTTATAAGTCTCATTGCATCACTGTGATTTATGTAGAGTGAAAAGGACAGAAGCCAGACAAGTCAGACAGCAAGGAATAGGTGGTGCTGCTCCGGGGAGGAGGTATATTAGTATATTGTTCCCCCACTCAAAGGCATATTAGTCTTTTTTTTTTTAATATAAGAAAGGCTGCCACGGCAACTCATATTCTTCACTAATGAGCTTTCCAGGATTGCCAGGGCTTCTGGGCTCTTCATGCAATCCATGGGCAGGACCCTGGAACTCTCTTAGAGACACAAATTCAGCCTCAGGCTAGAAACTTTGAAAGAGGCAACATGTGGGACTTTGGTCTTGGCCCTTTGCTGTACGACAGGCCATAACCTTGACCCCTTGATTTTAGGGAGGAAGACTATAGCATGTTAAAGGAGCTGTATTTTTTAGTATTGGGCTCTGTGTGTTCTAACATGGTGTGTTAACTTTTCTCACTGGAAATGCGTTGGGAGAGAAGTGTTATTTCCTCAAGTGGGTCACACAGAGGAAACTTCATGCTGAACTTCTATGACCAGACACAGCTGCTCCTCCTATCAGATGTTAAAACTAAGTATTTCAGAATCTGACTCTTTATATTTTCAAGAAGATCCTGTTTGCTGGGATTCCCTACCTCTGATGTATGGCAGTTGCCAAATCCCTGTACATTGTAGGTACTTAACAAGTCTGTGAGCATATGTGTTTTCCATGGTTCAACAAGGAGTAAGCAAGAAGTAGGGAAGATCTGCCAGGATCCTATTTCCACCTTATTTCCTGCTTAGACCTACTTGTCTACAGTTCAGATAGACACCACAAAGGAATGCAAATTACTGAATCTTTGCTTACACTGAACAGAAGCTGGTATCAGCACAGCTGAGTCCTGGAGATTATACAAAGTTTCTGCTCATGAAGCTGGTGAATGCCACCCACAGGCAAGACAAATCCATACGCTACAGACCCTACAGACTCTGTGTACAGACAGCTGGGAGCTAAAGGACAAGGGCAGTGAGACTTATCATCCTGCATAAAATTCTAGAAACTAAAGCTGACTCCCAGGACCAACTTATCATACCCAGAAATATCTGTATTGTTATACGATACATTTAATCACAGAAATCTTTTAAGTTTTTCACTTGGTCATACCATTTTAATAACTGAGCAGAAAATCAGCCCAAATATCTTTCTTTCCCCATAGCATTACGTATGAAACAATATATGTCCATGAGCTAATAGCTAAAGTGGAAAGCCAAGCTGAAGGTATAGTAATATTAAAAAGGAAAATAAATCAGTGATGTCATGAGTTGACCCACCACTGCTGTTAAAAAAGAAAAACGATCTTCTGAAATTCTCCTTTGTCGTTCCTCTGGCCAAAATTAGTTATCAGATTCAAAAGGGATATATGAAATTAATTTATTCCCTGAAAGTCAAGTTTTCAGCAAAATTGCTAGTCTTAAATAGCACTTCTTGGTCTACTTAAAGCTTCCTAGAATTACATGTGATACACCCTAATGGCAGTGATTCCAGTTATTTGCTTTGGAGGTTAATTTACAAGAAATTTTATCCCAAGCCCTTCATTTATCCTTGTACTGACAATAAAAAGTACATGTATTCACTGTGATTGGAACGTATCTTAGCAATATTTCAGATATTAGCCATGGGATTAATCTGACTAAACAGATTTCTGCACTGTGGATGTCTTCTACATCTGAACTAATCACCTTTGGCTCCCTCTAGATGGAAAGAAATAGCGGCATTACAGCACAACCCACCTCATCCTAAAGTCAGCATCTAAAATACAGTGAATCTCAGCATGTATCTAATTCTCTCTGTTAATGAAGGAGGAAAACATGGAGTAACGAGATGAGCTGTAAACATCTATGGAACAGAAATCTAAAGTAAGGTGAGAGGAATTCCATCATCAGAAAATATTAAGATTAATTTGAATCAGGTTGTATTCAGATTTATGGTGATCACCTCAGTACTTACGTGGAAACCTGAGTACTCGCTGCTCCTTTCTATTGAATACTGTATGCAGTACGGATCATCTGAGCTCCATGTTCAGTGGGGAATAACAGAGTTTGCTACATCAGTAAAAATAAGTAACAAGAAAGCTCAACAACAAAAATGAGCGAGTGGAAAATTGAGGTCAGCTGGCAAAGGCTCAAATTAAAGCCCTTCAGTGAAATCACCAATTGTAACCCATGAAATTAGAGCCACTGACCTGAAGTACAGGCTAGACCTAGCATCACAATATTTTTACCCTTCTAAAAAGCTTAAAGACAGTCTTTTCTGTTTTAACTATTTGGACATTATTTTAGTGCACTCACAAAACCTTATCCAATTGGGCAAATCAGTGAAGTAGAATATAAACCAGCAGTAAACTAATGTAGTTTGTGTGGCATTAAAGAACATGCATGATAAATTTTAGGTTTTAAATATAATAAATCAGTCATTTAAATTTAATATAAGCTGCATAATTTCATTCTGCTTCATTAGCCTATATAAACACAATAAAATCTGTCAAATGCAAACAAAGGACCTCCTAGAGGTGATATTTTAATTGTAATAAAACTGTCATCTAGATTAAGAGGCCAGCTGAACAATTCATTTCTTCATAGAAGTTAATGCTATTCTAGAAAATGAGCGTTAGGTTTAATTTATCCTGATGCGCTGGTGCTCAGGAAACAAGAACTTTGTTTCTGCTCTCTGCTGCAACCTACTCCATGACCCCAGTATCACATCAGAAGAAAAAGGGACCAAAAAATAAAATAAAATAAAGGGCTGGGTTGCAGCATGAACCTCTGCCTCTGCTGCCTCCTTTGGACTATTGCCTTGAGGGAGTTATCAGTGGAAGTTTAGCTGGGAGATGGGATTCAAAGAAGGCCTTCCAAGCTAGCCAAACATCCTCCAACAGGCTTTAGTCTGGTAGGAAGAGAAGGTTTTCCCTGATGTCCCCTGCATGGACCAGGGCACCACAGTCCATGCCCACCCTCTCCTGACACGTTGTGCCTCCCACAGGTGTCCCTGAGCGAGTCCCCTGGCTGGCTTATTCTCTGCAATTAACGCTCAGCAAAATTGGACTTGCATTTCCTTCCTGTTGCCAGCAGGAAGGATGCTGTTTTTCTTGGGTTTGCCCTTAAAATGTTAATACAACTCATGGCTTATTTTAGATGGCTGATAAGCAAAACACTCAGAATGTACCCTGATTGGCTTTAATTGCTTGACTAGATGTCTTTCAGCTGATAACTATGAAATATTCACAAGTGACATAATCTAATTCCAGCTGGGATAGTCGATGATCAGAAGCTAATTTTGCTGGCTTTACCTCCCCCTTCCCTCTTTCCTCCGTACACGCTCGTGCTGCTCTTCCATATTTTATTAGTTCACCTGAGACTCTGCGTAGCCTGTACAGGAATAAAAGCAGCGAGACCCTCTTTCGTCAGCCAGTTGTGAAAGCACTAACCTGCGCTGGAGGGGAAAATCATCTTTTGTGGTGAAGAGTTATGTGCAATTGTTTACCTTATCCTTCGAAATTTAATCCATAAAACCATTTCTTCCCTAAAAATAGAGTTGCGTGCTTTCTAAGACAGCCATTTAGCAGCCAGACAGAAAAGCCACCAATATGCCTTTGACTCTGATTTCTTAATATCTCATTTTAAAAAGAAACATCTCACAGCTCCTCCAAGTGACAGAAACAATATAAAGCTTTAACAGGGAACAAGAGGCATCTTAATTTTTTCATCACAGAAGAGAGTCTGCCAGGGATTTTATGGGCATATTTACATTCCTTCATGAACTACTTCTTAAAACCATGTCAGTCCCTCAGATTTCTTCATCCCTGGTCCGGGCATCTCCGCTGCATGCAGGGGTCAGCAGCTGCTCTCTCATTTGACTAATTGGGCACCTGCTCTTGCCAAAGCCATTAGCTGAAGCCTTTGTAGCTGAGGAGGAGCGGTTAGAGCTTTAATTTCTGAAGGCAGTGATTTCTAACACTGAAACAGTCCCAACGTTTCTGAGGAGTTCCCCCTGCATCCCTCTTAGAGCCTGTACCCCCAGATCTTACTGCAGGGGGGCTCAGGGCAGAAGCACCCCCCATGGGACCCACAGCTGCACTGGAGCCGGTGCTGCCCCATGCAGTTGGGGGCCTGGGGGGTGTTTGCACAATTGCCCATGGAGCAGGTTAGACACATCCTGGTGATCGCTAACGTCGCCCAAATTTTCCCTCCCTCATGCAGCACAGAGCCCTCCCTGCCAGGTATTGGGTCTTGGAGCAGACAGATCATCCATCTTCCTATGACTCAGCCAAACGGTTTTAACCGGAGAAATGTCTCAGGTCAAACCCAGTTCCATAATGCAACGTACTGTATTGGCCTTACTAGAGAAAATAGTAAAGAAGTCTTTCACACATGTAAGGTATTTAATGAATCCAAACCAAAACATTTCTCCATCCCTTTGAATTTCACTGTTAAGGTTTTCTTGGCCCCCAGAGGAGTCCCTAATCTTCAGAAGTGAAAGGCCACTGTATTAAAATAAATATCTTGAGGGGTTACCAGATCGCTGGATACCACCCTTGTTTTGTAGATGAAGAGAAGGTAAACACAGTTTGTTTGTGCAAAGGAAAAAAAAAGAGGAAAAAAAAATCATAAGAGATGAGGACAATTTTAACGAGTTCAAGATGAGGTGTGTCTGTTCCTGAGGAGCACAGCCGGTGTGTGGGGCACGAGGGAGAGGAGGAGAGCTCCCTACTGCCAGTTGCTACCCCGGTACACCTCCCCGGGCTCACCACCCTGTAATGCCTCTCCGCTCGTGTCTTCACCCAGTGCTGGCTCAGCACCCGCTGGGCTGGGAGGATGGAACGGGGGCTCGCGCATCCCTCTCTCCCACTGCTCCACCACCTCTGCCACGGCCCTGACCGTTCCCAAATCTTTAAGTGTTTACAGAATCCAGGCTAAACCTGTAAGCCATTACAGATAATTTCAGCCTCCAGTAAAAAAAATGTAAAGGCTATCCCTAAACTGGCCACAGCCCAGCTCCAGCTGGGATTGAGGTGCAGGAGCACACCCCAGCCCGTGTCCCTTCTCACACAAAGCCATGATGCACAGCTGAGACCCGAGATGCCTCCAAATAGCTCACCGTGCAGCCCTGGGGCCCATCTGTACAGAGAAGTGCAGCTGAGCCCAAGACCCCCCTGTTTTGAGGCAGCTGAGCCCCCGAAACCAGCTTGGGTCAAAAAGCCTATGGAGTGCTTTGCCTGACATAGTCCACCCGGCGTGTTTCCATGTTGACATGATCGTATAGCTTGAGGAAGGGAGTTTGTTTTTAGCTAGCCACTTCAGACAGAAACTTATATAAACACAGCCCTATGCAAATATATATAGCCTGTGCAAATATTAGGTTATTATGCATGCAAACAACCGTATCATTTAGTTCTCTTCAAAGTCAAAGGTCCCCAGAGCAAACACTGATAATTGCCTATGTGAGAGCATGATGTCATTTTTCCAGTTGAATTTAAAGACAGCAATGAGCAGTGGTAAAACTTAGCTTCCAAAGGTTTGGTTTCAAAATGCATCATCACAGAGGCTATCAAACTGTGGTCATTTTATGTGGAGCTGGTAGTGGTTTACTACAATAGAACAGACACCAACACAATCAGCCAATGTTTTTGGACTTTACAAGTGTACTATCAGCTGAAATCAGTTAAGTCATTCATAAAAAGACTATGATTGGAAAATATTTTTCCCTTTTTTTGTGCTGCCTTTTGTTTTCCAGGAGTTTAGAATTACCCTGTTTGTGTGGGCCTTTCATCCAGCTAGAAAGAGATGAAATAATTTCTGCACCTTTTTATAGCAGGAGGTAGTACTGAAAATAAATGGAGTTATAAATCCATCATAAGGGTTTTAAGTTTGTCGCAGCAAGTTCTTCCTAAAATAGCTGTGTCATTCACGCTCCCTTTGGCATATTACAATTTTTGCCCATTGGGAATCTTCAAACATTCACTCATGTACCTTTTGATTTAATGCTAGAATCCAGCCAAAACAGCAGGGCAGCAACCAGCCATTTCCAACCCATTGAAATTCAGCAAGTTTTTGCTCTGATCGCTTAACTGCAAGTCACTTGAGGCACCTGTATAATTAATAGTGTGCTTGGTGGTGTTAGGTAGAGTATCAGCAATGACACTTTTAAGCACTGACACTGGTGTTCCTATCTTCTTTGGCTTTAGAAATGTAACAAAGTCTATTAAATGTATAATAAAATTGATTGACTGGCATACAAACCCATGTAGCTCTGCAGTTTAGCAGCATCAAGGACACTGGGTTTGTTCAGCAGTTCAGAAGAAATATGCCTGCCTGTAGCATGCTGGCTATTACATATCTAAGTGAGAAGAGATTTTTCCTGCTGTAGGCCCTCCAGATAAAAATTAAAATAGAGATATTTAGATCCATTCTAATGATTAGCCTCTCTTATCTTTTGGCAGTAGAAAATCATATTTTTGGATACTCAGTGGATGTAAGATATGATGTAAGAGCAGCTCCTGCTTAAGTCAGTTGAAATTTTTTGTACAGGTGTCATTGGATCAAGATTTCACCAATATGTCAAATGTAACCATTAGCAACGGAATTAAGAAGGAAAGTCTTCCCTGTTTTTCAGACCATTTGTGAGGTTTTGGTTTGTTTTCCATCCAAGAATGAGTTGGAGAATCACATTTTCTAAAATTTCCATTGTCCAGTAGCCCAAAGGAATTTTCTTTGGGCAGGGAGGAAAGAAGAAAAAGGGGGAAAAGGAAGATTAATAAAATAGAAATAAAACAGAACCAGGATACTGGCACCAATGTTAAAAAGCAAGGGATGTTTCCACAGAATCACAGAATGGTTTGGGTTGGAAGGGACCTTTAAAGATTATCTAGTTCCAACGCCCCTGCCATGGGCAGGGTCATCTTTCACTAGACCAGGTTGTTCAAAGCCCCATCCAGCCTGGCCTGGAACACTTCCAGTGACAGGGCATCCATGACTTCTCTGGGCAACCTCTTCCAGTGTCTCATCACCCTTATCATAAAAAAGATTTTCCGTATATCTAATCTGAAACTACCCTCTTTTACTTTAAAACCATTTCGCCTTGTGCTACCACTGCAGGTCCTGATAAAAACTCTCTCTCCATCTTTACTCTTTTAAGTGTTGAAAACCCACAATAAGGTCATCCCAGAGCCTTCTCTTCTCCAGGCTGAACAACCCCAACTGTCTCAGTTTCTTCATGGGCTTCCTCTGGACCCACTCTAAAAAGTCCATGGCTTTCTTGTGCTGGGGGCACCAGAGCTGGATGCAGCTTTGTTTATTGACAGAACATCTTGTTATGAATTAACTGCATGAGAGTGTACCTATGTAGGATGAGTCTAGGAACTACAGAAAGGAGACCTAATGGCAAGGCCAACATTTATTCCTCTTTCTAACATTTCCCAGCATTGTATATGTGATAAAGGGTATATTAAGTGCTCTAAACAGAATTGGTCCTGTCTACAGATGCTTAAAATACAGATTTTAACTTTGCATATAATCATACAGATATTTCGGTTTCAGCTGACTTCAGTATGGTTCACTGGCTGCATGACAGAATGGAATTTAATCGCAAAACTTTTGTATATACAATGGGAGTACAAAAAGGAAACGTAGGTCAAAACCAACAAAACCCAGCTGAGATTTCTCCTGTTTTGTTTCACCCCCACCTTTTCATGGCATAGCGCACAGGAAAACTCCTGGAGTCAAACCAATCTTCATCCATCATCGAGAAAATGCAGAAGCAGAAGTGTTGTGGGAAAATTCAAAGGTCTGGTTTTTTCAGTTGTACTTGGATTTAAAAACAGCTGGGATTTTCCTTGCAGATAAGCCAGTGGGAAAAAAATATACAGGGGAAATTTGGGACAGATACACTGGAAAAAATAATTAAAGATCACATATCTATCAAGTATTGGGTATACTTATATTAAAGGGCAATGAAATTTTACAGCTTGAGAGCTGGGAATTTCCTTATTTCCTTAGAAGCCAGTTATACCAACTTAAATTATTTTTAATTAATTCATCTATTTTACAATAGAAGAGTTACAAAATCCTTAAAAACATTTAAAAAGGTATATTCAGGGATTTCCAGTTGTTCCAAAAATTTTCTTCTTAATCCAGAAGTGGACACCACATACTTTATAAAAAAATGAATTGAAGGCAGCTTGTGTGTATTATGTGCTCTACAGTAGTCAAATATCTGTCCAAAAGACAAAAAGTGTACTTGAAGAAATAATACCTTTCTACTGAAGAAAATTAAGGTTCATAAGTCATTGAAGGTTATTAAAACTGGGCTCAATGCCATGTTTTGCCTTGATCCTTGGGATTCCAGTAAAAGATTGATTGTTTTTTTCCCAACAATTAAACTCCCCTGCTTTTTTACAATCACGCAGAATGATACCAGTTAGACTAGAAATAAATTGCTTACATTTTTCTGAGCATGAGGTCTGTTGATTTTGTAACACTAAGCATTTTCTTTCTTTTCTTTGTCATGTATTTTTGGCTATGATAAGCCATATGGAGCACGTGTATTTGCTGTATCACAAATTTGCTATTCTTAAGGAAAACCATACTTGGCTATGCTGGAGGTAGAATATGTGGACAGGGCCCACCATTCTGTGGCTTTACCTTCAACTTTTTCTGGCCATTGCTCACAAAGACAAAAATTTTGCAGACGAAGCTATTTCTCTGAAAAACTGAAGTATTTTTCTTTGGATGGAGGATAGAACAAAGGCTCCAGCAGAAAAAAAAAACAGCAGCGCTGTGTAGGAAGCAGTTGTGTGTGACTAAATGGATGGATGCACAGTTTATTTTTCCACCTGTGAAGCACTACATGCCATAACCCTTTTACTCTTTAGCTTTATGCCCACTCTTCTTGTCTTCCTGTTCCACACCTTTTTTTGCCATTTTCTCTAAGTTGTTCATTGGAGACCTTGGAAAAGTTGTCTATTCTGGGCCAGCTCCCTGGGAGATTCCTGTGGTCATTGCAAGAGGGACAGAGGGAGGGCTGCAGCTGAAGAGGGCAGTTCAGCAGGTCCTAAAACAGGTGTCCAAGAGAGGTGGCTGAATTTTCCTCTAAAGGCTTCTATCAGTTTTTTAAGCGGAGCTTGAAATGTTAAAACAACCCATCTTTTAGGCAAGTGAAGATGGTTCCCACTTGGAGTAAGCAGTATGGGCATAAATAACGTGTCTTAAGCTGGTGAGACCTGCTACAGTAATTCATCTGGGCTTCAGACAGGCTCAGTTATAGAGATGTGGTTGTCATAGCACATGAGGTTGAGAAAAGCTTCAAAGCAGCTATTTCCCACTAAGACTTTAGCACAAATTCAAAGTATGAAGGCTTGCAAATTAATAATTCCCAGATGGCATGAGAAGAGTTACTAATAAAAGCCTTTTTTTTTTTCTTCCTTCACCTCTGCAGTTATAAGTAGAGCATGGATAACCACCTCAGAATGGGCATCTAGCTTTTAAGATGATACATTTACGTCAATTTTTCATCCATATTTCTAACTGCAAGAAAGCCTACAAGTTGATTTGGTGAGTCCTATATGCACAGTGACTTTCATATCAGATCTGACCAACAGTCCATTTCTCTCTTGGACAAAGCCCAAAATGATCCAAGAAAATGGTGGTCAGAGTCAAAGACCAACTGTGTGGAAAAGTCAATGTTTTTTCAACATTTGTTGTCAGGCCTTAGTGTAGTCCAATCTTTTTAGCCTATGTCCCACGGCAAGGCAGTAAAGAAATTTCACACCTCCCCGACATCAGTAGTTGCTGGAGTGGCTACTATCCTCTTCGGCTCTTTTGGGCGGCTCCTTACATGTGCTGAGAAGTGTGACAGTGCATTGGGAAAGCATTACCATTCACAGAGCTTGCTCCCTGGCTGCCTTCCGCCTGTTAGTGTAGCTGTAAATGTTTTCATTACCTGTATACACACATAGAAACCCCAGTAAAGAAATTTCTTTGCAGACCAAGTAGTGAGGGACCATGGGTGAAAGAGTGAGCTGCTCTGCCTCACGTTTTTCAGAGATGGGGTACTTGAGCTGTGGGAGCTTGAGCCGAAGAAAGCTTCCTGGAGGTAAATTTCTCATCTTGCACAGGTTGGGATTGCTGAGTAACAACAGATGCCTCTGGCTGGAAATTGCTCTCCTAAGGACTGTTTCAGCACCTCAGTTCGTTGCAAACCTTCCACTCGTGTTCCCTGCCTACAAAGTCTCCCATATGAAACTTCTAAGCCTTGCATTAGTGAAGCAAACCTGTGTACCGACTGGGTACTGAAATTTGCATCCAGGATCGGCTTTCTCTTGTGTATTTTTTAATAACTCATTTACCAAAAAAGTTGGGGATTCAGCTGAATTCCTGTTTTTTCTCTTTATTGCACATTATTATCCAAGACAACTAAAAGAGGATGGCTAGAAAACAGGAAAAATTATCATTGGTGCAAATGCTAATACAGTCTTCAGTGAGTCGAACCATAAGCCTCTTCTAGAGTCATGCATATTCCTTTTTCAAAATATGTGTGTGAAAATGTGTATGTATTCTTTCCCTCCTTACCCAAGATATTTGCAGTGTTGCTGCTTGTGTTAAAAATTCTCGTCCTTCGACCATTTTTTGACATAGTCCCCATGAAGTAAAGAAATGAGAAAAAAAATAAAAGAGAAAGAATTTTGGTGAGGGCTCCTCGCCTGTCATCTGGGGATTATTAGTTTACAAACCCTCAACCTTTGACCTGGTACTTTTGCTGAAGTCTGAGTGAAGAACAAGCTCCCTTTGAAGCTCTCCACGTCATGTACTGAGGAATGCAGGATCACCAGCACTTTGACTGTTTAAAGCCTGGATGAGTTATTGTAGCAGGTTTCACTGGCTCAGGATGGGGGCAGGGCTCTTTCCCCTCATGATCAATCAGGAGGGATCCATCTCATCTAATTTTTTTTCCTCTGTAAAAGCTGTCTATCTATTCTCAGTACTCATCAAGGCACTCTCCGTGGACACACGTAGGCACCCAGAGAGGGCATTTCAGCTGACATGATAGGATGTGCCTGGAGGTGATTATTTCTCTCCACTGAATGCAGAGGGAGACCAGACAGATAAAGTCTGATCAGACAAAATCAGCCAGGCAAAGACTCCGATTTATAGACAACATTCAAAAGGATGCCCAAACGTATTTCTTCTGTGGTTGCACAGAACTCTCTGTTACCCAGCACCACCATACTCAGCCATCCAGACAAAGGATTTGGGAATAAAGACTACTGCTCCCAAAGAAATATCTTTAATCTAAACATTTTTAGACAAGTTCAGTATAAACCATAAAAAATAAAGTGTTGGTTTTTTTGCTTCTTCTTGTTCCAAATGAACAGGGGGCAGAGGGAATCTTATTTATCATAATTCACAAAAAATTATTGCAATCTTGGTACTCTAAACATCATTGCCAACTTTCACAATTTCTGACAGCTCTCACGCTAATTCACACTACTTATAAATGTCTTGAAATCCTCCAATATGAAAGACTTTTTTTAAAAAAGAGAAAATAATATTTTAGCCATTATGATTGCAGAGAGAAGCTAAAATACACATATCACTGAAGTGCACTTTAAAAATTAATAAATGCTAGAATATCCTGTATTAATTACATTGACATATTCATTCTGCTCTATTTTATTTTGTTGTGTTCGTCTTTGTTCTACATATTTAAATTAAGACTCAGTCAGGTGGTAATGTCTACGTGTTTTTTGAACAGGGAAAAAATTAATTAAAACAAAATCAAGCCAAAAAGCAGTGCATATGAAAGCAATTGTCTATGAAGTACATGTATTCCAGAGGAGATATGCAAGAGTAACATTGGTTTCCCAGTCGCTTCAATGAGCATTCCAAGGATACTACTTCAAGAACCTATATTTTCCCATAAATACATATCTCACTAAGCATATTTTTCAGAGGTCTGAGCTTCATTCCTATGAGTTAGTGCAAAGCAGGGAAAAAAAAGTATTGGGTGAAAAGAATTAGAGCTGTTGTTTGGAATGACGTTATTATCTATAGCCACTTTACTATACTGGAACATTAAGAATTTCTACTTGGATTATTTAATCTCTACTATGAAAAAGGACAAAATGTTTACCCTCTAATGAGGACCTAGTAAGTGAATCATGTCCTTAAAATTGTGGGACTGACTGAGTTTGAAAGAAGGGTGCCTTTTTGAAAACAGCCCGGAGTACTTCCTACTTCTCCCTCCCTTATTCGAAAGGGAATCCCAATTTAATGCATTGCGATACATGAAGTTAAAGGGCACAGGGGCAGTGGGCACAGGAGCCCTGTGTGATGGGACCACCATAACCCTAGAGCAGCTTGGAGCGGTGTGCGGCCCCTGGCTCCCTCCCTCCCTCCCGCCCCAGCCAGCCTGGGACACCAGGCAGCCCTTCCCTCCTCCCAGCCGCACTCTTCAACAGCTGTCAGGTATAATAAGGCTTCCGATTTGCAGCACAGCCTGAATGACAAATCGTCGTATGTTTTACCCAGCAAATATCCCCAAACCAGACAGAAATTCACTGTATTGCACAAGACAACCTCGCTAACACACTGAGGCTGAAATGGAAACAGTATTGTCAAATGTGGTAAAAGAGGGAAAAGGCTTAAAAGGCAGAATGTTTGGCAATGCTAACAGATGCAGACATGCCGACGAGTGCAGCTGAACACCTTTTAACCAGGGGGGAGCTGGGAATAGTAGCAATGTCCCAGAAGGTTATCTACAGGATTTATTTGATACTAACATATCTTTAGTATAAAAGACAAACAAAAACTCAACAAAATGGTAGACTGATTAGTTTGAGCTTTTTGGTCAAATGTGCAGTTGCATGAGCATAATATCACTACCTTGTCAGAAAGGGAGAAAATAAGGACCACAGCTTCAAAGACGGATGATTTGATAGTAGGTAACTCTAATGTATTGATTTTTCTTGCCCCTGGCCCTGTGGCACAGTAAGTAGGAAAACTCTTGGGAGGGTCAAGAAGACTTTTCTATATGGAAGAAAACACTGGTTTTACCCTCCATCCTGCAAAACTGTGTATGTTTTGTTTGAATGAGGTTTGTTGGCTGGGGTCCCCTCTCTGTCACGGCATCACCACCATTGCTTTAGAATAATAACAGATAGGGACGAAAGACTCCTGTCTTTCTTTTAACAGGAGATAAAGGCTGATGGTGGCTCTATGGTATGATCCGCGTAACAGGGATGTGTTGTCTGGAACTGACTCTCAAATTGGGATTCATCCTACCTGACTTGAGATGTCTACCATAAAAACATTTATACCTGGGTTGCTTACCCCTACCTCTTTTCACAGTCAAAGAAAGAGGCATTCCTTGGATTTGGCTCTTGTAGCATACGTAGAAACATACCTTATGAAGGGAGGTACCTATTTCCAGATGAATTTCACCTGGTAATTGTTTGCTAGGTAATACACCCAGATGAACAACTCAGATGTAAACATCTACATCTGGTCAGATAAATCATATCTGAACATCCTGTTGACTGAATTCCTAGTGCAATGTGGAAAAAATTCACTGATGTCTGCAAGAAGATGAAAGGGTTTAGAAAGTAACTGGAATTTTAAAATATGCCTACCTCATTTAGGAGTACAAAATCAAGTTACTGGAAACAAGACTTCCTTCCTTCAGCATTTTTTCAAATGTCTTATTTTATCCTTGATATTTTATTCCCTATGCAAACATGTCACCCTTTGTTGGAAGCCCTTAGAGAGAAATCATCTGTTGTTGAAAATGGATCATGGCAAGAAGAAATACAGTGGCTATTGTACTTCCGCATTGTTTATGCAATTTTTCTTTTCAGAAGCCTACCTATTCTCCTACAGGTTTGTTTCGTTCCTGACTTGTTGCTTGATAACCTGAATTTGTGATTGCTGTCTCATTTTAAAACCCATAATCCAAATGCAGTAGACAAATGGCTGGTGTAACTGATAGGTCAGTGTTGCATACGTTGGATACGGTCTCTGAGCATGGAATATTTATTCTGACATTTAGAATGCAATTTTGCTGCTGTGCCTGCCCTGAAACTATTGGAAGCAAATCCTGATGTCCTTATTCTGTTTTATCATGCTTGTTACTGAATCACTTCTGTCCTACAGCGAGATTTCTTGCTACAGCTTTAGAATGTAACATTCATTACTAAAAAGTACATGCACCTTACACGTTCCTAAAGCAAGTCCCAAGAGATTTAGGCTACTTTTTCTTCTCATCTCAAACCAGTTTTATTCATGTCTTCCCAATAATTTTTTTATACTAGTACTTGCTTTATATGACTCTATTAAGAAGCAGAGAAAAATCAGTATGGACTGGCTAGAGTATAACATTTAAAATAGTAACATGAAAGAGTTAAAAACAATGTAGAGAGGAAAGCATTTAAATGAAACAGACCAGGTGAAAAAGAAATACAGTGCATCATGCACATAGAATGTGTTTATTGGAGTGGTCCCAGTTTCAGATCAAAGATATTGCAATAGTGGCTGGAATCCATAAAGTGTTTTCAGTGCCAGTAAATGTTTCACAAAACCATGCAGGGAAGTCTAGGATGTTCTTTTTCTGTATCATATTAAAATAAGAACACCCCTCCCCCCCAAAAAAAAAACCCCAAACCAAACAACCCAGACCAGAAGCTCTTAAACCTCTGATCAGGATTTCTTCTATCCTTTAAAGTACTAGAAGACAGTTCTTTCAAATACAAATTCTGCTGTGAAAGAAAAAAAGGAAAAAAAAGTTGGAATAAGTCTGAACAGCAGCTAAAAAGTGCAGCGGGAGACAGTATCAGAACCATGAGCAATCTCACATGGGTGCACAGCAGCTGAAGGGAACAACTTTGAAGAAAGACTTTGTGTATGTTTACTGTGACCTGGAGTTCTCTTTGGGACAGAGGAGAAAGGAGTCCAAAGCAAGAACCTGGGCATGCTGAAAAAGTGTCTAGAACAGGGCATGGATAAGGCCTTATGAGCTGTGTTGACTTGGGCTGTGTGCGTATGTGGTAGCTAGAACCTACAATCCTTTCAAAAGAAAGGATGTGGGAGACGAACAAAGAAAGTCTGGTGCTGGGGTTTCTACTAAGCTGCCAAGGTCAGTTTGTGCTACTGGAGTCAAATATTAGGGAATGGGGATTCATTTCTGTATTATTTCTTCTTTGGCAATCGGCAAAAACTGGACAAACAACCCAGGTGTATGGAAATGCTGTGATCTATCACAACAAAGCTAGAGAAACTGCATATATAGGAGATTGTCCCCATTCACCTATACCTTGTCCTGCTCCCTGGTACCTCCAGCATGGCCACAGCCTAGGGTAGTGCTATAGACACTCATTTTTGCAGCTGTCTTGCAAATCATCATGTTAAAATCACTTTCCCTGGATGAACATCAGATACTGACAACCTGAAGGAATGTAAGCATAGCTACTATGCTTTTACTATGTTTTTGCAAGTTAACTTTTCCATTTCCCCTACTCTCCTGTCTTTGATCACTTGCTCTTACTCTTATATCAGAGTCAAAGTGTCTTTGCTTGGGAATTTTATCAATTTATGGCCCCAAAATTACTACTTGGCCCAAACCTCTCTGTGGCTCTTGGTGTCTACTGAAAGACAGAGAATAATGTGACTGAAATAAGGGGGGTGAAGTCAAGGCTAGATAAATTATTCCACACTGCTAGATTTAATTAGATTGAATGTACCATTCTGAGTTTTAAAACTATTACTATGTGGCATTTTAGATTTTAATTCATCTCACCTAACTTGAGAGATAGAGACTTCCAGGGGCAGTTCGTCATTTCCAAACTATATATTTAATACATGTAGGACAGCTTTGGGATAGGCAGACTTGGATAGCTCATCAATGGAATATAGAGTAAGCATAGTAAACAGGGTCAAATGCTGATTTTTTATTCAAATGACCTGGGGTGAAATGTGTCATCCTTAAATGCCCAGCTACATCCCTCATGGAGATTTGTCAACACTTGCTTCCTGCTGCTCTCTGAAGCTAAGAAAAATTCTGTATGCTGAACTGTTTGGAAACATTCCCATTAAAAAAAGAAAAAGATCATTTGAAAATGCAGTATGTTGAGGTCAACATCTTTCGCCTGAAAGGTTTTGGATTTGATGAGTATTTGAAAACAAATGCAAGGTATGGTTTCTGAGGTAGTTCAGTTTGGACTTCTAACTGGTCAGCCATCAAAAGTTGCATTGTTCAGACCATGCACCCTCTTTGCACATATGGTGTTATTATGACTAATTAGGCTGGGATTGTTTATTTTGCAGGAAGTCTAGGAAAAAACAAAATTTTCTGTTAAAGAGCTCTTCAGTTTCTGTCCAGCACTAGCAGTGTGAGCTCTATCACCAGTTATCATAAAGCTCTTCTGCCCAGTAGTCTCCTGGCTCATTTCTATATGTGACCTCACCTCCCTTTTCTTCAAAGGTAAGCCAGTAGTCAGATGTTTGGTATCACCGTTATATCTCTCTGTTTCCAGCTTTACTTCAGTTATAAGGAGCATGCACAAATCTAAACTCTTTTGAGGTGTCACTAGTCACCTTTGCATTTATCTTGACAACTCTGTTCACACATAACGCTACAAGCACCAGCCTCAGCAAAGTGGGAGCTGAGCACAGTCACTACACAAACATCTCAGCAGAGACCATAGAGGTCTGGCAAGCTGTTCAGTCACTTGAAGATGCTGAGACCTTGTTTCAGGCATGAAATATTTACATTCATAAGAAGCCTCAAAATGCAATATTTTAAAGCTCAAAATTATCTAGCTCAGTTGTTTTCAATAGTTAGAAGAGGACTGAGATCAGAGGCAGTATTACCAAAACTCCACAAGAAAAAAACAATCTCACGTGAAATTCAGAGACAACTAATGTCAGGAAATCTTACAGGAAGGTTTGTCCCATGAAGATACACAAAAAGACTCCAGCCAAAGAAGGCAAAATTAACATCATGAAAAACATCCAAGCAAAACTGTACCTTGTGCCCTTTGGAAGTTCATCTGTCAGTTCTGCATCCCCTAGGCTTAAATAAGAGGAAGTGATACATAGTTTGCTTTTTGCACTGGTTTGGAGATTCTGCTCATAATTAACAATTTCTCATTAAAAGAAAGTCTTATTCACCTTTTGATTTATTGATGACCCTTGTAGATCCCAGCTTGCTAAGATTCAGCCTGAAGATGTGGGGGTCTGAAAAAGAGCTATTTGGGTAGTAATACTGATGAAAGGTATTTTTGTCTTCTATCTTTTCTATGCCTTGTTTGCTTTTGGGCAGGCAAGTACGTTGGCCAAAACAAACCTCACAGGCTTGCCACTGAAGGTCTCTCCGGATTCAACCAGCTCTTTTCTATGGAGCTTGGGCAAAAAGTTAGTGTTCAGAAATACTGTTTTTTTCTCGAACAGCTTGGTCTATTTCCAGCAGAGGCCTGTGACTGGGGAACCACACTAGTACCTGCATTTACGTATTTCCTTGTGCGGTGTTTATACAGACCATCAAGTTTGGCTAAAAATTAACGTCTATAATACAAGAACACACTCCTTGAGTCTGTGCCTTTCCATTAATAAAAGCAGAACTTCTTCACAAGTACAGTACCTTTCAGTGAGATTCATCTCCCCTGACCAGACAGTAACAATGAAGATATCTGCACCTGAGATTTTTGAATCGTCTCAATCTTCATTTGCAGTCAACAGAGAAAACCTCCAGAGTGTGATTCATCAGGCTTATTTGAGATTTTACAAAATGATGAATTGCACTTAGAAGAACATCTTTATTGACTGCAAAGTGAGCCTGGGATATTTATCTGAGGTGTAGTTATCTAGTGCTACAGCTTGTATCATAAAAACAGAGAAAGAGGGAAAGAGACTTCTTGTTGGAATAATGCCTCGTAATATAAAGACCAGTACTGGTACTTCAGGGTCCATAACTAATACTGCTGACTATGATCTTTATATACAGGACTTGGTATTTCTGCTGCCTCCTTTTAACTTGTTTATTGGGTCACTTGTAACAGCTTATTAGTTGCACTCCCCCTTCTGCTGACAACTGTTGGCCCAATTGTCCAAAACCAGTAGGATCTGATTCATGACCTTTCTTGACCTCTCATTAGGATTACAGCTGGGCTCCAGTTTATCAGCAACAGTCTGAAACAATTTTAATCAGTGTTGACCCCCACAGCCAAACAAGCAACCCTATTAAAATTAATGAGATGGCAGCCCTTTATGAGCAGGCAAGACTGACTGATGGGGAAGCTACCTGATGGCAGCAGTGCCTCTTAACAAATCAGACACACTCAGGTGTCTTGTCAACTTTGCACTCACTTTATTTTCCCACGTGAGCCACCAGAAATAGACACTTCTGCTTCATTCCACCTAGCACTCACTTCCTCAGGGTGAACAACTGCCCAGAACAATCCAGTCATATTACTCTCAAAGGATCATATAGGAATTATGCAGCTACATCCTGGCCGTGTAAAACTGACAATTTGAAGGAACAATTTGTAGGAGAGTGAGATGAAAAGAAAATGCTACAATAGGAGGTGGAAGTTTCCTTACAAAGCTATTATGCCACATTGTTGTGGAACAACATGAACAACATTTTATTTCTGTATATTTTTAAAAAGAGAATAGTGCTTGTTGGTTTCTGCTGGAAATTCATATTAAAAATAGTGTACTGAAAAATGTTTGTAAAAAATCTAAAGTAGCAGTGTTTTCTCCTGAGAACTGCATTTGAACACTTTACGTTCCTCTACTCCTCAGTGGGTCAGGGTCATCTTTCTTCAAAGCACATCACAGCGTGGGATTCCTTTTCTACTAAGAAGTAAGAAATTGAAGAATCATGGAAATTAAGTCTGATAAAGAAGAAAAATTAGAGTGAAAGTTGTTCAGATTTTCATAGGTGCTGTTCTGAATTAAAGTTTTTTTAAAAAAAAATATTTAATTGAAAGTTTTTTTTTTTTTCCCATGGAAAGGGAAGCTCTGTCCTCACATAGCTCTGGCAACCATTTGGAAGTATTACGGAATGGCCTACAGATCCCATGTACATACAGTCCTGACTTACCATCCCCACTCATGTCTCCCATGGCATGGTATCCCATCTCATGAGGTATCACACCAGACAAAAGAGGTCATTTCCAAAGGACCATGTTAAGGACTTGAGTCCATTAACTCATAGAATAATGTTGGATTAACTCCACAGAACGAGCAGAAAATGCCCGACATGTTACTGGGGTCTAATTCTGAGCCCTCAGTATGTAAGACCCCAGCACGTATTGGACACTGGAAGTTCATGTTTCTTGGCTGATGATAAGTGCTGCTGATTGGAGAATTCCTCTGGTTAGCATCAGGGACAAAGCTGGTTGTCTCTGGTTTTCTTCAGCTTTAATCCTTTAGCTGGTCGGGAAAGCTATTTCAGAGAACATTAGGGAAGAATACATGGAAGGGGGATGGAGGCCTCTGTGATACGCAGCTTTCAAATCCCCAAAAGAATGAACAGATAGGCTGCAGGGGACCTCTGAAAGGGTGCAATATATAGCAAAATTGTGAAAGCTTTCATGCAGGGGGACTGACTCCGTGGTAAACTGGTGGAGAGCTGGAGAAGTAGCTCAGAGCAAAAGCATCTTACGTTTCTTATCAAACACTCCAAGGTTATCACAGACAGCCTCACACATTTGTGCTGCGGGGCTCCATTAAGTGAGATTCCTTCCCCAACAATCCATGCTGCGTACAAGCTTCTCTCAATAGCTTTTTGTCTGACCTTCTGGGTAATTGCACATGACCTATAATTGCTGAGTTCTTTTTTTCTTTATTTTAATTCAGTGAACAAAAGAGTTTGCCTTAGGTTTTTGAGACTCAGTATCTTATTTTCAGGTGCTGACATTAATATTTAAATACTCTGTGGACTGGGTTACATTTATGTTTTGTACATAGGCAACCTAAAAAAAGGCGGGGGGGGGGGAAGGCAAAAAAGTGGCAACCATGGGATTGTTTTCAATTTTTAAATAAGCTGGAACATATTTAGACACCAGTACTTACTTAGATATTGTACCAGGTTTTACATTATTTTTGCAAACTGTAAAGGAAGATACTCAAGAACTCTGATGGATGCAGTGACCATGCAATTTGCCATACAGCTATAACACAGGCAGCTCCACCACCAGAGAAATAATATCCTTCAGTATTTCAGACTGAATATTTATGAAGGCTTAGCGGAGTGTCACATCAGAAATTGTGCAGCTCCATTTGTTAATGATATATGGAGCTAGTTGGAGCAACCAAACTCAACCTTGATTACAGAAAGAAGAACAGGATGGTAGAACTCACTCCTGAGCATAACAGCCTGGGAAATTCTCTACAAGCGGCCAGGAAAGCAGCAGAGTCTTGTTTCTGCAATCAGGAAAGATAACAGGACAACTAAAGATAAGCATGGAAGACTCAGGCAGTGCTCTGCAGCATCTAATAATAGTTTGTTCTCTGCACCTGGAGACAACAGGACTGTGTTCTGGGGGGGTGAAGCATGGAAGGGATGGAAGGCATAGGGTGACTAAAGGCAGTTTGCTTCATGTTTTGTAAAACCTCCTTCTTCCTTCTCTTTCTTTGAAATCTGAGGTACTGAACTTTGCTTCCTTCAGACAATGATGAGAAAGAATCTCCCCATCACACACATGTTCTCCATCCCAATATTAAGCAAAGAAACAAAAAGACAGGAACAAATACCCTGGATCACTTTCGACAGGAAAGAGGAGTGAGGTCCTCTTCTCTGTAAAGGGTCTTGGCTTTGTACTGGACCTTTTTCCAGCCATCTCAAGACTGAGGTACTGACACGGCCTAGAAGCACGAGTTCTCTGCTGTTGGAGACAGAGCCAAACTGCTTTGGGAAGGAAGGTCTGCAAAGACCACTGGTGACTGCTGTCAGTAAGATAAGCATGGAAGTGGAGAGTATTGTTGCACTGCTGGTGGGACGAGGGATTGCGAGTGGCTACCAAGTCACATTGCAACAGCACATCCCTCCTATGTCCCTTTTCCCCCTTCATTCATAAATCCATCACGCAGGTGTAAATAAGAGACACTGCGTAAGAGCCAAAAAAGAAATCAAGATGGTAAGAGCAAAGAGCATACAAAATATATTTGTTTTAAACTAGTGGTGAGCCCAAAAAATCAGTGAGTCAACTCATACCTAGTTATTACATTTCTTCAGCGAAACCCTGCAACAACATGTCTTTTAATCAACAGGACTCACGGCACGGCTGACATTGGCAGAAAATACATGTGGATTTGTCAGGGTGTGCTCAAAGAGCTGTGGGAGCCATGGGGCGCTTGTGACAAGCTCCTTACTGACAGCACCGAAATTTCAGCACTGCAGCTCCTAGATACTCCCTTTGACAGAGAGAGAGCAGAGTCCCATGCTCACCCCCTTAGTGCCTTTCAAGGCCAGGGCAAGACGGCTGAGATGCTGTCAGCATCAGTTGCACTAACGCTATGGGAGACTGCAGTGGTAATAAGAATTAAAGTTAATGGGGATTTATGGGAAATAAAATGAGTTTCATTTCCGTCAGGGTCCAATGTGACACTAGGATCACTTAGGATACAGGAAAAGGAGAAAGAGAGCAGAAAGCAGAATCTTAACATCGCTTTGGCTATGTGATTCTGTGGGTGGATGTAGGAATGAGGGAAGGAGAGGATGCTAATCAACACTCTGCTGCTAGTAGTTGTTAATAGAGGAAAACCAGACTATTGGCATTGATTTTTATGATCAACTCTTACTCTCTTCTTGGAATCACCAATGTCCTGGGGATTTAATGTTCCTGAAGCCTGGGATGATTCACTCTGATCTTTTAGAGTAAGATTAGGAGTGGAGGGAGTGCATAAAAACAGTCTGTGTTGATTTGCAATGTCATGCAGTCCAACTGCCTTTCAGTGTCTTTGTTAGGAAAAAAATCAGTGCAAAATATTAAAAGTAGTTTGCTTGGGTTTGGGTGACGGTTGGGGTTTTCTTGTCTTCTTTTTTTTTGCATTTTTCAGTGCACCAAGTTAAATTGTACCATGTATCTCACTGAATTCTAGTTCTGCTTTATGATGTTAGTGATTTTGAAGACAATACAGTTATCTGGATTTCAGTCTCAGCTATAAACAGAATTTAAACTTTTTAGATCAGAACATAAACTAAACCTTTTAAATTAGGGAATATTTGCAATGTTTATTTTTATGTCAGCTCTTTGGCCTGACCATAGGTGTTGGATATTTACTCAGAACATTTTCCCCTGAGTGTTTCTCCTTACCTCTTCCTGTCCCTCTTACACACATACACACCCTGCAGATTTTCCAGGCAGGTTTTAAGTCACCGAAGGTAGCTGCTCATTCAGCTAAGACAGAGAGCTTTTAGTAATGATTTCTTAAAATAGTTAACTATTAACTACCTGAATGCCTGATGAAGTCATGCATTCTGCCTTAGGTGCTTAACCTCAAGGAGTGAAATATCTTCCTTTTCTTTATTTAGAAAAAAATGGAAAAGTGATACTAGCCTGTTTACAAGGAAAGGCAGGAACTGTATTTAAGTACCAAAAGCCTGACTCCCTATTTAGACCATTACGCTCTGTGGCTCTGTTCAACTTCAGGCAACATGTAGATGATCAGTATTTTGGAGAAAAACCTAACAGCGAAAACGAAGTAATTCATCTGCATGCTTGATCAAAAACCAACTAGCCTGACTTTAAACAATGTTAGCAATGCATACATGATTATCACTGCCTTCCATTTTTCCCTCTCACCATCATTTTCCCTCCAGATTTGTTCCTTTATACCTCCCTTATTTTTTTCCTTTTTTGCTGTACATCCCTTTATGTGATTACTGTAGGAATATAGTAACTACTTGATATGTTTCCTTACAGCTATATGCATTTATATCTATCTGGATTTAACTCTTTTCTCCACTTTCTGACAAAGGGACACTCTATTTAATTGCAGACTTCACATTTCAAGCAGCTTCCAACAAGCCGTAAGGGCTCAGAAAGAGAGCTCTCCAAAGCAGCTTTGCTTATGATTTGCTCTGCTTCCTCTTCGTGGGACTGCCCAACAAATAACATGCAGACAGCCCACCCCAGTGACCTGTGGGCACCTTGCCTGATGCAGACCCACCGTGCCTACTCAGACGGATGGGTTCTCACATATCGCACAAGGTATTTCTCAGCTATTCTGTGTCCACATTTGATCATTCGTAACCTGCACAGATGCCTTCAGCAGACGAGCAAGACACAGTTGGGAATAACCTTCTCTCTGTCCTCCTAAATGGAGACCTGACTGTAAAAGGATAATTAGATGCCCACTCTGAGCTGCAGCCGTATGTTGGTTTTTCACCTGAGATCGGCATCTATTTCCTTGGCCCAAGATATTTTCTTTTACTGCAGCCCTGGTATAAAATCAGATTTGAAAAGCTTATTTTCATACCATTAAACTGTTCCTTTCTTTTTGCTTCTTTAGAATTTAGTTTCTCTAAGGTATTTGGGCTTCTTATTTTGTCACTTACTATCATTCAGCAGAGAAAACATTTTTTCTAGGGAGAAGTACTCTGTCCTCTTCCTTTCCCAACATGCCCGAAATCCCACCATAAGCCATGGCCTGCTGCCTCTTGTATAGGAATTGAGACTCACAACCTGGAAAGGCCCAAAGCTGTACAGGTTTGAGAAGGCAGTGATGCTGAGTGTTGCTCTTTACTGTCAGGCAGGTGACAGCATTAGAAAAGGAAGGAGTGCTTGTAAAGCCTCTCTGAGCTTATTATCTGGGTAGAGCTTTGTGGAAGGCATTTTATTGTAAGCAGCGCATCCAGAAGTTTGTTTTGTTTTGGTTGCTTTGGATGGAGGGAGACGCAGAGAAACTTCCACCCAGCAGGTCATGAGCAAGTTCCTTTCCTGGATGGCCGCACCTCGCTGTGTGTGATGGTAAGAAAGATCCAGCCAGCCAGCGTGGTGGGGAACTGAGCTTCCTGAGGAACTGTGGGAATGCTTCGTGCCTACACTCACATTGCATTCAAAACTCTTAATCAAAGCAGAATTTCTCTTGATTAAAAACAAGTGTTATGAATCATAGACAGTTGCGAGTGACTGAAAAACTCTGTTGTTTGAGGTCTGGAGCTAGAATAAACTGGAAAAAAACAGTGAAAAAAAGGGTTTATGGACTCTTGTATCCTTTCATTATTCAGCTGCTTGATTTTTTTAAAAAAGCTATTCTTTTCTTAAAGAAAAAAGATTTGATTTTCATGTATGATGACAGTATTTACTCTGAGCATACAGAGCCTTTTATGAAAGATTTAGGCACATTTCTCTGAAGACTGAAGAAAACATGAGGTTTTGCACCAAAGTAACACACCAAAGTTTTGCAGTCTCCTTTTTCATTTTGTCAGGTCATTAGTTAAATTCACTTTTCACGTTAAAAAGCAAAGTTCCTCATAGTTTAAGACACTTTAGCTCCCTTTAACAATAATTCAGTTCTATCTGCATTGAAGTTCAGAGATAGAGGAACACATTTTCAATGAACTAACATTTAGAAAAGATATGATCTGAAAAGTGATCTGCTTCGAAACAATGGGGTTTAATAGCAATGACTGACAATCACACATTATATTTCCTATGTTTAGAGAGTTGTACAACAAATTACGTAAGTGACCTTATCCCTATGAGATTGGTAGGGATTATTGTCCCCAGATTGATAGGTAAGACAACTATAGTTATATCTGTGCTATACAATGTGATATACTACACAAACATAAAGTTTGCCAATAGATTTTCTAATGCTCTATGTTTGAAGGATCAGGTATGCTAAAAGTATCTAAGTACTTCTTATTGAAATTCACCTAAAAAAAAGCTAAGAAACGGGGTCCATTTCCTATTTTAAAAATTAAACAGTGTTTGTACATAGATTATTAAATCAGCCTGTAAAAACCTAAAAAACAATAGTGTGGGCAAGAACAGTAAGAATAGCAGAGGGAAAGATTCATGTGGCATAGAATACTCAATGATGTAAAAATCCACCTAGTGCTTTCATAGAAAATGCTCATGAGATGCATCAGAGTGATTCAATCTAGAAAACGCCCTCTGTCAAGTAGGCGTCTTAGGTCTGAACATGTTTTTTGAGTAAAGTATTGCAGCTTTGCTGATTTCTGTAGTCAGTCACAAAAAACTTCCTGCCAAACACCCACAATGTTTATAACTATCTATTTTGAGATTGTTTCATAGCCATAATTGAAACAGTAGGTGGAATAAACTCTTGGAAAGCATGTTCTTTAAAATAACGTTGTGCATATGGATATCTAAAATGATAAAATAGAATCATTATCAATCTACCAGCACATTCAATAAATTCATGTTTAAAATGTAACAGAAATAGTTCACATTAAGGGATATAGGCAATGTTACAAGCATAGGAAATAGTACAAACTCAATGTCCCCAATGTACTAAAGTTTTCCAGATGTTGACACTGTGTCTCAGATGACTAGACAAATGCTAATTCCAACACAAATGGCCAACCAATGAAAGAATACAGAAGCCATCTTACTACACGCAGCCAAACCATAGATGCAGCGCTGACAAGAACATATTTGCTCAGGGAGAATAAACAAGCCACAGAGGAAGAGTCGGGAGTTATGTCTCCCTTGTGGTAGGCACTGTATACCCTTGTATTACGAAGACTGTCTGCAACTCAGTGGGTTTATGTTTCATGCAGCTTGGCTGTAGACAGTGAAAAATAGGTTACTTCAGCCTTGTGAGGTTCCAATATTGTACAATCCTTGGAGATTTTAGAAAAAATCACCGTGTGTTTAACTGCTTATTTTAAGAGTTGTGAAGAAGCAACAGAAAACATGTCATTTAATTTTTATGTCTTGAGGACAATTTGTGTGGATACCTTCTCAAATGGGATACCTATCTGTAAGGGTAAAAAAGCACTGTAATGCACAGAGTTAACATTATGCGAGGAGGGCTGTAGTCTAGTTTTAACACCCCTTCATTTTACCAAGGCCAAAATCTTAAGAGCAAACCAGGTATTTACTTCACACAATACTTAATAAGAAAGGTGAAACTTATTGCCGCGGGATGTAGAAACCAGAATTGAATATGATCACAAAGAGACTGAATAAATGAATGAAGGACAAGACCGTTGGTGACCATGAACCTAGGGCAGGTCAAGAAAAGAAGGTGTATAATGGTTCAGGCCACTTACGAGAAGATGTTTTTAGATGTCCAGCTTATATATGATTCAGAGCACTTTATGTTGAAGCATACATTCCTGTTTAATCACTGGAGAGAGTTAGGTGACTTCTGAAGGTTGTTCAAGTGCCTGAAGGTAAACTGTGCAAAGCCACTGGGATAGGTTTCATTACCAAAGAAGATCAGTGGTTTTAATCCTTTACGCCCATGTGTCTAAATGGAGAAGCAAAAATTGAAAGGCCTTGATAAGAAAAAATTGTTTGAATTCCTTGCTTGATCTGCCGTTTACCTTACTCTCTAATAAGAAAGTGATATGAAGATAGGCTTTATCTTCGTAGTAAAAAAGTGCATGTGGTAGTGTTTTCATTATGCAGCTCAATAAGCAGCCTCCCTTTCCCTGCAAAAATAATCCTCTCCAAAAATCATGTTCACAGTACACAGATGTACAGACATTTTTTTTTCCCATACAAAGACAATTTCAAATGTAACTGCATCACATGCAGTATAGGAAAATGAAGTTGTAACAATTTGTTTTCTGTAATGATTACTCCTTTAGGCAAAGAGTGATATTGCCATGTGTTTCAGTTTTAAAATATTCTTGCTTTACCTTTCTTTTTCTGTAAAACATTAAGAATTGTTTATTCTTTCTGTGAGTGGTCAAAGTTTACAACTAGGCTTTAAGAACGTTCCTTCTTTTTTGATAAACACCTGCTTTTTCATTTAAAGAGCTCAAACTGTAGTCCAAGTTAATCAGCATACAGATTTGGACTTCCAGATGTAGGACACGTTAAATCACTGTGGCTTTTAAGTATACAGGAAATCCTTTTGCAAATGCTTAGTGCATATGGTACTTTTGAAGTTGTTCAAGTTCATTTTCTCCCTTCTCCTTCCCTCCCCCCAAACTTTCTCCTATGCTTTTTGTTTGCATTTTGTATGCCCCTTGAATGGTAATGCCATGGACCTCTGAAAACCACTTAGTTGCCTAAATACAGGCACAGAGTTCTGTGTCAGATGACAGTTTATCCAAGATGGATGCATGGCAACAGCAGACATGACACGGGCCAGCTGGGAAACCCATGTCTTGCTGGAATAGCCGGAGATAGGTGAGACACCCAACAGTGCCTAAAGTGACGCTGCATGCCTGTGTTCAGGCAGCTGAATCCTGCTCTAAATGTTGGCAACATACCGCAGCGTACATCTACCTCTGAGCTTGGTGTCTAACCTCCTGTTACAGTCAGTGGTCAGAACTAGGCAGAACTGTTTCCACTCTAAAGCTGGCACTAAAGTGCTGTGAGTCGTGCCCAGAAGATCTCTTTCTCTCTGTTGACTATGAAAGGTGTAAACACCAAAAGCTAGCTGAGATGAGTTACACCTTCATGTCCACATAAACTGATGTAATCTGTGAAACTCCTGGCCAAGTCCGGTGTTACTTTGTATGAACATAGGAAAATTTGGTCATGTATTACCTCATTTTTATTTAACATTTTTTATGATTAATTGCCATAATTAAAATCCTTTACTTTCCCTTAATGAAGAGAAATTAAATGTTTTCCCCTTTCCCACTCTCATTTTCTTTTGGCTAAATGCATTTTTCAGGAGTGAACAAGTAGCCCATTCTAATTTGTGAATTATAAAAATATTCAGGGTTATTTAACTGCTCAGGCTCTTACAACCAGTATTAAATTAATTCTATATTGCCACTGCTAGAATTTTCTGTTTATTGATATGTTTATGTGCCATGATGGGAATAGGATGCTACATCCTCTTCGCTGGGGAGTATATACTGTTTCATGTGGTGCAAGTACTTTTACAAACACTATAGTCATTGCAAATGTTTCACAGATTGAATTTATATGAGATCATAGCGTAACTCATTATATGAAAGAAGCTTTAATATACTGCAGTCTTCAGTGTTGCTATATGAAATATGACACAGACTTTATGTACTGTATATGAAACATATGTCTGTCCCATATAAGAATTAAGGGTGCAACCCTTTCACGATAAACACCTGTTGCCAGTCTATCTAAAATATGAGTATCATTATCACAGGATCTGAAACACTTTACCATCATGGTGGCTCTGTGACATGCTGCTATCCCCATTTTAGTGAATATGGGGACGGCACAACACAGGCTGGCAAAGTGACACCCCATGGCTGCAGGAGAAATTTAAGCTAATATGGACACTGGAACTTTTATCACCCACCTTAACCTGTATCATCCATGCTCTTCATTTTCCAGAAATATACATTTTTAACCTGTATCTCTTTAGTGTATTATGGGGTGACTTCTTTTTAAAAGTTTTATTAAACATTCATCTGAAATCTTCTTATAATGTAATAATCTTAATCTTTGGAGCATGTCTTACACGCAAGATAATGCTTACTACTTAAATTTTATCGTCATCATAATGTATTCATAAAGGAGAAATTTAAAACTTCTTGTTTTCAAAAAAGTTTGCTTTGAATTAGTAACTCATATGGGAGAATATAAGAGGATATTGAAGTCGATTAATAATCCTGACAAAAGAATTTATTGGTTTGCACTAATCAGGACAAGTTTAGGCAGGAAATTGGCAATGCTGTGGTGGCCTCCCTTTAGGAGCGAAGGGACAAAGAGCTCAGCTAGTTGGAGGGTGGTTGTTCAGTTTACCAGAAAGATTGTCTGAAATGGCAGAGGATCGGACTCAGTGACCCAGGAAGTCTTTTCCAAGCCTTTACTCCTCATTTGAACTTTCATATTTCCTGCTGTTTGATTACTTTCTTTTTTTAAAATTCTTACAGGAGGCCTCCAGCATTTTCCTTTCTAGCTTTTTATTTTTGTTTAAAGAGGAAAAAGGTTATATTTAAAGGTTGAAGGTAGGCTTGACTGCACAGTCTTCTCTTGATTCCTTGTCTTACTCTCTTTCGAGTCCTTTGTGTTGGCATTTGTCTATTGCTCATTAATTCCCTCAATTCAACTGACTAGCTTTTCCTTTTAATTCTCTGTATTACTCATTCTTTCAAGGCATCATGTATCTGGAGGAGATGAAATATAATGCAGCTTCATTGAAGAGCTAGTTTTTCTTCCTGTCTTCTTCTACTCATCTACCTGATGTATGTGCATGGGGCACCAGCAGGAGATTTGAGGAGTGCGCAAAACCAGGAGTCACATTCATAAAGAGAATCTAAGAGAAGATAAGTCACCTTTATTAAAACCAAGCCTCTGGGATTTTTTTTTTTACATCCAGGAGAGAGAAGGATTCTTGCTAAAATCAGAAGTCAAAGGCTATGATAAATTCATCTTTGTAAGGTCAAAAGTAAACAAAACTCTGCCAGAGACAATCTGAAGTATTAGGACCTTGTCTATAAGTGTAGCTGCTCAGCCCTGAGTGCCATGAAGTCAAGCAGAGGCTCCAGAACAGGAGCTTCTATGACAATCCCCAGCGCTCCTGTTCTTGATGAGGGTGTAGAGATAGAGGATGGGGGATCTAAACAGTCTGAACAAGGCTGTTCCAGATTCTGCTTCTCATTTACCATTATTTACTACTGCCATGGTGCAAACTGGGAGACAGCTTCTTAATATGGTGGGGTAGATGCCAGTTTGGAAGACTTGCTTTAGATCATTCTTCAGAATCAAGGAACAGTGACCCCTTTACTAATGTGAACTAAAGGCAAGAGACCAGCTGCGACAAAAACATGGTCCAGGTCAGGTCTGAAAAGTATCAACTGGATCATCATGCACTACCCAAATCTTGGAAACTTCCCTTCTCACACTAGTTATGAGTTGTGCTGATTCTCTGACACAGTGCAGATGTGGCCCATAATGTTGCAGAATTTCCACATGTGTGAAGATGAGGCCTGATGAAACAAAGCGCTGAGCAAAATCCGTTGCTCATGACACCTATTCAACAAGAGTGCAAATAGGGCCCATTATGTATCTGGGAGCAATTCAAAGGGAAATAATGAGAAACCTATGTGCTAGACTTAGGAAGCAAAAATTGAAAGTTACTGTATGAGAATGGAAAAGAAAACCTTCATATTTGGAAGCTTTCACTTGTTTTTTTTTTTGGGGGGGGATAACAAAAGTAGTTTTAATAGACAATATTCTAAACAAAAACAAATATTTCAAGTAGATCGTGCATTAAAAGGAATCACACACCTTCTTAGAAACCCAACCCAATTGGCCTTGTTCAGGCAAAAGCCCATGCACCAACAGAGTAGTTTTTGCCTGAATAAAGCATGCTGGAGTGACCCCTCATGTCTAACATAAGTTGGGATTCAGTTCAAGATTAGGACATCTGAAAAAAGATTATATCAACAATAGGCTTGCTGTTGCTTGGTGGTAGATGCTTAAACGTTGTTTTAGATGCTATAGGGCCTTCTGCTTGGACCTGCTTCTCTAGAAGATCTCCCATCACTTCTGTGTCATGCCTGCCAGTTCTTTATGGATATGCTGGATGTCTTGGCGTGTCTCAGCTGACATGAGACACCTACCTTCAGGCTGAGTTTAGCAACAGATTTTCTCCATTAGCTCAAACATAGACACCTCAATTCACATGTCTTAATCCCAGGCTGAATCCTGCCTCCATATTGTCCGGTACATCACTGGAAAGAGCCATGGTGACATTACATGTGGAGTTGTAACAAAATGATAAGCAAAGATCAGAAGCATTACCTAGTAACTGCAGTAATGATTGACAATAATTCAGCTGGAGCAATTTCACTGACCTGCAAGAAAAGAAGTGATGAGATGACAGTAAAACAGAAGAGATATGAAGCAGAAAGAGCATTTTGTTGACAGTTTTTCCCTAAGCCGCATGATTTTACACAGAAAACCTTCTCTGCAAGTATAAAATACATGAAATAAAGACCAGGAGGCTCTCTGTTGTATTTTTGGTGTTCTGCCATTCAGGTATGTGGACAGCTCTGAAGACCAGGTGGCACTCGTGTGATAAAGCTTCACGTAGCACAAAGTCCCTAGATATTCATAAAAGAAAGGTCATAGAAACAAAGGTAGATTGATTGAAGGAAAGTAATAGAGATGTTCACATCAGAAAGTGTGCAGGACAGATGCATGAATATTATTAGAATAATTCACAATGAGTCCCCATGGTGAAATGAGCAGCAGGTGCTGGGCTGCTGCAGGGGAAATTAAGCAGACAGTTTGAAAGAGTAGATAGATACCATAGCCCTGGGACACATTCATTATAGCAGAGGAGATGTGAGTGCTCCCTTAGCACATGCAATTACACTCTGTTGATTTGAACAAAACTGATTTTATTGTGAAAAATAAAGTCATGAGTGGCCAAAAAGCCAAAAGAGCTCTTGATATTTTCTGAGGGCAATAACTTTTCTATGAAATGGCAGCACCAGACAAGTCTGGAGCTATTAAAGGTGGGCTTCAGGGAAGGCATTATTCTCAGATTTCAGGACAGGAGCAGTGGAGGGTGCTGGTCAGACAAAATTCCCCAAACCCAGAGAAAGGGTCTTTTTTCTTCATAGAAGACAGTCTTTTAAAAAGGAATGAAATGATTTTAATAACACTGGCACCTCTATAGAACGAATACTTCAGTTTAGACTTTTCTTAAATGTCCCCAACGCATTCATCTTATAAGGTGGCAAATGAATTCCTATTCTAGTAAAGGCCAAACACTACTCCCCAAGAGATAAATTGAGAATGAATTCACTCACCTCAGTGGAGCTAGTGTTGATTATACTATTTGTGTCATGAAATGAAAATGCAGTTTGGCTCTTGCTCTTCTAAGCAAGGGAACCGTCAACCTTATAAATGAAACCAGCCGCATAGCAACAGCCTGGTTCCCCTCATCCAACACACACTCTGCTTTTAATTTCCATTTGTATTAAGGAAGCTTTATTTGAGTCATTAAGCATTTCTGTAATAGCACATCTGCCTTTGTAAAAAACAGTGATATGGCTTCTAAAAGTAGCAGGCATGTCAGCAGTGAAGGAAGAAATGGGAAGATTCAGGAGAACAGCTTTAAAATACTGTAAAACGTGTTAGTTATAACTAATTATTTTAATCCATATACTAACTGGCTGAAAACACAAGATGGGTTGCTAGATTTTATAAATACATCAAAGACTTCTGGTTACATCAAAAGACATTCACATTCTTTATCTATTATGCTTAGGGCTTAAGGTTTCCTTTTCAAACCAGTTGTCATTTTTTCCTTTGAAGAGCAGATGCTCTAAAAGAGCATTGATACTTCAAAAGAATGTACCTTGTACATGGGGTAGCACTGAGTAAAAATTTTGCCTTATGCTCCTCTCTCCCCATCTCGCTGAAGAGAAACATGAAACTAGTTAATACTTATTGTCAAAACCAACATTACCATTATATTAGAAAATTCCTCGTATTTTGCCTGCCCCCCCTCGGCCCCCCTTCAGCCTGTTCTATACTTGTTTGAGGAACAGGAAAGGCCTGGATACATACCTACTTGGACAGAGGGGCGAAATCATCACCCTTCCACTAGTTTAGATTGCTAATGCTCATGTTATATGTGGGGAACCTTACTGCTGTGCAGTTTTATTATGCTTTTACTTCTGGAATGGTCAATACACTGAAGAAGGTCAGAATCGCTCACCTGAAGCTGAAATCAAATCAGGGTTCTTGAGACCTTTCCCTTAAGATTTCAGTGAACTTTGAGTCAGTTCCTCATATACTTCAAGCAGAACTGAGAATTGCATCATAGAAACAACACAAGGTAAGGGGAAATGTGATATTTTCCCCATCAGAGAATACTAAAATGGGCATAGAATTTAGAATACAAGAAAGTCAAGAAACGTAACTAATGAGTGGGAGGCAATAAAGAGGTAGAGAAAGTTATAGGACATAAATGAAGAGCAAACCAAGTCAAAACTTGCCAAAGGGGAAATTCTGCTGAGGAAATGTTGCTATAAAGATGATGGACCTGAGCTCTCTCAATTTAAGGTAAAGCAGAGGGGAATGCCCACAGAGTGGGAGTTCAGTTTGGATCTTAGGAAACTGGAAGGCAGGATGTATGAAAAATGTAGGAGGGCAGTGCAGTGCTGGAACAGGCACCCAGAAACATTGTGGAATCTCCCTCTCCAGAGGATTTCAAGACAAGGCAAGACAATGCCAGGACTGGTGACTGGCAGTAGCTCAGGTCTTTGAGCTAAATGGTTACAGAGGTACCTCCAAACAGCATTTCTACAACTGTATGTTTTGGTGACTAAAGGGCAGCATCTGCTTAGTATCATCATGTATTTTCTCGGAATGAATCTTGCTTACAATATGGCAATACTTTGTTCATGCTCAACATGAAAAGGCAGATCTGGTGTACTGTGGGATGTTTGCACTCGATATAAACCTGTCATATTATTGGCATTTTGTCTGAAATTTGTGTAGTAGAAAGCTTCCAGTCAGCTTTTCCCAGCATCCTTGACAGTCATGGAGAGGTTGCACAAGGATTTTCAGTTCCAGGAACTGCTCCTTTAAGCACAAATAGGAACTAGTCTCGGAAGTCTTATTGATTCCCATTCCTTAGTGACCCATAACAGTTAGTACTTTACCCACTGTGTCCATTATTCCAGAGAAATTGGTAATCTTAACAGAAAACAGTCATTAAAAGGAAGCATAACTATTTCATATTTGTGTAGAAGCTTTTTTTTTGCTGCCACTCCAACTTTTTATTTCGAGCAGTAGCTACCAGCTTCACCCCTCTGCAGTGGAGTTACCTTATTTTCTACAGCTCTAGCCTAGAGCAGTTTGAATAATCCTACAATACATCCAGTAATTTTAAGCAAATTGTTTTTATTGACAGACAGTATTATTTTAAACACATAGTGTAACCTAAATACTTCACTGAGTTAATTTCTTCTCTAAGATAATGCATACATTTTAGAAAAGTATGCAGTCTTGATTGTAAAATTGCTGCTGTTGAAGAAATTCCCATTAGTCTAAAAAAACTGTTCCAAAATTCACCTATTCCAGCTATTGTAATTTTGTATAGTACTTCTAATTTGATCTTATTTTATCTCAGCTTCCATTCACTGTATTTTGTTATATCAAAGGTAGTATCTATGTAAATAATGTCTAAACAGTGCCACATGTTAGTTTTCAAAGAATTTATAAAAGCACACATTAACAATATGATATTGTCTCTTATGTGCTTGAAATTATACAAACACTTTAAACACTGAATAGGAACACCAGTTCAGGTTTCTCTTCCCTCTATTGTTACAAATAAATAAAGATCAAACAAACCAGAATGAGAAAAGAAATCAGTGAGAGAAAGTACAGTACACATATAAAAGCTCATTCCCATGAGTTTATAATGATGGTAACGTTGGTTGGCTCATTTTTAATTTATATCAGAGGCAATATTTAGGCACCTAGTGCGATTCAGTCAATTGGAGAACAGAGTTTTGTCTGAACTATATAACTCTTCTACAAGTTTAGAAAGGGAGGATCCAAGAGGTGCTTCTCTTCTGAGTGATGAGCAGAGGTTTAACCCTTTGACTCATATCAAATTTAATGCAGATTTTGTCCCCAGATTCCCATCTCTCCCTCCCTCCCTCCACTCCCACTTGTTAAGGATAGCATGTGTAAATAACAAGAAAGCAAGTGACTTGCTTCCCATTAGTGTCTGAAAGGGGCTATAGTTGGTCTTTATAAATATATTAACAAAGGAAATCCCATGGTGGAGAAAATGTTATTTAGGTTAAGGAACTAATATAACCTGGCCGTAAAGAAGCTTATGCTGATAATTAGAAGACTCCTAGACATTATTGCAGTTAAGATCTGGAATAGCTTTCTACTTGGAGGCATTAAGGCAAAAAAAAAAAAAAATCTAATTAGCTGTAAAATAGAGCTTGATCAGTTATAAACCTATGGGGTTACACGATGTGACTGCCAGAAATGACAGGGGACTGAACTCATTGAAGTCCCTCTACTGCTTTGAGTCTTACTGCAGTATTTCAACCCCTCTCAGCCTCCTGTTTGTAATCCACATCTCTTAATTTCTCTTTTCAGATATCTAACACCAGAGCTATTACACATCTGAAGGTCTCCTGCCTGGCCAGAATTCCTTGTGTGGGACACTAGCTGTAGTTGTGATACGAGAGAGAAGAAACAGGATTGATAATTTCATGAGACATTTCAGTTCATTATGTCATGTTCCGCTCTGACCCAAGACCTCCAGAGTGGTAGCTTCATTGTCCTTTTTCACAGCAAAGTGTGCACTTCTCTAACACTAGTGTGTCTCTCTAGAAGTGTGTTCACTAGGTAGGTGTAAAACTGTAGGTACATTTCTACTCTGCCTGACCTCTTCCTCTGCTGATGACACTACTGATTCCGGACTTGCACAGTTTTCTTTCAGTGATGATTTTCCTCACACTTTCCTGAGGAAAAGGGAATTTTCCTCTGCCTTACTGAACTGCCATGGGTACGCATACCCCATTTTGACATGCTCAGAGTATGACATCCCGTCACCTGCCCCTCTTACCTGAGACAGCAGGGCCAGCTGCTCATCTGCACCCTTACTGGCTCATGTCCTCTTGCAGTGGAGAGCACCTCTGAACCTCAAGGACCCCAAAGCAACCTGTGACCATGTGTTTTTGTTATATTGTCCTCCACAGGGCTTATCAAGCATGTTAATGGTAACACCAAAGACAGATGTCCAGCTGCATCTGTGTGTCCAGCTGCAGGCAAAGTAGGCACACACTTCATGGGATTACCGTCATGTAGGTACTTTGGGACACCCCAGAGAAGTTAAAGCTTCCTTGGCCTGACAAAACTTTTGGCAAAGACAGAGAAACAAAGCATCATGTGCCTCTTCTAAGTTCACATGCATAAAAATGACCTGTGGAATGTTTAATAGTTTGTATTTATTTTTTCTCTCCTACCTTATTATGTGGAGTCATACTCATTAATCTTCATGAAAATAAGTCTGTGTTATAAAGGAATAGCTGGTAAGAAGTTTTATCCTTCATAATTTTCTTAATTTAAAGACACTTTGCATCTCAGGAATTTTGTCTTATTATGCTTCATGTATTTTAGATTAGGATGCGCACAATTATCCTGGAAAGTGCTCTGAGCATGGTATCCTTCAAACTCGCTTTAAACAGGATTGGATAACTAGGTAGAAAACATTACCTGCATTCTGTAAAGCCTTGTCTGTAGGCACTTATCATATTCTACCCCAGGAAATAATGAGGCAGACCACCACAAGAGTAGAGCAGATGGATAAAATAAAATAGCAATTTCTCTTTAGCTGTTTGTACCTTCTTTTACTACACACTGCTTTTTTTTTTTTTTCTGTTAGCCAACTCTAATTTCCTCCTCTCAGCTTGCAGAATCCATTCATTTTAATGGGACATAAGCTACCCTAGAGCCATGAAGTTGAAGAGGTTACTGAATTTAATCAGCTTGTTTACATTATTCATCCTTTTAATTTTTAGCAGCCTACATTTTCTCCCTCATTCTCCCAGGGCATTATGGCAGCAGCAAAGCTTTTCCAGACAAAGTTGCCAAGCTTGAGCTTTCAGAAGTTCTCCCTTCACAGCTCAGGATGAATGCCACTGTGGTCTTACTGGAGGAGGCTCCAGATTAAAACAGGAACCATTTCAAGCTGGAAGGTCTGCAATGGAAAGAAGGTTGAATCCTCTCTGGAATTAGGATATGTCCTTGTTTTCTGGTTGGTCTGCCTGGAACATATCCCAGGCGCTTTCCTCCTGCTGCTTAGAGCTCCACTTTTGTGGAGGCCACTGCTTCCCATGGAGGCTCTCCCCAGAGCCCACATGCCTTTCTTATCTGTCCTGCTGCAGCTCTCCTGGACAAGCAGTGACTGTCGCCACCATGCAGGATTCGCTCTGGAGTCAAGGGGCCCAAGGGGTATTGTTATTCTTTATCCTTCACTTGTAATGTAGCCAACTGCCATTGCAGAGAAGTTTGTGGGAGGACAGGCACAGGAGAGAATGAACTCACAAGCATAACATGTAGGGAGCTGATGGGAAAGGATGAAGAGCCCCTTTTTGGCTCCAGAACCTATAACAAGAAACTAAGCAAAATAAAACAAGAAAGCTTTGGAGAAAGTCAGAAGAATTACTCTCTAAAAGAAGAATTCCAGTCTCTGATGCAGAGATTTGGGATTTTGCAGTGCCTAGCCCATGACTGTCAAAACCATGACTGTTTCTGAAGTAACGACCGTCTGAGGAGCAACCTTCTAGCGCTTCAAGCTATAAAAGCTGCAGATGGCAGGAGTATCTTAAAGGGAAATAGCTTTAAGAATGAAGTGTTTGAAGAAATCTTGTTGAGACATACCACGCTGAAGATAAATCAATGCAATCATTCCTGGAAAGCCTGGCTGACAAATTTCCCTATCGCATAGTTTGTGGGGATAGTGTAAAATGTTTCCTGTCTTACTCATGAAAACATTCCTGGTAATTTCAGTAAGACCCAAACTAAATCTCAGAGTAAGGAAAATAAGATCCAGCCAAGAGTTTTCCAGCACTTGTGAAAATTCCCCAGGAGTCAGAAGAAAATTACAGTTATTTTAAGGTAGCCTAGAATGTAAGAGGTAATTCTTGCTACGTACTTTTCAGAAGAATTTCAAATTTGATAGAAAAGGTGTCATTCTGATTAGATTCACTAGCTGCAGAGTTCGATTTCTACAGTACAGCTTTCTAGAAGACAAAAATGACACATACAAGAATATGGCATATAGTAATTGAAAAATTATGTCTCAGTCTCATGCATTAAGGTCATATAACTAGACTCTCCTTTACAAACCATTTAAGATCTTCAGTGAGAGGTGATACAGTTGCATATCACAGGCAATAAATACATATACTGGGGAAGAGGTTAGGTTCAGCTGCAAAACCACTCAGCAAGCAGCATGGTTCTGTGAAGTCTCTGTCCCTTCCAACCAGTGGTGAATCAAAGCAATGCTTAAGCAAATGAGTCAGCCACCATTTATCCTGTTTAGGGAACGTGACTACCTGCGCAGATTGGAAGCATATTTTTACTGCTGAAAGTATCATTCTTTCAGGACAGAAAAAGTTCGGTTCACAATGAGTTATATGTTCTGCAGCAATCTGGTGCCTCTAAAATGCAAGTTGCCAAGCAGTTCCCGGCAGTGAGCTGGATGCGGAGGACAACTGAGGGGAATTCCGGGAGGAGCCAGGCTCCAAAAGAGGGAGCGCATCTGGCGGTGGGGAACTGTGACCCCAGCCACTGGAAACCACACGCAGGAAAACACTTGCCAACACTTGCAGTTACATCCTTCCAAGGACATCAGCAATTCTCATTATGGACTTTCTTTAGGACTTCAGTAAGCACCGAGACTTTTCTTCCCCTCCAGAGTTGAATCAACTGCAGAAATAGAAAGTGTCTCAGGACCCCTTAGGAATGCTTGTTTGCTATCTAAGCAAAGAAACAGTACTGTATAGCTGTGGGTATTGAGTCCTTTCTTGGATCAGTTTTATTTTATTAGTCACATGTAAAGTTGTATTATGCTCGTTGCTTTCCCTAAGCCACACAGTAAGAATCCACTACAGTGAGATGGACTGAGAACTGGCTGAATGGCAGAGCTCAGAGGGTTGTGATCAGTGGCGCAGAGTCTAGTTGGAGGCCTGTAGCTAGTGGTGCTCCCCAGGGGTCAGTACTGGGTCCAGTCCTGGTCAACATATTCATCAACAACCTGGATGAGGGGATAGAGTGTACCCTCATCAAGTTCGCTGGTGACACAAAACTGGGAGGAGTGGCTGACACACCAGAAGGCTGTGCTGCCATTCAGTAAGACCTGGACAGGCTGGAGAGTTGAGCGGAGAGGAACCTAATGAAGTTCAACAAGGGCAAGTGTAGGGTCCTGCACCTAGGGAGGAATAACCCCATGCATCAGTACAGGTAGGGGGTTGACCTCCTGGAAAGCAGCAGTGTGAAGAGAGACCTAGGAGTCCTGGGGGGATAACAAGTTGATCATGAGCCAGAAATATGCCCTTGTAGCCAACAAGGCCAGTGGTATCCTGGGGGACATTAAAAAGAGCATGGCCAGCAGGTCGAGTGAGGTTATCCTCCCCCTCTACTCTGCCTTAGTGAGGCCGCATCTGGAGTACTGTGTCCAATTCTGGGCTCCCCAGTTCAAGAAAGACAAGGAACTACTGGAGAGAATCCAGCAGAGGGCTATGAAAAGATCAAGGGAATGGAGCACCTCTCTTATGAGGAAAGGCTGAGAGACCTGGATCTGTTTAGCCTGGAGAATAGAAGACAGAGAAGGGATCTCATTAATGCTTATAAATTGGATGGTGGACAAGGAACTGGCTGGGTGGTTGCACTCAAAGAGTTCCGGTCAATGGTTTGATGTCCAAGTGGAGACCAGTGATGAGTGGTGTTCCTCAGGGGTCGGTACCGGGACTGCTGCTGTTCAACATTTGTCGGTGACATGGGCAGTTGGATTGAGTGCACCCTCAGCAAGTTTGCCAATGACACCAATCTGTGTGGCATGGCTGATGTGCTGGAGGAGAGGGATGCCATCCAAAGAGACTTTGACAGGCTTGAGAGGTGGGCCCATGCCAGCCTCATGAAATTCAACCAGGCCAAGTACAAGGTCCTGCAAGTGGGTTGGGGCAATCCTATGCACAAATACAGTCTGGGCGGAGAATGGATTGAGGCCAGCCCTGAGGAGAAGGACCTGGGGATGCTGGTTGATGAGAAGCTCAACATAAGCCAGCAATGCACACTTGCAAGCCAGAAAGCCAACCGTATCCTGAGCCGCATCAAAAGAAGCATGGCCAGCAGGTCGAGGGAGGTGATTCTGCCCCTCTGCTCCGCTCTGGTGAGATCCCGCCTGGAGTACTGTGTCCAGCTCTGTAGCCCTCAACATGAAAGACATGGACCTGTTGGAGCAGGTCCAGAGGAGGGCCATGAAGATGATCAGAGGGCTGGAGCACCTCTCCTACGAAGACTGGCTGAGAGAGTTGGGGTTGTTCAGCCTGGAGAAGAGAAGGCTCTGGGGAGACCTTATTGCGGCCTTTCAATACTTAAATACATGGCTGCTCATGGCCTGGACAGGTGTACTCTTTGCTGGGTAAAAAACTGGCTGGATGGCCGTGCCCAGAGAGTATTGGTGAATGGAGTTAAATCCAGTTGGCGTCCGGTCACAAGTGGTGTTCCTCAGGGCTCGGTGCTGGGGCCGGTTCTCTTTAACATCTTTATCAATGACCTGGACGAGGGGATCGAGTGCACCCTCAGTAAGTTCGCAGATGACACTAAGCTAGGCGGGCGTGTTGATCTGCTTGAGGGTAGGATGGCTCTACAGAGGGATCTGGACAGGCTGGACAGATGGGCCGAGGCCAATGGTATGAGGTTCAACAGGGCCAAGTGCCAGGTCTTGCACTTGGGTCACAACAACCCCATGCAGCTCTACAGGCTTGGCGCGGAGTGGTTCGAAAGCTGCCCTGCAGAGAAGGACTTGGGCGTGTTGGTGGACAGGCGGCTGAATATGAGCTGGCAGTGTGCCCAGGTGGCCAAGAAGGCCAACAGCATCCTGGCCTGTATTAGGAATAGTGTGGTGAGCAGGAGTCGGGAAGTGATCATCCCCCTGTACTCGGCACTGGTGAGACACCACCTCGAGTGCTGTGTTCAGTTCTGGGCCCCTCGCTACAAGAAAGACATTGAGGTGCTGGAGCATCTCCAGAGAAGGGCAGCAAAAGTGGTGAGGGGTCTGGGGGACAAGTCTTATGAGGAGTGGCTGAGGGAACTGGGGCTGTTTAGCCTGGAGAAGAGGAGGCTGAGGGGAGACCTTATCACTCTCTACAAGTACCTGAAAGGAGGTTGTAGAGAGATGGGGACTGACCTCTTGTCCCTAGTGACAAGTGATAGGACGAGAGCAAATGGGTTCAAGTTAAGCCAGGCAAGGTTTAGGTTGGATATCAGGAAAAATTTTTTCACTGAAAGAGTTATTCAACATTGGAACAGGCTGCCCAGGGAGGCGGTGGATTTGCAGTCCCTGGAGGTGTTTAAAAAAGGGTAGATGCGGTAATTGGGGATATGGTTTAGAAGTGGTTTTGTCAGGTTAGGTTAATGGTTGGACTCAATGATCTTAAAGGTCCCTTCCAACCTTAACAATTCTATGATTCTACGATTCTAAAGGGGGCTTATAAGAAAGATAGGGACAGACTTTTTAGTAGGGCCTGTTGTGATAGCACAAGTTGTAATTGTTTTAAACTAAAAGAGGGCAGATTCAGACTAGATATGAGGAAAAAATTTTTTAAAATGAGGGTGGTGAGACACTGGAACAAGTTGCCCAAGAAACTTGTCGATGCCCCATCCCTGGAAGTGTTTAAGGCCAGGCTGGATGGGGCTTTGAGCAACGTGGTCTAGTGGGAGGTATCCCTGACTATGGCAGGGGGGTTGGAACGAGATGATCTTTAAGGTCCCTTCCAACTCTAACCATCCCATGATTCTATGATAAATATCTAAAGTGTGGTTGTCAAGAGGATGGGGCCAGACCTGTTTCAGCGGTGCCCAGAGACACGACAAGGGGTGATGAGCACAAACTGGAATACAGAAAATTCCATCTCAATGTGAGGAAAAACTTACTTTGGGGGTGACAGAGCACTGGAACAGGCTGCCCAGAGAGCTTGTGGAATCTCATTCTCTGGAGGTATTCAAAACTCATATGGATGTGTTCCTGTCCAACCTGCTCTAGGTGAACCTGCTTTGGCAGGAGGGTTGGACCAGATGATCTCCAAAGGTCCCTTCCAACTCCTACCATTCTGTGATTCTGTAATTAAAAAAGGAAAGAAAAAAAACTGGCATTCAGGGTACAATTTTCAGAAGAAATTATTTTGGTCCAGTCAAAACATTACCTTTTTTCCTTACATATGAGGATGAAAAAAGACAACAGATTTCCCCGTGGCATCTTTCCATGCTTCTACGGTTACAATTAAGTTACCATGTCACAGCTGCTATACATCTTAATGAGGGAAAACAGTAAGGACCAATTCATCCAAGAGCAACAGATCTGAGATACTTGTTTCTATAACCCTAGAAGCAAAGTCATTATTATGGCTGAGGTGTGTGACTGGTACTTACATCCTAGACCTTTTCTCTGTACCTACAAGCAGTTCACACAACTTAATTTTCTTGTTTTTCCATTCCAGCATCTATAATGATATTTTTTTTCATAGGACTGTTAACCTGGTAACAAACAATATGTATCATACAGGCAGGTGTGTCTAAGGCACCACCAAGTAAGGAGGTAAAAGTGGAACCAGAAATTAGTCAATGAAATAAACAAGGGTCTCAGGTTGCCAGAACTGTTTCTGGTAAGTGATAATAGTTTGAATTTTTAGACTTTCAGACTAATAGCTTTGGCTTTTGAGAAAAAACATCTATCTCCCAAATAGTTTAAACCTAAGTGCAAAAATTAAATTTTGGCTGAGTCTTGGTCACGACTTCTAAAAGGATCATTCAACCTAATCCAGACTTCAGGAAGAACTAGAACTGTGATGCCAAATTTCTGTTTCTAGCCTAAATTTTTATATGAGAAAAATGTGTCTAGAAGAACTAACCTGCCTGAGGTTAAAATGTTTTCCCTGATTTACAATGTTTGGTTAAAAATGTAGTTAGGCCACTGACAAGCAACACAGGGTGTAATTTAATTTGAAAAGAAATTACTCTAATGCTGTAAAACTCAGTGAAATAAGTCAGATTCATAAAAGGTAAAGAGAAATGCTGACAAACCATAACTATCACAGTGCTAGACAGTAAAATGGCATTAAATAATGTGCATATTTTGTGAACTATTCTTTTTATAATTGACAGTAGAAACATGTATACTTTGCAAATTCTAATCATGGCAATCACTGCCAGATCAGCAAAGGTTTATATATAACTTCATCTGCATAAAGCAATTGCAGTGGGCGTCACCCCATCTAAAATGAACGAATTTACAGATTGAAACCAATATTCAAACACCTGTGTTTAAGTGTCTACCCTGCCCTCTGGGTGCAACTGAGGTGTTACAGTGAGTTGAACTCAGTATCTAGAACTACTTTTCATCAGCTGAATAGCTCTTTAGACCCAGGGAGGGGGAAAGTTCAGTTGCCTGAACAGGCCTTTTGACGTGGTAAGTGTTTTCTCTGCTTAGACATTTTCAATTATTCTACATGGCTGCAGCTGCTGCTATGAAAAGTCACAGATCGGACCTGCCAGCCCAGAGCGAAGAATGCCTCGGGTGCCCCAGGGCATCTCATGTGGCACTAGCTGCCAAAGTGTAGGTAACTGAACCTCACCTTTTGTTTACTGTGGTTACTAGAGGCTCAATTCAGTTGCCTAAATAAGGGTGGCCTAAGAATAGGCCATTTCAGAGGACGCAAGGTGTCAGGAAAATCTACTCAGGTATGGCAGATAGGGGTCAGGCCTTATGGGAGACCCACTCTATGATGGACAGGCAGCCGGCAGGCAGAAAAAATATCTTATCTAGGCATCTTAAAAGGCACTAGGAGCTAAGTTGGGGCAACTGAATGGAGCTGTTGATTTTCATTGATTGTAACAGGGACACAAGTGTCTGAATCTGGAACTGAATTTCTGGCTGAGTCCTGTGTTTAAGCTGTTTTTCTCAACTCCCTCCATAGTCAGCAGAGAGAGAGAGGCTTCCAGGGTCCCTGGTCTTACTTAGATGTTTACTTCTGCACCTTTCTGCAGAAAAACATCACCCACTCTGTGCTGATTAGAGAGGGAACCTATATGAAAAGCTTGCTGGAAAACAACAAAGGAGAGATGAGAAAAATGCCATCTATATTGTGTATTACTATTTCAGCACATCAGCCTCTTCCCTTTGTATCAGTTTGGATAAGATCTACTGAGTTCAAAGGAAAGTCTTTAATTTTTAATGAGAACAAATGTAGGTCCAAAGAGACTTCAATTAACTGAACTTAAAAGGAGTCCTGTGTAATAATATGCCAGGTTGTTCTGCTTTTATAGCCCACCTGTTTTAAGATAAATACTTGGTGGGCTTGTATTAGCAATACATTGAACTTCTGGAATATTGTAACAGAACCACATTTTGGTGTCAAATCCTTTTGCCTTTGCGTTCTTATGCAGGTTACTGGAAATTAAATCTGCAAGTTGTGTTCCTCTACAGTCTCTTCCTGTCATTATGAGAAAATCTCTGCAGGGAGATGTAAATTCTCCTGCATGAGCAGGTCTCACTCCAGAAGCCACCCAGAAGCCCAGAGGCAGAATCCTACCTTTGTTTTTTTGCTGTTGCCAAACTGTAATAATCTATGTTTAAAGAAGGATGGTTCTACCCTTTAAAGCAATTTCAGGACAGGAACAGTTTTGATACCTTCTGAAAATTGTTGGGGGGGGGGGGGTTGCTCTTTTTGGTTTTTGGCTTTTTTAAACAAAGACACCCAAGCTAGTTTTGTGACTGCTACTGGACCTTACTTTGATTACATGCTTCCCTTAGAAGTTAGAACCACAGCAGAAAAGTGAAAGGGTCGTCTTTATTTCATGGGGTGGTTTTTTTACACAAGAAATCAAAGGAAAAAGGTGCTTGCTGCAGAAGATACCATCTCTGCCTCTCTCCCTAAGACATAGATTTAAAAAAAAGTTGTTCCAGCTCTCTGGTATTTGAGCAGCTGGACAGTTTATACAGAGTAGTGTGTCTCTACTTCCCTGAGACATACAGTTTCTATGCGCCAGAAAGCAAATAAAAAAATCAGCATGTATTGCTGTACTGAATTAGTTTAGATTGCTGTGCTAAATTAATTTTCCTCTATACTCCAGATTAGGTTTCTATGGATTTTTCCATAAAAATACTGAATTTGTCTGTACCTTAGTACGAGTCCAGACTCATCCTGACTCAGCTGTGAAGTATTTTGCTGTCAGGAAGATCACACACTGTTTGACTAAATATGTTCTCAAAACAGCAGTTCTTCAAGTGATTAACTGTGCTATGGTCATACTAGGTAAGAAGCACACGTGGTTGAGATCTGTTACATACATTTTTAATGCTGTTTATCAGAAAGGGGTATGACATCAGTGCAGAGGGCAAAGGCTTTCAGTGGTGTTTAATAAGATCAGTGCTACAATTTACTGTGAAATTGAAACAGAGTTTTGTGCTGAGGACATAATCAATGTGAGAATAAGGTTGTGTTTTGCTAAAATATGAGCTTGTGGGAATAAAATCTAAAGTAAGTTAGTAGTAGGATGCAGCTGAAAATAGGCATCTTAGCTTTAGCTTTTAGGAAAAGGAGAATACCTAATTTTGATACAGAGCAGATTCATGATTCATCTAAAACTTCAGACCACAAATCTCCTTTTGACCCATTCGAATATGACAAAGGACTTCACTGGGGTGAGACAGCAGCTGAAATAAAAACTTCGTTATCATTTACTTTCCCACAATGATCACCTAGTAACGAGAGAAAGTGCCCTTGCTGGCTGCACAGTGTGCTAGAAGGACAAGGCAAGCCCCCTCCGTGACTGTCCGCCAGGGGAGGACTCATGGCAGCAGAACATCTCACCCTGAGGAGAAGCTGGCAAGAAACCTTTCAGCTCAGTTATGGTATTCCTCTCTGCAGCACATTTCACAGCTGAGCAAGAACCTGAAAACGTCTAATGGGCATCCAATGGCCCGATGGACAAAGCCAGCAGCGGTGTGTTTGTACTCAGTCATACCCCCTACCCTCCATGAGGTGCTCCTCTCTTGGCTCAGTTCTGAAAACTGTTTGATGTTCTGATGTTGAAACAGAAACCAAACTACAATGTGCAATGCACAGGTGGGGGAAAGCCGCAGTGTGCCAGTTTGTCAGACCGCTGTGTGCTACCCCAGCTTTTACCCCAGAGAGGGTGATTTCATTCCTGTTATAAAAATATCCTCTAAATTGTTTTTAAACTCATACTTTTGAAAACATTGGTGTTATGTAATTCTTTACATTTTGCAAAATATCCAAAACTGTGTTAGAGGCCCAAATGCTACATTTTTGTCCCTGAAGGTTTGATATCCAGGGCTTGAAGAAGTAAAGCCCCACCTCCATGCCCCACACATTTCAGTTCTATTCCTTCGGTTTTTCACTTTCCAATGCATACAAATGAAGACCTAGGTAAACCTTTTCAGGATGCTAATGGCGAACTCTCTGGTTCCCACGACAGCGCTAGCAGGGTGCAAGGCTATGAGGAGAAAAGGAGGAAATTAGGCTGTCACTCTGGGAAAGCAATGCCTACTGATACAAGGAGCAGTCTAATCTCAGTAGCCTTTCTAAACAGTTTACATGAAAAAAAACAACAAACAGAGGGAAGGAAGGAAGAAAAGGATTTCTGTTGTAAATTGACAGGAATAGCTGTATTGCGTTTCTGCTGATGAAATCTCTCCACAGCAAAGGGTTAGAAGGAATAAAGGAGGCTTTATGTCTTATAAGGGTGAGGGAAAACAAGATATAATGATGAAGCTGGATATGTAATTACACTTTATGTTTCTGGATAAGCAGCACATCCACCAGTTTCTTTTTTTAGGTAATTTGGGTGGAATTTTTCCTATACATGGCTTGGCCATTTATGAGTGTCCAAAACAGAGATTATACATTATAGTCAGAGATTATAGCAACTCACTAAGCTATTTTAAATGCAAATTAAAAACTATTGAAAGCAGTCTGGATTCTGGACAACCATACCACCAGTATGCTAGAAAGGGCAAGTTATTTTGACATAGGCCATACAAATCACATTTATATATGCAATCCAAATGTTTGGTCTTTACTGCTTTAACCGTGTGCAAAACAGAATGCATTTGAGAAATCCCTGGAATAAAGGAAAATATATTTAGTGCTAACAGACTGCACAGAAGAGAGTTAAACTTCTAGATGACCTTTAGGACATGAGATTAATATTCAATGAGGTAAACTCATTCAGGTAGAAACCTGAAGTTTTAAAAAATACAAATGTAAAATTCCCTACATCATTCTACAACCGTGTACTTCAGAGATACATTAAAAGGTCAATATTGGAACACTGGCACTTATGGAAATACTGGGTCAATGAAGAAGTGAATCTGATTTGATGAACTGGATAACTACTAACACACAAAATCTAAGAGCTTAATTCTTGAATATTATTTCCTAAAGCAGTGAGAATGCCAAAGAAAACATGAGAAGAAAACTTAAAGCTTTCAATTAGGAGCATAATGACCCAGGGTATGTTAATTAGATGTTCTGCCCTCAGGAACATGCAGGACCTGAGTTCACCTGCACAGTTTCTTGAATGGGTAGACTGTGATCTCTGTTGGGGAGCCAATCAGTTTAATATAGTTTCTAGCAGATTTTTAGAGTTTGATTAGTTGGGGTTTTTTAGTTCATAACAGCTGCAAAAAGACTTGTGCTAGAGCATGAGGCAGGGTTTCCTCCAGCCACTACTATGATCCACACTTTGTAGTACGAAACCTATTAGCCTGTATGTAAAAGCTTAATATAGCAAATCTGGTGTCTTGCTTGATGATAACAAAGGCATTGGATGAAATAAATGCGTTAAAATTGGTAAAAGATAATTACCTAGAAGCATTCTAAAGGTTTGAATGCCATCTTTGTCTCTTACCCTCAGTCAACCACCTCACATCCTTAAATATGCAATTGCAGTCAGTACTTGCTCATCCTTTACTAATCAGAGTTCTGATTGAGTTTAACCAGACAAGTTAATTTTAAAAGTTAAGTTTTGCATTCCTTATAACTCCAAGGATTTATGTGGGAACTTCAAAAGCTAATTTTACATTTTCTAGAAAATTTCCATGATATAGGCATCCTCCTTGCATACCAGACATATTTCACTTGTCGGAAATACTTTCTCTAGGCTGCTACCCTGCATAACCAAACTGACCCCCTGCGTCTCAGAGCTTGTTGCTGCCCAGTCTTTTTGGGGGTTCTGGACATGACAAGAATGGACCAATAATCTGTTTAGAAACCCTCCTTTGGAGAACAAACTTCCTCAGGTTTCGCCAGCCATCCTAAAGACATATTTAACATGAGAAAAGTGTAACATATATTATTTTATAATAATTGGAAGGATTAAAAAGTAATTATTATGTTTAAAGACAGATGCACAGAGATAGGTAAAAACCATGCTCATTGACCTTGGACTTTGGTAAGTTCTGTAAGGGTGTCCTACTGCTATTTCAGCTAAAAAGCTGTTGGCTGTCAGTGGGGATGTTTTTCTTCTAAACAGAAGAATTCAAAAAGGCAAAAGTCCTCTCATATATTTCGTTTCATACAGCGTGATCCATTACTAAGGAATTCTTCCCAGCTGGTGGTTCTTATGATTAATAGGCTTTGTCAAGGTATCAGTTTTACCACGTCTTGCAACTATTGGCTGACCATCAGAGTCTAACTTCTCTTCTGCATTGAGATATTTCTAAAATTTGCTGGGTCAAAGCCAAGCAGAGGTCTTGCCTGTAAACACAGCTATTTACTGAAAATAGATAAAATGTCTTGCTAATGACCTAGTACTTTTGAGTGCTCCTCACAATTTTTCAGAGAACTACTGCCTTTCTAACAGTAAGTTGAGTACTAACTTATCTGTATTATTTCACAATAAAAAATTGAGGCTTCTATTCTTTCCAAGACTCTTTATGTTTGTCACACCTATGTATTAATACAACCCTAAGTGTCTTTATTAATCATCACCTTTCAAGTACCCATTATCTTTGGAACTCTGTTAAGGTCAGGAATAGCTTTTTTCAAGGAGTTTCAAATATGAGTTTAGAGGTACGTTGACGTGTATAGAAAAGTGCCTAATACATTTTGATAAATAATTTTTTATTTATTGCAGTAATTAACTCAGACAAGTGGAAGAGACAATCAGAAATTATGATAAATAGGCCATACAGCAAATAAGAAGTACTAATTCAAACTCTCTGAATCACGATGTGATGCAGACATGAAATAAAGCAGAGCCAATGTGTAGGAAGGAACAGATGGAATTCCTGCATCACAGAACAAATCACCATAGGAAAGACCTGGAAATTATCAGGAAAAAACAAACAAACAAAGAGGTCCCTTTAAACCCTAGAGCTTGCTAATCACAAGCCATTGGTTTAAAGAAACTGGAAAAGAGAGGTACAGCAGGTATTGTGAACAGAAATTAGGATAATTAAAAAAAGAAAGGATACGACAATATTTGATAGTTGCTATATTTTGGATGGGATATAGTGTCCTTAAGGGGAGGCTGAGCAGTGTCAAGATGACACTGTGTCTCCAAGGCATACATGAACATGGCAAAAGACTGGTGTTTGCAAGGGTTAACTGAACATATTCTAACGCATTAAAACACGTACAGCAGGCAAGGCAGTGCAGAGTTCAAAAAGGGTGGAACTGTTCTAGTTGGGTACCTGCATGTCGTAACGGTCCGTACCCAACAAACTAAATCCATGTAGATGTGAGTGCATCTAATCCAAACAGAGTGCAGGAAACACCCCCGCTCCTGCCCAGGTGCTTTACAAGGGCAGGGCGCTCTGCCAGCCGAGGAATGTCCTCTGCCAGTCCTCTGCTTCAAGGCTTTGCTCCTCAACTGGGCTGTGCCCTCTATGGTGCTGCTTCAACAGACAGCTAGTCAAAGCCAGCCGATCCACAAAGACCTCTTCTGTAAACAATAACCCAGTTGCAGTTAGATTGGAGGACAATATTCCGGTTTCTTAGTAACAAGTCACAGCGCCTCTTCACTCAGTGCATGGGTTTCTCTGGAAAGCTCTTCTGGAGTATCTTGCTTGACCCAAGCACCGAGGAGAGATTCTAAGTCCTCACTCTACAGTTCAGACCATGGTCTGAAAGCCAAGCATCTAGCATATAGACATACCTTATACAACTTGTATATGCTTTAAGTCTTTACTGATATTGGCTCTATATCATCTGTGGCTCTGATACAAAGATTTTCTGAATGGTCCTGGAATGCACACAAAAGATGCTTTTTTTTTTTTTCCTTCAGTTGCATGTTGTATTATTTTGGAATTCTGGGTGGTTTTAGGATCTTCCCCTGCCTAGACCAAAGATGCTAAAGGAATATATCCAACCCAAGATATTTCACATGAGCAAAGAAAGTTAGCTTTGGGTAACAACTTTTTGAAAAATATTATCGTAGTCAAGATGGGGAAAATGTAGTTCTTATTTATATGGTCATGTCAAATAAAACCAATTAGGTCTCAGTTAGTCCTTTATTTCTTTTGCAAATTTATAGTTCCCATATGTGAGATTTGTCAGTCTTATGAGAATGGCCTAACTAGCCCTAGCTACCTCTGGTTTAACTTGAATTTAAATTCTCTCATGTGCTTATTTTTATAGAAATAAAATCTCTTCGGGTTAGCTTATTATTTTTCTAACTTGACATTTTTATATGTGTAATATTTTAGACCATACACTTCAGATTTTTTTTTCTAATTCAACTTTAGTAAAGTGGAATTTAGCTTCAGTAAAGTGGCAAGAGTTACTCTATAAAACTTTGCTGAAGGAAAAAAAAGTCTAAGGAAAATATTATCAGAAGCAAAAAAAATGTGAAGTGTTTCAGATATGAGCCACAGCCTGGGCCATACATTGTTCTCCTTAGCAAAATGTTGTTGTAATAGGAATGGTGGCAATGACATTTTAGATTACACCAATATTGTAAATGAACAGAATTGATTTCAGTTTCCTTTTTAGGGTTACTGTGATGCTCACGGTTATACATCTGCCAGTGATGCATTGCCATATAATGAAGATAGTAAAAATGCAATGAAGAGTACTATCCTATCCATAGCAGTCCATTGCAAGGACCTTGTGCTGGTATAGGCTTTACAACCCTGGAAGAAGAGTGTTTATTAGCACTGACCGTTGAGACATGTCATACAACCATGGTAAAAGGAATATGTGGTTTTGCTTTCTCTATGAGATTGTTGTTCAGAACCATTAGCTGTCTGGAGCAGTTAGGGTAGCTATCCATAGGTACTATCAAAAGTAAAGGATTTATAAGCTCATATTACACAGAAACAGCTCTTTCACAGAAGAATGGAATAGCATATTTGGGTCTATACTTTTATATGCTTTTACATGCTTTTACTTATACACTAGTGGTTTTCTTATCATCGTAAAAGCTTTATTGACAATAATGAGAAATGGGACTGGGATTAGACAATTTTACAACAGTATTTTAAGAATTTCCTCAAAAAACATCTTCCAAACATTCTATCCCAGGGGGAGTTTGGAGATCCAATGCTTCCGGATAGTCCGCAAGAACCATTTGCTCCTGCTCTTATTAGGGATTCCCAACAGGGAATGACCTTACAAAGGAAGAAATGCAAAAAATTATTTATACAAGTTCAGTGAAGCAGACTTAAAAATTCTGAGAAACTGCCCTAGAAATTGTTTGTAAACAGGGTCTAAGCAGAGAAAGTCGTCCTCTACATGAGCTGATAGATATGTGTGGCCCTGAGGTGCTAGTAACACCTTCACCATTGAAATATGCAGAAGATAAGCAAATAAATAGGAAGAGCTGTTTGTATTTTTTAACCTCAAAAGCTGTATTCATAGACTCATTCACTGTGACTGTTTTTATTATGTCTTAATATGATCTTTCTACTTGCCAAACATACATAAATTCTTTTGAGATTTCTGGGAGGTAATGGAAATTTGGTCTAAAAGATAGGAAAAAAACTAACTAAACCAGCCATTGAAAATGTCTGTAAATGATCTGCCGTACATCTAGCTGCATGAGGTAGAAGCATTTAAATTCAGAGAAAGATTTTTCTGTGTTACGAATTTCACAGTCAGTGTTGGAAGTTTTTCTGTTCTTTTATTTTTCTCCAGATGGCAGTTAGTAATGCTTTAAGAAATAGTATGAAATTAGAAAATAAACCCATTATCATTACCTGTTCCTTCAACTAACTGTCAATCAAAGTTCTCACACAATTCTCCCAAATCTTTCTCCTTCTCCCCCAGAAAGTATTGGGCTTGTTAAAACATATTTTTCCCTGAAGCATAATACTGTTAAAAATATGTCTGATTCCATTCTTTCAGCTTGAAATTACTTTCATTCCATTTGTGGGACATGTTGAAATAGTCTTTTTCAGATGAAGATTCGTGGTGCCATTTTCCATCCTTGCAGTGGAGAAAGCAAAGCTGTTTCTGACTAAAGAAGATCATGTTACAATAGAAGAGAAATACACATCATGTTTTTTCCCAAAATTTTCTCTTCCATCCTTATCCACAGAGCATTTTGCTGAATAGGGGGAATCCTGCCTTAGCTCCTTTCAATTCCCAGTTGTATAAATCTGTCAAAAGTGAAGCATTCCTTAGTGTAATAAAGTAGAATACTTATTTTTATGCTTTTTCTTGATTCTAAATGTCAGAATTATTTTCTGTTCACTGAGCAGAGGAAGGCATAAAAAGGAAGACTTACCACTGCCTGGTGGGCAAGACACTTTTATCAGCCTGCTTCGTGGGCTAATGACTGCTTATAACAAATGCCTAGCTGCAATGGGTGACATTTGCCTCTGAGTAACGAAGGAGCTGGGGCACTCTGGTGACACACTGAGGTTCAGATCCCAATTTCAAATCAGGCAGAGAACGCTTGTTCCCAGATTGTCAGGAAAGCGGATGCATGTGAAGGTGAAACCCCCCAGGGCTGCCATTACCCCTGAGTTTATTTGAGAACGCAATGACCTGCCTTGAGCTTCAGGTGAAGGTGCCTGGCAGCAGACCTGAGCACACAGAGGTGTCCACAGGACACTTCTCGGACCTTCCCGGGGATATTTCTCACTGCCTGCCTGCCTCCCGGAGGGTAGGGCCACTGGGTACCACCCTCTCTCCATGCACTGAAGAGGCAGCAGGTCACCTGTATGGACGCTACTGATGCCACTAGGCAAGCAGAGAGCCTGACAGTACGGTGGGGCAGTCCTGATGCACTCAAATCTGGCATGAGCTAATCTTTTGGAGAATAGTTCAAGCACTGTTTTTTGTCGTGTATTTCTGAAATATGTCCCCAGACACCGCTCTGCAACCTCCCCAGCTCAGGACTGGCATTTGTGCCTGCGTAAGCACGCTGCTTTTAGAACACATCCAGACTTTATGTTTTCTTTTATTCCCTGCAGGGAAGCTGCTTGGAGAGGGACAACGCTCAGATAAGAGCTGAGCTCTCTCTTAGAGATCTGAGTAGGTGCAGAGCAGCACAATATTGACTGTAAAGAACTTACTGTGTCCATTACCATAAGGCAAATTTCCTTCCTATTTCTCTCTCGAGTCTCACCATTTTAATGGACATCCAAGTCATGCAATACCAAAAAATTCACATACCATTTACCTGATTTTCACCATTATTCTTGGGTACCTGGTTATATACAGAGATACACTCCCACTCAAGGCCTTCAAGCCTTTGAAGCCTTTGTGTTTTGTTGATTTTTTTTCATTACAGGCTGAAGGTTATATTTCTGTTGCTCCTGGTTTTAAAATGAAAGAAAATACAAGCTGGTCTTTGCCCAGATGAGGACAACATTTTAACTCTGGCAGGCCAACTGGCACCCATTTGAAATGAAAACCATCTCTGTCACTTCTCAATAGCCACCAAATAAAAAACTTAATACTTTTCTTTAGCCTTCGTTATAGGAAAACCAAATGCGTATTCCTTCTACTAATCTGTTTGAACAGAAACTTCTTACTTGCTCCACTGCTGTCACTCAGGAGAGGAGCCGCTGGTCAGACACAACTGTATTCCTCTAATCACTTCAAGGACCATCGGAGAATGACTGTACTACTTTATTGAATACCCTGCTTGAGAGCAAAAGCCCCTACTAAGAAGCAGGGAGCAGATCATACACTCTTCTTTCATGCCCATGGAGACAATTTAGTTAAATTACAAAAAGGATTGTCTCTGACTGGCTCCTTTGCCCATACTCCAGCCCAGAAGACAAATGCCCTGCACACTACCTGGGCACTGTGCCCAAGCTCATAGACATTGTCACTAAGCATAAGCTACCTGCTGGCCTTGGCAGAACCAGTATAAAGAGAGATGCCACCAGCATAAGGAAAGATGCTACAAGGAGAAAAGTATGCATATATTGACATGACAAATATGTTTTTGAATAAAGGCAAACTCTAAACACAAAACCGGAAACGTACAGACAGATATCTCTATTGATGTAATGGTTAAGTAGAGGCAAATTTATGAGATGTTAAGTAACGACATGTTTTTTTGTTGAAGAAAAAAATAGGAGAATTAAATGACAAATTATTGTCTGGAATAAGACCCAAGTTCCCCGCTAAAGGTGCTGAGCGGATTCTGTGAAATGCAAACCAACAGAAGAATACAAACTGTCAGACCCAATTAACAGAGCCTCCTACTGCCTGTGTTTAATGTCAAAAAATTATGAGACATCCACAGGGAGACAGCTGTTAGATGCTCAGAGATACTGTTACTGACCTCGGTAGGAAAGGTTAACGTGAACCACGAATCTGAATATCATCAGCATGCTTATGATAATGAAAGCCATATGACACAATCAATGCTTCAAGGAGATTTAAATTTAATGAAAGATCTGAAAGGCTCAGGACAGAGCTCCGAGGTTCCCTGACACTCACAGAGCTTATGACTGCGAAAAGCTTGATCAGCACGTGTCATTGAAAGGGTGGTTATACGGTAAGTCCCAAATCTCTTCCCAACCTGTGGATCTTCTCAGACAACTGTTGAAGCGATGCCAAAGGCAGCTGCTCAGCTGAGCAAACGCGAAGAAAATCTGGAGAATGTCATTCAAGATCCTTGTTTCCCCACAACAACTGGCCTAAGAACACAAATCTACCTGGTTATGCACTATACAAATGTTCAGTCTGAGACAAAGTATGCTAAAGGATTTGTGGAAGGAAAGACCATAAAAACAAGTGCAAGTTTTAATGAACTACTGGAGATGCGAAAGGCTTTATTCTAGTCATAATGAGAGCTTCATATCAGGCTAAGAATGTGAAAAACTAGAGTCTGGTGTGAATCCAGAATGACTCACTGAAATAATAAAAATGAGAATTTTAAACATGGTTTCCTTCCCTGACAGTTCAAACTCTTAAATTAGGCCCATCACAGCACAGATGAATAATCTTTCCCCATTTTAACAATTAAATCCCTAGCTGTTGGTCCCCTTACCTGACCAAAGCATATATTATTTTACTGGCAGAGAATAAATGCATTGACATACTAGTGCTGGTTTGAACTCTGAGGTGGACTCCCAGTAGGGAGAATTAAAGTATGTTTAATTATATGTAAAGATTCATGTAATTGAAGCAATGCATTGTTATATTGCATTCCTAAATATTCAGAAGGTCAATAAACTTTTTCTTCTGTTGAGACATATTTCTATTACTGCACTGTTCACCTCTGTCACTAAGATTTTTTAAAGGCTCTGAGGTCATCTGAAAGCTAGGCTGAGCTATACAATTTTAAATGGGGTATATAGGGAACAGTCATTCACAGACAAGGAAATGACTAATTCAACTGGACTTTAACTTCAGTTTAGTGGTATCTCTGAGAGATAGTATTTCCCATCAATGACTTTTAACGATGCAGAAGTGGTGTAAGAAATTTGCTTCAGAAACACAATTTCAGTCTCTCTGAGAGGATACAGACGTCTCTGGAAATTTCAGAATCCTGAAACAGAAAAAAAATAATTCAGCACAAAGAGTCCTTGGATATACTATTCAGTAATTAACACCCATCCTGTTTTGGAAAACATGACAGACAATTGCCAATTCTGTGTTTCACTTGCTGTATATATTTTGCAAGGAGAAACTTCATATGTAAAATTTTTGTAGCACGTTGGTGTGACTATGCATCTGTTTCCTTTGTTCTGTTGCCAATTAAGTTTTTTCCCCCCAAAACAACTCAGAAAACACATATGAGATATTTTTCTTATTTGTGTAAAACAGTAAGTAGTTTTTCAGGAAAAGTCTTAAAATAAAAAAAGGTTCACAGAATTTTAATGTAACCTGAAATTCGTAGAAAGTTTTCAGGAATAATTCAGTGGTGTCTGGATTGATAACACTGGCTCACCATTACAGTACTTGTATACCATTATAGCACATAACACGAAACAAGCAACTATTGGTCCTGGTGACTTTCTAGCCTAGTCCCACTCACAAAGTCTAGTGCACTTATTGGCAGAGCAAGTCATCCCTAGTTACACTTTTTCCTTCTGGTCTTCAAGCTCTTGTTCTACTTTGTCTGAAAATGGTAGCTCTTATTTCACTGGAAGTTATTTAACACATAAGAAGGACATAGACCTGTTGGAGCAGGTCCAGAGGAGGGCCACAAAGATGATCAGAGGGCTGGAGCACCTCTCCTATGAGGACAGGCTGAGAGAGTTGGGGTTCTTCAGCCTGGAGAAGAGAAGACACTGGGGAGACCTTATAGCAGCTTTCCAGTATCCAGAAAGTAGTATCTGGCCCCCAGTATCTGGGGGCCTACAAGAAAACTGGGGAGGGACTTTTTACAAGGGCGTGTAGTGATAGGATGAGGGGTAATGGCTTCAAACTGGAAGAGGGGAGATTTAGATTAGCTCTTAGGAAGAAATTTTTCAACATGAGGGTGGTGAGGCACTGGAATAAATTGCCCAGGCCCCATTGTGGAGTCCCCATCCCCAGATGTGTTCAAGGTCAGGTTGGATGGGGCTTTGGGCAACCTGGTCTAGTGGGAGGTGTCCCTGCCTGTGGCAGGGGGGTTGGGACAAGATGACCTTTAAAGGTCCCTTCCAACCTAAACCATTCTATGATTCTATGAAATATTTTGATTGGAAAAATATTTATTTTCAATTCTTTTGTGTATGGAAATTCTCTTGGTTTATTTTCTTTTTTGTCATTCTAAAACTACAAGGTAGTCCCACAGTTTGGCTTTCCTTAGATGCATGCCAGCCCAACTTCAATAGGAATGGTGGTGAGGGCTCTTCTCCTCTCCAGGATCCAGTGGATAGGGTGCTCCCCTGGTGTGACAAGCTGGCCAGCTGCTCCACTGGAGGACACCTATAATTCCAGAGCCCTGTTTGCTCTGTGAGTGACATAATCACTAGTCTAGTGGACCAAATGAAGGAAATTATTTCAGGCACTAAACCCCATTTTCCCAGAATGCCTACTACAGAGGTAGCTCCCTAAGCCAATACAGACACTGATGCTAGGACAGCCAGGCACGAAACTCTGGCCTGTCTTTGGCACTACAGCGCTGGCAGTGGCAAACTCTGATCCAAAAGCCTAATGTGTCCCCATACAGGGTCTAGAACTCTTCAGGCTGCTAAATGAGCTTGGCAAATTTGGCTTCTGGGCTTTCAGGCGTTGTGGTCACACCCGTCACATCACCATAGGCTGTGCTGAATGCCTGATGTACTGGATGTTTCCTCACGTGCACAGGCACAGGTGTGTGTGCATGTGCTTGCATTTATTTAATCATTTATCTATATGTAAAAGTATCTTCAATATAACTACATTATTAACCTGTTCTTTATACATTATGTATAGACAGAAAAGCAAGGACAAGACTATAAGCAATACTTCAACAGGTTAGCTTGAGTCCATTTCTCTGTTAGCATGCATAAAATATGTGATGGTGTCCTATAAAGACTTGGGAGTTTTTATGGAGAGTGGTTTGTCAGGTGACCTGAATGGAGACTGAGCAAACTATGAAGAATACATGCAGCCAGCAGAGGCAGCCGACAGGCGCAGCACTTGGTGCAGCAGTTCGTGCAGAAAAGTGCACAAGAAGGGGACAGAAACTGTACACATGCTTGGCAATGGTGGTAACACGCCACAAGGCACGGTCTCCAGCACCCACTGGAGCAACTCCCCCTGGCACAGCAGAGGCCTTGACTGGGAGCGAGCTCCCCCAGGAGGATGCAGGTCCAGGGCAGTGAGGGGTGTCCGGTGCCTCCCTCTGTGGGCCAGGGCAGAGGAGCTCCTCATCTGCAGCCCGTGTGCATGGGGGGATGTCACCAGGGAAAGGAGCTGGGACAGGAGGTCAGCAGGCTGCATGGGCTCAGAGGTGATGAAAAGGAGAGTGACCCGAGTTTCTCTGTGGCTACTAGAGGAGACTGAGGGGCAGGCAGGGTCTGTACCTCTCAGTTAAGGAAATGGAGACACAATGGCAAAGGCTGGAAGCTTGTGACTTTGGGCATCAGGCGAATGACTGCTTCTTTGCTTGCAGGTCCACACCTACCAAATGTTTCAGTGCCCTGGTAGCAGCCAAGGGGCTGGGAGCTCTCCCCAGCCCAGCAATACAGCTGCTGAGCCTGTGTGCCATAACAGCACCTGGAAGAAGCAGCTAGTGGCAGCAGTGGGAGACTCCCTCCTGTGGGGATGGAGGCCCCCATCTGCCTGCCTGACCTCCTTTTAGGGGAGGCTGCTGCTTGCCAGGGACTTAGAGGAACAGCTGTACGTGTCTGCCCCTTGGTCCTGTGCTATTCTTCCACGTTGGCAGCAGCAATAAGGCCAGGGGAGGCATGGAAAGTGTCGGTCATGGCTACATGACTCTCACAGCAAGGCTGAAAGGCTTAGGAGCCCACATGCACACAATTTTCTCCTTGATTTTGTTAATGAGGGGGAAGGGCTTCAGGAGGAGTGGACAAATCCTATAGCTCAATGACTGCTTGTGCATCTTGTGTTGGTGGGGACTGTCTAGAAGAGATAGGATCCAGCTGACCAAACAGAGCAACAGCATTTTTGCCAACAGGCTGGCCAACATGGGGAGAAGACGTGTAAAGTAGGACCAATGAGGGATGGAATTGATGAACCACAGTCAAGAGAAGAAATGGTAGACTGAGTTGGTAAGCAAAAGATGCAGGGTCATGTGCACAAGAGAGACTCCTTAACAAACTGGGGCGAAGGAAACCCAGCTCAAGCATATTCATGCAGATAAGGAAGTGCCAAGAGGACAGCAAAAAATATATGAACTAGATAAATGAACAGTGAGCTGGATTAAAAACTGGCTGAATGACCAGACTCAGATGGTTGTGACCAGCAGAACAAAGGCCAGCTGGAGGCCGGTCACAGGGGATCAGTACAGTTGCCAATACTGTTTAGTATCCTCATTAATAGCCTGAGTGTTGGGACAGAGTGCACTCTCAGCAAGTTTGCAGGTGTTACAAAACTGGGTCAAGCGGCTGATAACCTAGATGGATGTGCTGCCATCCAGAGTGACCTTCACGGGCTAGAGAAATGGGCGGAGTTACCACATGAAGTTATGTAAAGATAAATGCAAAGTCCTGCACTTGTTAGTCCTGGGGAGGAATAACACCAGCCACTTGGGGGCCAAGTGGCTGGGAAGCAGCTTGGTAGAACAGGGCCTGTGTGGTCGAGTGGACATCAAGCTGACCATGAGACAGTGTGGTAAAGAAGACCAACAGCATCCTGGGCTGCTTTAGGCGAAGTGTCACCACCAGGTCAAGGGAGGTGATTGTTCATCTATACTCAGTCCTGGTGAGATACCTCTGGAGTGCTGGGTCCAGTTCTGGGCAAGACAGACATGGAGATATACTGGAGTGAGTAAAGCAAAGGGCCACAAAGTTGATTAAGGGGCTGGAGCATCTTCCATACAACAAGAAGTTGAGAGAGCTGGGACTATTCAGCCTGGAGGTGGGAAAGCTTAGGGGGATCTTGTCCCTGTGCATAAATACCTGGTGGGGGGAGTAAAGAAGAAGGAGTCCCAGTGACAGAACAAGAAGCAATGGGCACAAACTAAAACACAGGAGACTGTTTAAACATAAGAAAAAAATTTCTTCCTCTGAGGGTGAGTAGGCACTGGCACAGTTTGCCCAGAGAGGCTGTGGAGCCTCTGTCTGTGGAGAGTTTTAAAACCTGACACGGTCCTGGCAACCTGCTCCAGTTGACCCTGCTCTGAGCAGAATGGTTGGATAAGAAGATCTCCAAAGATCCCTTTCAAACTCCACTACTTTGTGGTAAGTCTATTTAAGTCAAAAGATGCTAATTTTTTAGAAATGTGGTCATTCAAAAAATGCTTGTAATAAAGCCTTATGCCACATGACATTAATTTTGCCCTTATCATACCTGTGTGAGCTGATGTACATGTGATTTTTTTATGCATGTATGGAAGCACCCATGTGGAAATCTCAGGCAAAGGGAAAGACTGATATGCTCATAACTGATGCAAACACACACACACATTTCATTAGACATTTTATTAGGTCTTTTCTTATCCTGAACTTGTACACTGCCTAAGACAATGGAGCTCAAGCATTGTTTGGTGTCTCTGTGTCCAATGATAAACAAAAATATGTTAGGTATAATGAAGGGTTAGACACAACAGATACCTAAACATTACCTGTGTTTTTCAGACAACATAGACTTCTTTGATGCACTAATGCAGTAGACTTTTTTTTTTGCCAAAATTGAGAGTGATACTAAAAGGTACATTTTTGCAAATTAAACATTTTCATGATATTGGTCCTGTTCAGTCAGTGAGAGTTTCCAGTTAATACCCCATACAGAAGTGAGAAAATAAAAAACATCTCACGCAATTTTTAATGAATAACAGTCTCACTTGGTGGGGATTTTTCCACCAGCTAAGAAAGTATCCATTTTTGGGTCATCAATGAATGACTTGTCTGCAGCAGGAGGCTTTCAATGTTTCAGCTGAGTTCACCAGGCAGTGTGTTACTACAGTCTTTGACAATTATCAGAAGGAATGCAGAAATGTCTGTTTTCCAACACTTGCATATGTAAAAGCTTTCTAAAGAACACAGGTACTTGGAACCCTGAACAATTACTGCGATACTAAGGATAGGGAAGCAAAGAGCATGGTTTTCTTTCCTATTTGTATCACATTTACTATTTATTTGTGATTTCACCTCTTTTATAGTGTTTTCAGTTATACTTCCTTCTCAGCTCCTTTTATTTTCTTCTTTGATGTTACAAGTGCTATATTATTTTTTGTTTCTCCCCTTCTTCCCATTATCAACCTGCTTTTAAACTAGGAACCTGCCAAAATTCTGATTTTTATCTGGATTCTCTTCGGCCCTGATGCGACATCTATAGCATTTTGACCATGATTTTGAAGCCCCTCTGTGGCCCCCCTCTGCCTGCTGTGAAAGGGATGATCCAGAAACAAATTGAAAGCTGATGCCTGCCCAGCTCTGTGCCCAAGGTCTCTGTATGATGTTGAGGCAGTGGTTGTATGTGGGAAGCTCCAGCATACAGAGCACCATGGTAAAAAAGTACTATAAGACCATTTGGGGAAGAAAAAAAAAAAGTGAGGACTTCAAGACTTCATGGAAAAGGGAGTCCTATGAGATTCTGGGAAAAAAAGACAGCAGAAAGATGAAGAAAAAATGTCTGTGGGGAGCAGGGATGCCTGTGGGGACATATTTTGAGGAGGAAGAGAGATGTGAGTAGAGTGGGAACTAACAAAATGAATTATTCCCATCTGCCTTTCATCTGATACTGAAAAAAGGTCCATGATATACTCTTAGGCATGTTGTCAGATGAAAAGTAACTCAGAATTAGAAGGGAAAATGGTGACAGATTTACAACACAGTTATTAGAAATCCCAACCAAAGCTGCAAGGAGCCATAGGGTAACAATGAAGGGTAGCCTTTGCTGACAGTAGCTATATTTAGATTTGATACCCTGTAGAGAGAAATGCCTCTTGGTCCTGAGCACAAGGTGGATTTTTTACTTCCTTGTGCCCTGTGGCGTGTCTCACTGGAAGAATGCACAGTTGTTTCACAGCCGTTTCAGTCAAGGTCTCGAACTTGCTGAGAATGTCCTTTCAAAACAGCAAAAAGGTGTAAAAGATCAAGGAAACCTTAACAAAGCTTTGGAGCTAAATGGGTAGTTTTAATTCCTCATGATGTCAATAATTTGCTCTGTAATTACAGCTGATACGGTAATACAGATAAATGATAGTCAGCTAAAATTATCTAGAAGGATAATTGTCTCCTTAAATCACACAAAGACAAGCATTTGCATGTGGCAAAACCCTGGCGTGTTCTTTAACAGTCCTGTCATTTGTGCTGATTTCCCAGCAATGTGCCAGCGTAATTGGGTTTGTGTTTGGTTTTAGGTACACACATAAAAATGATTGATCCAAACTCTGGTCATTCATGCTGAGCCTGGATTTATTTTATGCCACTTTCTGCAGGACACCCAGGGAAGCTGAGCAGAGACCAGCTCTTTTCTCTTTCAGGGTTAACACTCCTGGTCCAAGCTATCCACATGAATGGGCACAGGTTTACCCAGAGGCTGCCAGAAAGGCTTTCCTCCCTCCCAGCAGCGCCTGTCTTGCAGTCAGCTTTGCATGGTCCCAGGAAACACAGATTCCCAGCCCAACTCTTCAGCATGTATCCAAGTCTTTATCCTCGCACACCAAGTGCAAGACCCCAAGCAGGGCCACACAGGTCTTGCTACTCTTGGTATTGCCTTGCTATATAACCCACCACAAAATGGAGAGATCTCAGTTCTTTGGGGTTGCTTCCTTCCCCAAACGTGACCATAGCTTTTGCTGGGAACACCGGTGCCTTTCTATGCACGTTCAGTGGCTGGTTGCTTAGTTAATGAGCTAGCTAAACAATTTTTCCCCTTCAGAAAAGCTGATTTTTCGTAAACAGTGTGGTGACTAGGGATATATCATGTAGAAGCTGAGGAACTGTGGACCGCAGGAAGCTCTATGTATGACACCTTTGTGTAAAGGCGTCCTCTGTGTGTGTGTATCTATATATCTGTCTGTCTATCTATCTTTATCTGCCTGCATCTATTATTTATATTTTCATTTCTGCTTAACTGTAGTGAGATCAGTAATCAGTAAATGCAAGTCACAGCTGACATTCAACAGCCGAGTGTCTTTGAATTAAACCTGAGACCAGCCTGTTGCAATGAACTCTCATCTTACTTTGCAGAAGAAATAAACTAAATGCGACAGGAACTCACAGGGGCAGAAAACTTTCAGTTGGTCTGGTTGGTATTAACCACCTCACTACCCCAGCATAATGAAACTCCATCAAACACAATGAAATTCTAGAAGCCCTGAGGATTATGCGAGCTGCCTCCTACAAAGCAGATTTGTACTCTCTCTGACTAGTGAAAGCCAGTGGAAAAAATACTGTCTGCTGCTAATGGAAATTATCAACACCTTCTTCAAAGAAGCTAGCTTGTCAAGCTCCCTGAAAACAACCATAGTTTCAAAAAGAATAAGGAAGTTAGAAAAGCCACATCACCCATTTCCCTATATCCAGCCTGGGAAAATTGCCGAGAGACAGGGAAAGAAAAGCGTATGACATCTGCCACCACACTTCGTAACTGGGCTGAACTGGTCCTCAAGGTACTATAATATTACTTAGGGCAATGAATACCAATCACATACTAAAGCTCCTATGGTTTGGCTTTCTGCAGCTCCAGAACTGCAGAGCATGAGTTACAGAGTCACCACACCTGGTGTAATTGGCATTACTGTGGTTTTAATTATTCCTTCTCAACAAAACTCAGTGACTTGTGCTAGGCAACAGTCTTTCTAGCCCAAATGTTCTTTTTTTCATCTTTTCAAGATATAAAGATAATATTTGGGATTGTGGTGGGATGTTACGTGATGTCAGGCCCACGGAAGGCTGATGATGCTCTGGCATAGCCAGCCACATCATATGATTTCTTTTCTCTCTAGGAGGAATTGTCATCCAGGGGAAAAGCCACTGACTCAGACTATCCACACCAGACTTAAATAATGCTACCAGGAAGAAAAGAATGAACTAGCTGAAATACCATGCTTCATTTCCATGTTTTCCTCTATTTACAAGACTGAATAGAAGTGTATGCATTTGACAATTTAATCACCAGCAGTGAAATTAATATCATCTAGTTTAAGCTGACTCAAAATAAAGTTGTGAGTTTAGCTAATCATCTAGACTCCTGTATTGTGTGGAGACTTACAGACATTTATGAAAGGTGATACATCCCACCCTGGGTACTCAGTAAAGGGTACAATAATCACTCTTTAGAGGTGTCTGTCCTTCTCCCTTGGCTACAGCAGGAAGCTAGATGCCAGTTTAGGCTAAATAATTAGCATTTAATTCGTAGGCAAAATTAATCCCAGTCCATTTTAAAACTTCCATGGCTACAACATGCTTCATGTCTTCCTGTGAATACTGTAACATACTTTACTGTTGCCTACAGGTGGAAATAAGGCGTGCTTCAAGCTCCCGCACACAGAGGCAGACTTCTGCCTTGTGCTAATCTGTTGGACCCACATTAACCTTTTATCTCAATTTTCTCCTGGGTTCTAGTTTCTGGCCATGGCTGGTTGGAAACCTGGATTTTACTTTTCAGTGGTTAGAATGAGCAAAGATGTCCTAGGCAAAGTCCTAAGAGCCATGAGACTTTTTTTTTGCTGGGATACTGTTCTTAGGGCGTTCATGTTGAGGAAGGTGGTGATTTGCCTGCTGTTTTCAGGGCACAAGACTGAACCACACATATTTAAGGCCATGACCTGTATTTCGGGGTTAAAAATGATGCTAGATAGAGGTAGGATTTTTAAAATGATGAACAAGTTAGACACCTGATGAAGAACACCATATGAGAATGGGTGCAAATCTCTCTACCTTCTGCCTTTTCTTCCTCCCACTTGTCCCTTTCTTTTTCAGCTCATGCAGAATTCTCGGTGTATTTTAATAATATCTTTTGCCTCCCAAATTTTGCCTTTAGTGAGAATCTACTTTGATCATGATTATCAAATGAATTTTTCAATAGTGGTACATTAAATTGCAATTGTGTAGTACTGAGTTTGGATCACAGTTCTTCCTGACTCTTTGTGTGAATCTGGTGCTTCCTGCCATTATTGTGCAGCACTGAGAGAAGTGAATCACTGACCCTTCCTAGGAGAGAGTCATATAACACAGCTTCGGGTTTCTGTTGCTGAGTTTTATAACAGTAGTAATGTAAGAATTTATTGCTGACCTGATATGCAGGAACAAAATCTTGCCACTTAATAAAGCTATTAAACACTCTGGATTTTTCCCATGAAAGAGATCAAACTTACAGTATTACCTGATTTTCCCTGGCACTACTAGTCAGTATTTAACGCCATTGTACAGAGTCATATGGTTTGTCCATAGATTTTATAATCCTGGAAGATACTGTGTCTGGAAAATGTTTTTATTGCAATTCAATACATCCTAGATATTACCATCAAAGATTAAACATCACTCTATCAACAGTGCTTGTTAGGGAACAACACCTGGTGTGTATACAGCAAAGGTTATTATATTTCCCTTTCACAGGAGAGGTTTTTAAGTTTTAACAATGGACTAGCTTTTTATAGCTGAGATTAAAGCTGAGAATACGACAAGCAGAGAGAAGTGTTCCTCTGTTTATTGAATTATCTGATGATTTAAACAGTAGGGGAAAAAGATAATTTTTTCCTCCAAAGCTTCTTTTTTTTTTTCTAAACAATCACATGTATAATGCCAAGTTAGAACGTTAATAAACATTATTCTTCTAAGAAATTTTCCACCTCCACTGTTTCAGGTGTATCTATTTCTCAAAAAGGGTTTTCTGATTTATTTAAACCTTGAATTGTGTATTTTCATGTGCAGCTGAAACCAGACTAATTAAAAGTGGAATTAAAGTAAGATTTACTTTTTCAAAAACATAATTCCGTTACGTTAATCACTGGAACAATTTCATTATAAAAACTCTCCATCTACTGAAATCTTTAGATCCACCTTGAGTACACACTTAGGAGACACACTCACAGTGGAAGGTACTGGTGTGAATCACTGAATGAAATTGAGATTTAATGCTTTTAACGCCAAGGGTGATACAACCCCGGGGCCGGCTCTGTGAGGCACCGCCATGAGCCTGGCTCAGCGCTGCTCCTGCAGAAGTACTGCTAGGAAGTACTCTCTCAAGCCTCTAAAGCCATGTGAGCAAAGAAAAGAGAAAACAAAGGTATGAGTGAGTCTGTTATGGTTGGGAAATATTGATGTGAAGGGTGTAAAACTGGCTGGTGGTGGGAAGTAGAGAGGCAGATAATGGCAGCTCAACAAGGTAAAGGTTCAGCCACACAATGAGGGATGGCGCTTCCCTGCGTGCCTGATGGCTGCAGGGCCAGCAAAGCCTCGCTGGTGGGCGGTGAGCACACCAGTACTTATTAGCCAATTAATACATGCTGTGTACTCACAAACTGCGTATAGTCCTTCCTGAAGTCTTTGCACAGGGTGAGAGACACCCATTTGATAGGTCCCCTGTTACAGCTATGCCGATGCGCTCTGAGGGAGCCAGATCCATAGCCAGTGCCAGGGCCTTGCCTGCCCCTGGCTAGCAGCTCCCTCTCCATCCCCCGAGCCGGCCCACACGCTGCCCTGGCATGCTCGCATGTAGTGCCTAGTGTCCTCTGAAGGGCTCATTCCTGCTCCTTCTCATTGCCACACTCACAGAGGGCTTGTGTGCGAGGTGTGAGTCCCCAGCCCAGCACAGGGGCAGGCCCCCAGGGCCACCCTCCGCAGAAAACAGAAGCAACCAATCTTCCTCTCTGGCATTAAAACTAGCAATCCGGCTGTCTAGGTACCCATCTGCACAAACCTTTCATTTATTTAGGCAAAATATTAAAGGTACGTAATATATAGTGTGAATAGATACACATTTATTTACTGAATCTATGCCCTGATTTACAAGTAGACTGGGATAAAACTATTCCTTAAACGGCTTAAGACCTTCATCAGGGGTCCTGCAAGCACTGTCTCCTCCTACTAGCCATAACTCATCCTACTCTGACTCTTCCCCTGGAAGCTGAAGCTGAGGTTTGCTACCGGGCACTTCACAGGGTACTGAGTGCTAGCCTCAGGAGGGCTGGCAGCACCTGGCCTGCAGACTCTGAAAAAAAGAAGAGAAGCCTTCTGTAATTTAAACAGATTCACAAGGAAAATAATGACATTCTTAATAATCGAAACACATTTAAGATTGCTTGCCATGTCATAGCTGTTTGTTGATCAGGAACGCAACATTCACATGCCTTTACAGCTTTTAATATTAAATTTAAATTGATCCTGAAACAAACATTGTATCATTTTTGAACTTTTTGAATGCGTTTTTCCTTGAACTTTTTCTATTCTTTTTTTTTTTTTTTTTTTTTTTTAAAGAACAAACAAGGCATCTCCAAAACAGATTGGAAGTTGGATTAAATTCACTGATATAACTCCGGAAAAAATTTGAGGCTACAAATTTGTGTTTTTTTTAAAAGAAGCATGTTTGGAAAAAGGTTGTGAAGTCTTGTTGCCAGGACATTTAAAAAATGTTTTTCTTTCAAATCCATTTTATGAAGACTTAGCCTGTATTTCACTTACATAAATGGATGAGATGTTAATTGGTTGAAGCGTGGATACACACATGGATACACAAGACCCACAGTCTGGGAATGCCATTTGTAATCCTGTCTCAGCTGGAAAGTGTATAGCTCTGCTACCATGGGAGTTATGTTGCAGCAAATCAGTTTACTTCTTCCACTTTGCCTCCTAACATTGTACGTTATCTGGTAAAGTCCAATATTAACACAGCTCTACAGCTTCCAGACCGCAACTGGCTTGTATGGCCAGCTTAAAAACTGGGCATTAAAAAGTGGATGTACCTAAAAGAAAAGAACATCATTATGTGTGTAATGGGTCCTTGTCATACAGATTGTCTTCCTACTAATGCTGAAGGCAAGAAAGAATCATGGAATGGTTTAGGTTGGAAAGGACCTTTAAAGGTCATCTTGTTCCAACACCCCCTGCCATAGGCAGGGACACCTCCCACTGGACCAGGTTGCTCAAAGCCCCATCCAGCCTGGCCTTGAACACATCCAGGGATGGAGATTCCACAGCTTCCCTGGGCAATCTGTTCCAGTGCCTCGGCACCCTCAGAGTGAAAAATTTCTTCCTAATAGCTAATCTAAATCTTCCCTCTTTTAGTTTAAAACCACCCCCCTTCATCCTATCACTACATGCCCTTGTACAAAGTCCCTCCTCAGCTTTCCTGTAGGCCCCCTTTAGGTACTGGAAGGCCACTATAAGGTCTCCCCAGAACCTCCTCTTCTCCAGGCTGAACAACCCCAACTCTCTCAGCCTGTCCTCATAGGAGAGGTGCTCCAGCCCGCTGATCATCTTCGTGGCCTTCCTCCAGACCTGCTCCAACAGGTCCATGTCTGCCACTCCAGATGGGGTCTCACCAGAGCAGAGTAACATGCTACCATCATTAATTTTGATCCTCACACATGTACAGCACATGAGATACAAGCCCCAAACTGCGAGAGCCATCAGAGTGTGTGGAGGTCAGCAGGACCCTGGGGCTGGGAATGACACCCCGGCAGTAGTACTGTTGCAGAGCCAAGGGGGCTGCTGCATATGATGAGTCTCCCCCTGGGTTTCTCCAGGCTGTAAGCAGGCAGGATGGCCAGACAGACAGGGATCTGCCATCTGTGTCCTGAGAATGTATGTGGCCTCCATTAGGGCTGCAGAAAGGACACTTTGCTTTCCTCAGGAAAAGCAACTGGTCCTCCAGTGGATGCAAATTCATCTACCCCTCTGCAATACGTGTGGAGGTGAGCAGCAAGAAGGCAGGACCAAAGCTTTGTGCACCTCCAGCCATTGCAGTAAGTGCCTTTCTGGGAGCAGAGAGATCTAGCCCTAAATGAATAAATCACATGACATCGATGGAGGAATTTTTGCCTTCTGCTGTATACTTCTTTAAGTATGATAAAGGGCACCTGTCAGCTTATTCTGTGCAAGTAAAAATAACTTCAATTGGCTCTGTCCTTTTCCTTACGCATATTCTTTTCTGATTCTAGGGTTCCCCATTTGTATCACAGTGCTATCCTTTTTCTCAGTGGTATGAGATTTTTTGTCATATGTTCTCTTTTCTTCCTAGACTAGGCTAGTGATTTATTGCATCCACCGAGGACTTTTGTAAATTCAGACCAGTATGTGAATCGCCTTTCTTTGCTTCTCAACTTTTTTCAAAACTTGAGAGAACACCAGTATTTCAAATGCAAGTAGCAGTGCTGGGAATGGTTTCTGACTCACTGTAATTACTGGCACAAAGACAGTTAAATAGAGCTACTGATAAGTCTGCTATGAGGAGGATATAGCAAGGGGAAAAGATTCTCCTCCTCCTTCCTATTATACATAAAAATAACTGTATTCTAAAAGGGCAGGAAATTAAAAAAAAAGTTTTTTTTTATTTTAGCCTGAGCCTCAAGATGGCATGCTCAAGAAAGCTTACCAAAACCAGTGGATCAAAGTTCAGCGGTAACATAAAACTGATGAGTAGTAATACCATTAAAGATTAAAATGACAAAATTAAGGTCAATTAATTTAGGTCAACCAAGGAATGACCCAGTTGTTTACTATGGCCCATTTTATGTCTCTAGAGTACCTTGCCTGCTGCTCTGAAGAAGCCATGTCTCCTATAGATCCTGTGGCACATCTACTAGCCCCCATAGATATCTCCCATGCTCTAGGGTTTCTCAAATGGCACTGGATGCCTACGCTTAGGCACTGGTGACTTACATGTTGATATTTAGGTGTCTTAGGTTTGAACAAAAAATTTCATAGAATATCTGTTTCCTCTTGTATCTTCCCTGAATGTTTTTTGTTTTTTTTTTTTTATACTGTATATAAAGCTGGAGAAAGCATTTAGTAGTTTTTGGATAAATAATCACATAATTTTTTGTTAGCATAACAGTCATCATTGTCAGCTCTTTATGTGCCTGTTCATCTAAAATAAATTGGTAAACACCTAGAAAATAGCTTCAAATTGAGTAGAAGTTAACAAGTGTTTGTCAAGAACAAATCTATCTGACAAATCTTATTTCATTCTACAGTAGGGTAACCAGACCTGGGAAGAGACAAGAGGCAGTACTTGTCACGTAGTTAGTACTCAGTGAAACTTCTGGCACTGTCTCCTGTGACAATCTTAGAAACAATCAAGGGAAATGTTATCAGACTGAAACTACCACAAGTGGGTATAAGAGTCATTAGAAAAACTTTGCTCAGAGGGTAGCTATCATTAAGTTCGTTGTCACAATAGTGGCACTGATGGGTATTCCCATCAGAGGAAGGGAGGGTCTGTCTCAGGCTGAACACTTCTTGGTTAGCTCCCAGACACCCCAAAGAAGTGGAACAGAGGATATATTTATTATGTTTGCAGCTGACACAAAGCCAGACTGTAAATTCATTGCAGCACAGGACTGAAAACAAACATGATCCTGACAAGGTGGGATTAAAAACAGACATGGTCCTGACAAGGTGAAGACAGACTGGAGGTAGCTCTGCTGAAGGGCCTACAGGGATTGCAGTGACTGTGACAGGTATGTTATTCAACATTGCCATGGTGTCATGAGAAAGGCAAGCACTATATTGGGGTTTGAAGACTTGAAAGGTGATTGTTTTTATCCTTCTGCTCCAAACAGCTGCTAAAGTCTTGCACTGAGTTTTCTATCCAGTTTTGGGCACTGCCTTTGTTGTAAAAGCAATGTTGATCAATTGAAAGAATCCACAAGGAAGAAATACAAATGATGACAAGCCTCAAAAAACATGATTTATGGGGAAAGACTGAATCAACTGAGGACTTTAAACCTAAAACAAAAGAAAAAAAAAAAACATAGGGGATGTGGCATCAGTCTTCAAGCACAGCAAGCTAAACATTGCCTAACTGCCATATTTGGGTGTTTATGGCTCTTGGTGTCAGAATTAACTTTAGTTAAGCTCATTCCGTAGGCCCCTGTGTGCTCCAGTTAAACCTCTTTACTGATGTTGATACGCCACAACACCATAACGGGGTTCAACAGATGCTCTGAGAAGGGCAATGATGCTATATTCAGCATTCCCAGCACTTGGCCTTGGCCTAGCCCTGCTTGGGAGAGCTGATGGGACACCAGGACAGGACTACAATAGTTGCAGGCACACTGAATTCACCAGATTTTCCCTTGACTAAAGCGCTTTTAAAGCATAGCAATTCAAGGAAAGATTAACTGTGTATCATGTCATGTCTCTGCCAGGGAAAAAGTACGGAGTTTATAAATCTTGTATTGTCATTGGCTCATGTACTTTATATACTTTTCATTTTTCGGTAATAAAAGGTGACTCATTATTCAGTAATAAAAGGTGTAATTTTTCTAGCATGAACTCAATGAGAAGTTCTGAGCAAGTTTAGATAGGGTATCTCTGAGGCAAGGCTGTGGGAATGTGATGGAAAGCTGTCTTTCAGCCAAAACTGGAATTAAACTTTTTTTAATACTACTGGCTGGAATTTGTGACTCAGAGATAATCCCAAAACTATGTTGATTCAGAGAGAAAGAAAAAAATTCTCTGAACTTCATTTTACTCATCTTGCCCACAGCTCAGTAATCCCAGTAAAATCCCTCTTTGTTCTCTCCCTCATCTGTGCACCTCTCCAAATTTAGCTTTGCTGTTATTACCCTTAACTTCAGTAGTTCTACACAACAAAATAATTTTGCTCCAGAATTGTTTCGGTACCTATAAAAATACATGGAGGAGAAAGCTCCTGTGAGCAGGGAAGAGTGGCTTGGTTTCAGGGAGGCATCTTGACCTAACGTGAGGGTGTGAGGCTGAGAGCCCTTCCCTTCCAGGGAAAGCCCTTCCCAAACATCCATGACATGAAGGCTGCTATCCTTGGTCATAAAAAGTGAGGCAAATCCACCCATGTGTTGACCTAATGTTTTTTCTCAGTACAGTTTTCACTGTTTTCCTCAAGGCTATCACTAGGATAAATTTCTGGAAAGATGCCTCCAGCTGCATATGCCCTGTGATTTCCCTTCAGTGGGAATTTCTTAGCGAGGCAGTGATTCATGAACAAATTACTAGTCAGTTGACCATTATCTTACACTGAGAATAGATAAGGTTTAACTACCACTCTTACTTTTGTTAAGCTTGTTTCTGACCAAACTAAAATTATTACTGAAAGTCAAAGGTTTACTTTAGCAGAAATTAAGAGGTAGAGTTAACATTCTTTATTACAAAAATCAAGACACATTCATACAATCCAAAACTTGCTAATAAATTGTTACTTCTTTTCATATCCACAATTTCCTTAGCCTGGTAAAAGAAAATCACCAACAGATGGCCAAAGCACCATCTTTTATAACCCAAACCATCTAGATTACACATTCATTTATATATGTATCCCACAATACATCTGCAGTATCTTATTCCAATAACTAAACATCAGTTCATTTACATTTACATAAATTCCATATTTTAACACCATTCGGAGCGCAATAACCTTAGAATATTTTGTAATAATCCTTTTGGATTACAGTGACTGTAGTTACATTTCATTAACATCTGTGACAGTGAGACCTCACCAATGCCTTGGCAAAACTTCCTTGTCATCCAGCATCAAACATCCTCACCTCCCATCAGACACGTTCCATTCCAGCAATTTGGCACAAAACCATCCATCATTGCTTTTAGCCACCTGATTAGTGCCTGCTTCTCTGTAAAAGACAAATCAGCCCTACTTCTGTCACATTGACCCACCAAGCTCCCAACGCTAGAGGCCTCGCAGGGACACAGTATCCTCCTATTACATCATTTACCAAACGAACTTGGCAGGGTCAACTAGAGCTGGAAAAAGGTGGCTCTGCGTTCCCACTGTGCTATTGGAAAGGCCTAGGGTTTATAAGGAGATAGGATTAACTCCACACTTGTATGGATTGGGAAATACCTAAGGAGGTAAGGCCTTGCTCGCACATGAATCAGGATTGCAGACTGATTGAATTTTAGGCAGCAGAACCGAAGGAACATTTGGTTCAAATAGTGAAAATTAATAAAAGTTTAAAAGCTGTCACCATTTCAATAATCATTGATGTTAAAAATCACAAAGGTAAGGAGATAGACTGTCATTTTATGAATTTTTTTCATGCTCTGTTTTTTTTCTGCTGTTGGATATTTCAAACTTATTTTTCTTTTTAATTAGTAGAAAAGGAAAAGAAAATGTTCCCAGTTCCTTCCTGCTTCAGTTATATTTCAGTTCCTTTATTTTCTGCTGCTGCTTCCGACTCCGAGAGCCATAAGCAGGATGGGCCAGTGCAGTTTCAGAAGCTCTTACCATACTCTGCAAATAGAAATCCTCAGACTGGTCCCTCCAAAGCACACGAAACTATCTCAATCCTGTCCATACTCTGCTTTTCATTGTGACTTGAACCCCATTAAATCCCTCTTTGCCAAGCCTTTTCTAAAATATTTGCCACGTTTGGGTGATTTTCTGCCAGTTTTTCTTAGTTATCCTTCCTGGAGCACTAATCCTTTTCCCATCAGAAAGTGCTTCCTGCAGAAACTCTCACCTTTTATTTGAGCAATTCTTTTTCTATCAGCCTGAAGAGCATCAACAGTCTTCACTATAACATTTCTCCAGCCTGAGTAATTTCCTTCCCTTTTACAAAGAACAAGCAGTTAACAATACCTTGCATGTGAAGGGTTTTTTTCAACTGTGCACTCCATTAACCTGAAGGATGAATCATACCTCACCACAGCATCATTAGATAAATACTCATGCTGTTTAGAAATAGATAAAAAGAAATCTCCGAAAGTAAACTGTACAGTGTAGAGAGGTGAGTCTAAGATAAAACCCTGGAAAAGAGGATATTTACATCCACCCACAGAATATTTTTCTCTCCCCATTAAGATTTTCTGAATGGTAGCCTTCAAAAACAATCTGCCATGAATATCAAAAAGACCCTCAGTTATTCTTCAGAGAACCAGCCCTATTTCCTTTGCAGAAATGCAAGTAAATGACATAGTAAAATAAGTACTTTTGACCTCAGCATCCAACTTACGTGTTAAAGAGCCAGCCCTTCTCAGCTCTCTCTTGTACGTTCCTTTTAACTTATAATTGTTGGCTACTTTTCCATTAGAAGGGAATTATGCTGAGGAGCTCTTGATTCCATAAACAAAACCCGTTCGGCACAGGCACTGTGAGTTTAATACTTGTACTTGGTCTATCATACCTATGCGGCCTTACTATTGTGAGGAAGGAATGATGCTGCCATGTCAACCGGTATCTAGCTATTCTAGTTTTGACACAATCTTATAGTTACATGTTGAATTCAGGAAACGCCAGAGGAGATCCTATTGTGACATCTATTAAAACAAACCTCAAGAATAATGACAGAACAATGCTAACTATTAATAGATAGCATTTTGCAGCATTGGATAACCTACCCAATTTGGAGTCTGAAATACTTGCATGCACAATCAATGCAAGAGAATGCATACAAGCACGTATAATCTCCAAGATGTTTTTTTTTTTGTGCAGTCAGACAGATGCATTTTCATTCATTGACTTTGCCTGGATGGCCATTTTCCTGAAACATTATTATAAATAACTTGATTTGAAAAAACAAGGGCTCAGTGGCCAGAACAGTCTCTTGGTTAGGGGAGACGCCTACATTTAACATGACTTTGACTTACAGTGTTTCACTTTGTCCATACTTAAGAGGTGAAATCAGGGCTTCACTGAGGCCAATGAAAAATTGCCTGCTTACTTCAGAACAGCAAGGATTTTAAGTCAGAAGCTGTCTGTAAATTTCTGTATTCTACCCAAAGAAATGGATTTACTCTATAATCACCACTATAAAAATGTAAATATCCCATTTGCTAAAAATATAGAGTGATAATCTTTTGATCTGCCTTTAGCTATCTAAAAGACAGGCATCAAGTTAGCTGCCTGTGACTCCTTATATGACCAATGGTGAAAGATCAGTCATGGAGTGGGATTCTTCCTCTTCCAATTCAGTTTGCTAGAATAACTGAGATGAATAGACGCCTGGAGATGCTATTTGCTTCCCATTCATTACAGAAAATGCCTAGAAAACATGCTTAGACCTAGTCAACAAGTATTTGGGTGTTTGGATTGAAGGGAGATTAATCACCTACAAAGCTTTGTCTTAGAAACAGCAAAGTTCTTTTTTTCCTCCTTCTATCCTGTGAAGTAACCTTCTCAATTTCTATTGACCTAACTCTCCATAAAGAGGTTGACCGCTTTTATTCTCATACCAATATTGACTTTTATTTAAAACTGTTATTCTCCTTTCCTGGCGCTACCCCTAATCATACGTTTACAGACACAGCAACCTTTTCTCCCTTCAGCCATCAATTGCTAGACCAAATAAACCACAGACACATCTCCCTTCTAACCTAGGGCTCTCCCTTGGCTTTCCCTTCTGATGATCATTTCTCTGTTACTGAGTTACTGAATATCATCTTTCTTGAGTGTGGTAGACAAGAATTTTTGTGGTCTTCCAGATGAGCTTCTACCAGACTCAGTGCACCATGGTAGCAACCCTTTCTGGTTTTATCTTCCCAGGTGCATTCCCCAATTACTTTATTTGTATCTTCAACTTCTATTTCTATCTTTCTTTATCAGAGTTCCTGTCATGACAAATCTTTCACTTTACTTCTGTTACTATTAGAATATCTGATTAAAAATATGTCGGAGATGAAACAGTTGTAACAAATAACAATTTTGCACACACAGGTTTGGTTTCCTCTTTTTACATTTTCTTTGTTTTGACTATGAAGACCAGTGGTATGAGCATTCACGCAGTGGAATTTGACAAATTTTTTTCTTCCCATATGTCAAAATTCTAGAAGAGTGGAAGAAAAACAAAAAACCTGCCTGCCCACAAGCACTACCAAACATGGGACATAAGGAGGTGGCTTTTCGTGCCTTTAAGGAAACATGGAAAAATACATCACAGCCTTCTTGCACAGACCTTCCTATGAAGTTGAATGCCACTTAAAATTTTCTCCTTGAGCCTTTTGGACATGCCTTTAGAAGATGTGTCTACTTCACACCCTGTCCTGCAGCAGATTTCCCTTGCATTTCCTGACTGTAGCAGAAGCTGGGGAAGCTAGTGGAAGTCTGAACTTTGCTAGTGGAGCTAGTTTAACTTCTCTTTCTGTGGTGTCAAGTTTCTTAGCCAGAGGAGCCTGCTTAAAGCTTCATAGCATAATTCTGTCGCCACACAAGATGGGGAGACAAGGGCCAGCCTGTGGCCTCACTGTTCCTGCCATGAGAAATGTCAGGGAAGCATTATAGCTGAAGACCTTTGGGAGCTGGCTTGCCTCTCCTATTACTTTTGGGGAAGCAGGAAAAATTGGGCCAGTGAGAGCACTTTTAGGGAAAGTTGTACCCACACACACCAACCCACCCCTCAGCATGATTTGCAGAGCTTTTGAATTCCACAGACAAATAAAAGGTTGTCAGGACCTTGGCCTACAGTGCTTCTGCATGCAGGAGAACAAGCACAAGTACAGGTGCTTCATACCAAATCCATAAAAATATTTTCCTGTCCCTGTACCAAATAGCAGCTTTGTAGCTGGAAAAAATGACGATTATTTACACATCTACAGAAAATTGGTCACTTTTTTTTATTAATGCTACATGTTTCTTTTTGCACAGTTAAAAATACATGAAAGCATTCATAACTTGATGGTAATTCAGCCTTGAAACTGGCTAATGGCTTATTCAGGCTCCAAGACTGGTGAGAACTGTGTACTTATTCGTACTAAATTTATTCATCCTGAGAGATTTCCAAGTAACACTCATATAGAGCACTGACTTCATAAGAACAGAAAGACAAAGCGTTCCTGTTTCATCCTCTCCATGGAGGGATGCAGGAAGGCAGCACCAGGATTCAAATGAGAAGGGATGGTTTGGGTACAGTGGTTTGAATTACTGATTGAGAATGAATAACTTTTTTTTTCTGTTGTTATTTTTGTATGTATCATTCAAAGATTTATCCTAATTTCCTCAATTGGTCTTGCATTTGGAAGAATTTACAGCATAACTCAGGGCACTTTCTTAAAAATACCTCCTGTTTGTCTAAATAGATGCAATGTAGGAATGCTATGACCCAACTGTTAGAAGAGGAACAATACCAACTATTAATTTTACAGTATAGAGTCTTGTTCAATTGTTTCAGTCCCTGTGCTACTTTTTACTGACTGTTATTCACGCACATGCCAAGACTGAATTCAGCTGTGTTTCTCTCTCTTCACCTACATGAATAATTTCAATTAGGATTAATGGAAACTATGTTTATGAGCAGTATCGTGCTGTTCTAAACTCAATCTGCACCTGTATTTATTCTCTAGGCACTACATTGTTCCTCACCTCTAAGCTCTGCCATAAGCTACATTGTATCAGTAAGGTTTGTTTTCAAGGTAGTTTGACAAAAAACCTAACAATAAAAAAAAATCCCAACAAACATTTTCAGCTCCAACTTTAAGAGATATTCAGTGAGCATTTTGATGTAATCTGATGGACAAATCGAGACAGAGGTCACAGTCACTTCAAGAAATTAAAAGGATATGTTACCGGTTGTGTAAGGAACAAATCTCTATTTGCTAATTTCTAGTTCTGTGTTGGGTCTACCACTGGTTGTAACACCAGTCACAATTCATCAGAGGGGCCTTCCACCTCTTCCCACACACACAAATCTGGATGAACCTATTTCATCCTCAGTTTGGCCGTCACTTCTACTTGCTCAGACAAGATGACAGAAATACAGATCATATTGCCCCCTACCATTGAGAGATGTTCTCACTGTGCTAGCACTACCTTCACACCTGCCACAGGGAGGATTTTTTCCCGGTTCCATAAGGAATTACACCCTATGCTTCCCAAGAGAGACACATACTTCTAGGCTCAGAACTACTGCTAGAGAGGACACACAGTACTTGAATATGGAAAAAAAACCCAACCAAACAACCTGATTCTAATGAGGTTGAATATATATATATTGCTATTCGAGGGAGCTTGTTCCAGGGTTATCCTAAAATAATCTACTATTCCTCTGCTTGTGCTACTAAATCAGGTCTTATAACACTGTTTTAATTAGAGAGCAAAACTATTAAGCTCAGAATAATGAAACCAAATAATTCAGTAATTGTAAAAGTGTGACAGGCTTATCTGCATTCCTTCTTCAACTTCTACTTCAAAACTATTATCAACTTTCAAGCTACCATATTGCTTTAGTATTTTGAATTCTCATTAAATTTTCTGTGAGCCTGCTGAAAAAGGAAATTTTCAAGGAAGTAAAAAATATATCCAACTTTTTAAACACACACTTCTTGCTTCTCTAATATTTAAAATCTGAAAATTAGTCTGAAAGCAGAAAAAAAAGATGAAGAAATGGAAGGATAACAGAGAAATATTTTCAAGTGGAATAGTTTGTTCTCCATATAAAATAAAAATGAGGGAGAAATAAAAAATTGTTAATGAAAACTTTCCCACCCTCTTGCGTGGCAGTTGGCTGACATTTTTTAAAAGTTTCAGTGACCTAAACAGCTACAGCTTTTTTCCCTGTTCAATGACTAACATTATGCAAAACACAGAGCCTCCATTTGCTGTGTTTCAAAGACTTGGCTAGAAGCTATTCTATCAATTTATGGGTTTCCAGGAATACTCCTAATTACAGTGCATCTGTGTATATTAAAAAGAAATGAGATTAAATTCCTTGAGAGGAAACATCTTCACACATTCAAATAATTATACAAATAAGGACAAACAGTTAGCGGAAGTAGACTTCTACGCTTCTTTAGTTATTACCCATTTTTAAATGAAAGACCAAGAACAATAGTCTTATGTTGCAGCATTATATCATAACTTATGTATCTGCCATTCTCTTGATTTTTATAAAAGTAACACAGCACCTGCTAAGAGAATTGCTCCCACCCTGCTTGGAGGAAACGGCAAAGCCTTGCCTGAACAATTCACCCAAGAAGAATGTTATTGAACCATACATTTTAAAAGAACCATACATTTAAAAACACACCTGTGTTGGCCTTGGGAAACAGTTCATGAGAAACTGCAGTTTTGCTAGCAGCTAATGTGCTTTCTCCAAAGACATGATTTAATAGGAATGCCGAGCTGTTCACACGGGGGCTCCTGCTTCACTTGGGCTTGACCCTTTGGAAAATGAAGATTCATGGGCTTGTACCTACCTCTATGTAAATCAGGACTATCACCTTTGAAGTCAACAGATGTAAAAATCTGGGTGAATAAAGGAGAATCGAGGCCCGGGGCTGTCATCCCTGCCCTGCTGCTTTTATTCAGGTTAGGATTTCAAACATATTATTGCAATATTTTTTCCCTGTCATTTGGGAATGTGGATTGGTGCTGAGACACAATAAAAGGAAGAATAGGTGCAGACTTGCTTTGCAGAGCTGCAGCACCAGCACCAGGGCAGGTAGCGATGGCAGGTTTCCAGCTGTCCTGTCACTCCGAATGATCTCTCTCAGCACTGCTCCAGAACTCCCTTTTTTGCTGCCTCCATCCCTCTCTCAGGCAGCAGTAATAGTGACACTGTTGATCACATTGTAGGAGAATAAGACTAAAAAAGTAGCCTTCATGCCTTCCTAATACATCGGCATGCTTCTAAACCAGAACTGCCTCAACACTGATGGTATTCAAGCCCATAACTTTCCTATATCGTATTTGTAAAATATATGAGCCTCTCACCTTGAACTGGTGTCACCATTTGTGCTGGAGTTCCTTACTCAAAGCAAGATGAACCCCACCTGGGAAAGTTAAACACTTGGTCAATGGCTTAACTTCCTTCCACACATTGGAGGTGATGTTGCAAAGGTTATGGTTGCAGTTAATGGGTTCAGAGGCACGTGATGCTGTAGGGCTTGCCAAAATTAGTAACATGATGAAAGATTATCTTACAGTCTTACTAACACATTCTGCACTTGAATCAGAAAGCCAAGTAAAAAAAAATTAAAGAAACAGAATATTCCACACCAGCAGTGGAGTTAATGCAAAAGCCTACCTCACAAGAAACTACTTGCACCTGTACTGTTCAACTCCACATGAATGACAAATCAGTCTATCCTGGCATGGAGATTTATGTACACAAATGCCTTAAGCCTTATGGTCCAAACTGAGAGTCTCACCCACACTGAAGTACTGTTAACATCATTGCTCTTTAGTCTCTTTTTTTTTTTGATATGAAAATCAACTCCTAAATCAAAGGTTAAAATGTAAAGAGAGCTTCTTTCAGTTCAGAAAGTGCAACAAAAGTGAATAGCTCAGCATAATCCAGAACACCCACCATCAGCACTTGGGAGTGACCAGGGCTTTTCTCCATGTGCAGAAGATAAAGACTAAGGCTGAAGTTCAGAGCACTATACTGAACATGCTAATTTCTAACTGGGCAGCCAACCCAATAACACAGGAAAATACTACATTTTACATTCCTACATCTGAATACACACTTCCACTACTGGACAGATCAGCATGTGAAAAGACATTAGAGATGGCGCTACAAGAAAATTGCCAGTACATCACTACATAAGCAACCCATGCATGTTTTTTGTTTATCACTAGCTTCCCAAAGCTACCCCATGGATCGCCTTCAGGCCAGGCGTTCCCTGGCCCGTCACTGAGATGGCCCAGTGTGTACTTTCTCTGAGTCCAACACTTTTTCACTCCTAAACCAGAAACGAAGACAGCATTTCCATTTGAAATGAATAGCCTCTGTTTTGGTGACACAGATAAGAGCCACTAGCAATTCTCACTTTGTTTTGGTGCATGGGCTTATCTGGAATTTGTGCTGCTGTAACTAAAGCAGAATCTGGGAACTACTAGACATCTGCTTTATCAGGATAATTAAGAAATAAATACTTATACTGTGTTCGATGCCAAATAATAATTTAATGAAATCTCCCACAGCCAATAGTTCTTCACAGTGTTATAAATGCTGGCCATCTCAAAATGAACTGGTTAAAAAGCTGACACTTTAATTTGTGCTGTCAATAGTGCCCTGTTGCATTTTCTAACATGGAAAGAATATAGTCTTTGCAATTAAGTCACATGATTAAAATAGATGATGCACACTGCTGTTTAGTGACCTACTATTGCTAATATAATAAAGAATGTGCATGTGTTTTCACCTGTACTTGCAGATTTCCAGCTTTTCACAGTGTACCTGAGGGATCCCTCACCTGCGGGATTTTTATGCTTCCGACCCTTGGGACCCACTGTTCAGTGGGCATCTCTTTGCTGAGCAATTGAGAAATGGGATTCCTAAAACAGACAAAGAATGAACTCATGGCAGAAAACACAGCAACTTTGTTGCTCTCTGAAAACCAACAACGGGAAACTACAGTGGGCTGGAGACGGTCTACTAAATGATTTATGACATACAGTCCATTTCTGAATGATTTTTTCCCCATTAGATGTGCATTAACACATGGGAGCCTAACACATGGAAAATCTTATCTGGCCTCAGAGTCCAGAAAAAAGTCCCCCACCGGACCACTACCTCAAGCTTTGACTACTCTGAGCTGATGCTACTGTCTTCTAAAAAGATTGTGCTATAGTTTGCTCTAACTGCTGAATCCCAGCTTGGATTTCAAATACACCTTTGAAACAAATCATTATACCAACACAGGCTTTATCTACTACATTCATTGCTTGCATCTCAGCAGGCTATTCCTCAAAAATCTGCCTTTGTTAAACATGGCATTACACAATGCTACCTCATTCCTAGTCACAAAATTTTCAAAAATTGGAAAAAACCCTCATCTAAGACTGCACACTACATTAAAGTACCAGGTTTTATCTTTACATGAGGATTACTGTTCCCACAGATTCAAATTGATTACTATGGACCATGCAAAATGCCACAGACCACAGAAGCTACATTTTTGAATGGATGTTTTTATTGATTAATCAGGCATTGAATCAAGTATTGTAAAATAAACAGATTTTGTTCTTTAAAAAATGTCCAGAAGAATACCATTCATAGCAAACTTGTTTCCTCAAAGTCATACAGAACATGAAATTGTTCAAGAAACAAGCAAAAAAGGAACACCTGACTAATTACTGTCAGTTTGTGTGTGTATATATGTATGTATGCATATACATAAATTACACACTGTATATGTGCATATACTGATGTGTGTGTACCCATACACGTGTGTACATATATACACAAACATATATGCACAAAGACTGAATTAATAGTCCACTAGAGGAATGTGGCTTAGCTCCAAATGATGTATTCTGTGTTAAAATAAAAATGATACAGCAAGACCTGTAGATAACAGACCATTCTTTTTTCATTGGCCAAAACCATGATCTGTCTTTAGACTCATGGTCTATCTTTACAATGAAAATATGTGAGATCGTTCAGGATCTTTCCAAATTTATGGTATTACTTCCATCCAGCTCAATCCCTGCCAACATTGTATGGCCAAAGACTGATCAGTGTTTTCAGTTTGTCCACTACTGAAATCAGCTTCTAGACTTAGTATTTCTGGCAAAAGAGAAGATACACAGCCTTGCATGTACTTTGGGAATATGCCCTTTCCTTTTAGGCAGAAACTTTGCAATAATCCTACATTAAAACTTCTTTCCTCCTGCATCTTTTTATCACTGCTTTGCATCAGTCATCTTCTGTCAACTCATTAGAACAGTTTTCATGCCATCTCAGCTACCTCCCAAACATCCCAGGCCAGATCATCTGGGCAATGTACATCAGATTGTATTGGTAACATTGTGCTCAATTATAAAATGTAATGTTTGGGAATTTATTTACTTTTTCATTTTTGAGGGTATACATTTCTTGACTATTAAAGACACTGTGATAAACACTGCAGTTCACTATATGTACACATTTGCTTTTATTTATGTCAACTCTAGAAGGTTCAGTGGCTCCTACCTGTGAACCATGGGATGCTGCCCCAACTGAAAGCCATGATACCAGCAACGTACTGCCAGACTTTTCTCCATTTAATTCAGTAGTTAGCAGGGCATGTAAAGGGAAATCAAAGGAACATGGATAGGGATTTATTTTCTACTAAAAACAGGAAAAAAACAAATAGGCATGTATGTATTCCTCATCTTGCTCATAAGTTTTCTATATCATCATAAGGCAAACTGTAGTACAGCTTTGTACCTGGAGATTCAGTATTTAAGAAATCTGAAGCTGAGCTTGGGACCATTTTATTTTGGACCCATTAGTGAACAAAGTGCACTAAGGCATCCTTTTGAAAAGACACCTAAAGCATGATTATAAATTACTGAGCAAATATTTTCTTAAAGCTGATGTTCCATTTATCCTTTTTCTACACAGGCAGATTTTCACCACTTGCATAGTAACAATGAAACACTGTAGAAAACCCACACTTTTAAAGTTGTCATATGCCTCAAGCATCTCCCAAAATGATCATTTATACATAAGCTTTGTATTAATTACAAAGGTCTTCTATTCTGTAGAAGGAAAAGAGAAAAATAATGCACCTGATTCAGCTTTGAGATAAAGTAGGTACAACCTCTATTGCCTTAATTGAAGATCATCCACCAACACCAGGATGAACAAAGGCCCTGCCTGTGCAGATTCCCACTGATGCTGAAAACTTGTTATTTACTCCTCATTCACAAAGAGCTTTCCCAAACTACCCAGGACAATGATAACTATAAGCAAACCCCGGCGGCAGTGTTTCTCTGTACAACACATGTAAAACAGATTTCCTTGCTTTGTTATAAGGACTACATAGTGTATGACAATGAAACATTTGTATTTAATTTAAAATCCATGGTGAAGTGGTGCATGTCTCACTTCCGAGTTGTTGGCTGGGCTTGCTGTGTTGAACCTTGTAAAATCAGCAATAAGCATTCACATGTCTACCATCAGAACTGTGACATCTTCTATTACAATAAATCCTTAAATGATGCCGTGCTTTATCAAATTAGTCTACAGTCAGACCTTGGATTGGCTGCTCTTCTCCAGTGTTGCTGATTTTCAGAGATGGTATCAGTCTTTCACATCCTCAGTGACTCTACAGTGTTTCCCAATGATGAAAGCAAAGCACTGGTAGATGGGAATGTTGCCATCAATAAAATAAATCGCTAAATGATTTTTCCACTCACATTTCTAGGAGATATTTCATGTGGTCTTTTATGAACAGAGAGAGTACTGCCTTGTGAACAAAAGTAAATTAAAATTTCTTCTTTCGCTCTGTTGGCTAGCTCCACTTCCTCACTTGTTTATTTTTGTTCTTTTTGGTCTGCACACTCCCATGTGCAAAGGAGAAATTAGGAGACCTTGCACTCAACAAGACCGGTAATGAGAGCACTAATATTGGTATGAATAAAACCTGCCATATACTGACTTGTCCACTGCACAGTTTTCATCCTTCCAATTTCCTGCTTTTATCCACTGTAAAATAAAATTACGCAAAGGGATGATGAAAATTTAATTAATAGGACCATCAATGTGCAAAACAAATAAGTCCCTTTTCAGGTGTCCAAAACAGGCTTTCCCTTCTCTCTCTCTCTTTTTTTTTTTTTTTATAAATAATTTATAAATCTTCCTGTAAGAGTCTAAATACAAAACCAACCAAACAAAACCAACTGCAAAAGAAAGTTCTAAGATATTATTAAAGCCATTTCTTGTCCTTCCGTACACAGAAAAGAGATATTCTCCCCTTTTCAGTTCTGGCAGGATTTGGCAGCGACAGCCGGGATGCCACATGGTCCACCAGCTCTGGGCAAGCTCCCGCGGGCAGCCACCTGGCCACCCTGGGAAAATGCGTTGTCCTACCTTTTGGCTTCTAGCAGTCATGCAAGCTGCTCGGAGGAGTCTAGGTGGTCAGGGATAGGCAAGCCAGTTATAATGGTCAAACACTTATTCCACACAGTGAATGTGGGGCACACCGGCTGCCCAAATGTAATGTCAAAAGTGTAAAGGTGTAGGGAGTTCAAAGCATCGTAAAAAGCAAGGGAACCGTTGTCATAGTCCAGCAAAATCCCCACCCGCCGGAGGTGAGGCGCGGGCTCAATGGGGATTTCTTTGCTGTTGTGCCGCACCACCCACGTGTTATTGCAGCGGCATAGCACCCAGGAGGCAGAATTTTTCCCGATCCACTCATGCTTCGGTGCTGACTTGTAAGAAATGCCAATGGCATACCTGCAAAACAAAAAACAACTCAAGGAAACAAATGCTTCCTGCCATGTTTGTCTCTAGGTGAAGTTAAATGTTAGCCCACAGGACTCACTGGAATGCCCCAGCCTCTTACTTTTGCTGGTTAAGTTCTAATTAAGCGATATTTCACCACAATATCTGCACAAGCTTAATTAATGTTTTTCCCCATGTCTCTTTTGTGTCTGCAAAGTCAGGGAAACTTTATTGTTCCTCGCATTTTTTGTCGTTTGGCTGCCATGGTAATTTTTTGGAGCACTTACCTCCGGTATTCAAAAGGAAAATTGTTGAGTACTCAGCAACTCAGAGTTTAAATCAGTGGGCCTCAAATTTCCCCTTCCAAACAGATGAATACAGAGGAATTCATTGATTTTAAAATACATTGCTATCTGTCAGCTAATCTGATCTCCCCTTGCTCCTTTAATATATGGCCCAGAAGAAGGAATGCAGGAGTAAACATCAAAGGACACATTAAAAAAACCATTTTTGCCATTCCCAAATATGTTTTGCCAGATGTTGGTGTGGTTTTTAAATTCAAATGAGCATTTTTGAGACTGGGTTTTGGGCCAAGTGAAGCAATCATAGGTGAAGACATTTGCTCTGCAAACCATAATTTATGGCAAGATGTGCAGGGTAAAAAGATTGTGAAAATGTTCTCATTAATGGACACTGAAGGCAAATGCCTGATTTCTCATATATAACAGAAATGTAAAAGTTCCTCACGTTCTAGAAACACCGCACTATTTTTTGGCCTTTCAACCAACAGAGATTAATATGCCATAAATTACTCTATTTCCATTCCTTAGCGCTGGCATAGGCAAACAGCATTTTTCTTGTTTGAGACAGTGGGCATACCTGAAGACCTCACTGATTTTTCCACTCCATTAACTTCCATCATGATGGTTGCCTTTGAATCCCAAAGGATGACATCTCTTCTACTGACTAAAAGGCCCCTGAAATACACCCCTGTATGACACAGAGGATCATTCAGGAGGGGAGGAATGCACTCCTCCTTTTCCTGCCCCTTGCTTCATACCCTGGGGCACAGACCAACATCCCCCCTCCCCAGAAGCTAATCTGACTTCCACCCCTGTGAAACTGGATCATCTAATTGTCCTCATACCGTGTTGGTGGTTTTTTTTTCTTACTGAAAGACGCTGAGGTCTTTCATGTTTAGTAAAGAAATAATTACACTTACGGAGTTTGCTCTGTTATATAACAAGATGAAACTTACTGAGCTCTCCAATTCACTGAAATCTTAAAATGTTCTAAACATGGGTTCAAAAAACAACCATCCCCAGCCATGGAGTAAAAGTCCTGTGATGGCTGCTGAACATAAAGATGCTCTATCTAGCAGACTTAGTTCCAGAGTCCGAAAGTGCTGGAGATTGGGAAAATAGTATGACAAACAATGTGAAAGTGTATGTTTGTCCTGCTCTTGTACCATTCCCCGTGCCTCTGTTACTAGCGTCTGTCAGAGAAACTGTGCTGGGACCTGCATGGACAATTTGTGTGAGCTAGTAATTATTTTCACATATAGTTTTATATACATACCATGTACTCCCGCTTATAACCACTTCCCAGTAATGCCTCCCGCTGTCAATGAACACATTGCCAGCTACCCCGTAGCTGCCTTGGCTGGTGAATCGCTCCGGTGTGTGACTCTTCTTGGAGGATGTTTCATCACGTTCCACTGTCAAGTTATCATGAGACACTTTCAATTTTCTATGAGCAGATTTGGGGTCCAGTTTAAACGGCTGACCTAGAGAGGCAGAGACAAAGATGGCAGAAGAATGGTTTGGCTTTGATTTTGAAAAGGAGAGTGGATTAGGGACTTCTAAGAAGCCCACAAGATTACACAACCGTATCTCCTCCTCTGAAGCGTCCTCAAGATAGACCAACCTATTCTCCTCCCTGCAATAGCTGTTTTGCATTGTGAGTTTACTGTCAATCTCATTGTGCACTAACTTCCCCGTGTTGATAATCCCTGAAAAGAGCCCGGCATAATCATCACGCCCATTATCTCTGACCTAGAGGTAACCTGAATACTCTAATTCTTGCATGTAATTGAAACCAATATACATGTTAATAAAGGTCTGAGGGTTGCTTTTTTCACAGCGTGTTAGATTTTGAATGTTACATTCTATTAATTCTCTAGGGATAAAGCTCCATAATAACAGCTTCATCTTTACTACAAAAAAGTATGATTTCAAATCCCACAAAATTTGTTTGAAAATAAGAAGTGCTAGCCTTGTCTGTTCATTCACTCACAGCTTTATTTATAACAAGCACAGTCAACAATTCAGGATCGCTTTGGAGGGATGCCCATGTGACGCTGGATACTGTGCCTTAAAAAGAAGGAAGTGAACTGTAACTTGGTCCAAATAATATGGTGTAAAAACATTACTGAGGCTATTGCTCTTGGCAAGTATCTTCAGCTGTAGTACAAGGTTTGTAGACAATAACAGGAAGCTTTTTGGTAAACCGAACCCTGTAGATATATAAAGCCTGCCACAATTCTGACAGGCTTGCTCATTGTGTCAAAAAGCAGAACGATCATTTACCTCCACCAGGAGACAACTAGGAAAGTATGACTCCATGAGTGGTCCAGCAAAGCCCTTTTCCCTCCTGGCTGTCTTTCATATCAAGGGGGAAAAAAAAAGTAAGCAGAAGATTTGATGACACGCATGGAAAACAGAAATGAGCACTCTCATGAGGTCTGTGTCAGGCACTGACACATGTACTTCAAATAAGATGTAAATCGTTCAGAGTTTATGAAGGAACGGTTAAGCATATCTCATGCAGTAAAACTGAAAGCATTAATGTGGGGGGTAGGAAGAAATTAAGTTCATCTGAACAGTGACAGTCAATATCTGTTCAGATAGGCAATCTGAAAATGCACGCACTTAGAATGGGAGATGACTGAGGCAATACTAATTCTCAATTAACATTATTAGAGATGGGTCAGGAATTAGATAAGGAGTACTTTTAGCTTTAGAGTTATCTACTTTCATGACGTGTATTTAGTTATGTATTATGAGTATAAATAAGTATAAAATGAACCCATTGGAAAGCATTTGGGGCACATTTTACCTGCTTTTTCTTACCCCTTGGTAGCAGTAAAATACCTGCAGCCTGCCTCTCTATCTGCTTAGTAGCTTTTGTGTTGCTGAAGCAGGATCTGAAGGACATCTTTCTCTGTACTGAAGTGTATCTAGTCACATCATTTCTCAGAGTCACCTGAGAGATTGCTTTTGTGCCACACTGGGTCACAAAGACACAAAAGGATAAAAGATTGCCATTTTCAAACAGGTCCTCTGGTTATGCATTTGCTTGTAGGTTACCAGGTTTAACAATAAGCAGATTCTTGGTAGCAGATGTGAGGTTTGTATGAGCAGCTTTTACACAGAAATGCAAGCCAGGTTAATAGCAGCAAGGGGGAAATAAGAACTGTGTATGTGCCATTCCCCGCAGCCTCCTTCTTGCAACATTCAGTATCTCCCCTCTTCGAGCACCCTTCCCTACAATAAGCAGGTTTCAGAGGATGCACAAATCCCAGTGTTCCCTTTCCAGTGTTTAGAGCTGCCCGTGATGACTACATGACTGAGGGACTGGCTGGGACACAAGAAGAAAAAGGCTGAAAACCAGTCTTAAAATTGCTATACTCCATCTGCTAATAATTTGTGTAACCATTGTATTTTTGAAGTGGGATCTCTGACTACTCTACCACCTTGTTGAAGTCCATAAAAAAATGAGGGGGGTGGAGTTAAGAAAGTTTACCAGTGTCCTAAGAAAGAGATCATTTTGGAGGATAAAATTAAACTAGCAATTATCTTATGAACATTATACAAAAATAAAATGTTTTATTGCAAACATAGGAAAAGATTTTGCTTTGTAGAGGAAAAAGAACAGAGACGACATTAAAACAAAACCACAAAAGAGTATTTTCAATCATTTCACATGTGATGGCTTTGCTCCTAAATGATATTTCCAGTGACCAAACTACAGATGCATCTCTCAAAAAAAAAGTAATTTCTGCACTACTGAAGAATCTGGCAATCTTGAATTGAGTTAAATAAGTGGCTTTCATTGTGGGAAGCACTTTAAACGAATTAAGCTGCTCTGCACTGTGGTATCTTCCAAAGATCAATCTTAAAAAGGAAGGCAAGAAAACAGAAGAATGTATGCGTGCCGGATTTCACGTTACTCACTGTTTGTCTTGAGCTTGCCTGGCTCGCTGCTTCTGCTGCCGGCCTGATTAATGGCCTTAACAATGAAGATGTACTTAGTGCCACTCTGTAACCCGTGCACTGTGTAGTGGTTTTGTTTGATATTAGGAACAATCATCCAGCTGTCGGCTGAGTTGCATAAACCTGCAGTTTCAAACAGAGCGCATTAGTCATAACATACTAAACACTTTGTAACAAAGGGACATTTAGAGCACTCCCGAGCACCCAATGACCGATACCAATTTTCTTTCTGTACATTTTAAAGTGCTGTTACATTTACTGAGTCGCTACTTAATGCCACTAACTCATTTCATCAGCCCTCAGCCACGGTACCTTTTAAGTTCCTGCTACGTGAAGTCAACCATAAAAAATGGACGTTTAAGAAACGACTCAGTGGGGGCAGGAGCAGTCTGAGATTTTCCATATCCTGGCACAAGGAATTCTTTATTGCTTAGGAACTAGAGGATTATGGAGATCCCATCAGTCTACTGTTTGGATTAATGAACTCAGTTTAAGCCTCAGAAAACTAACGTAAACAGTAATGCTAGGAGGGCTGGGGAGGCACCTTTGCTGGTAGTCCCCAGGTATGCATTCTTCAGGACATGAAGCAAATCATGGGAAGCCAAACAGGGTAGACTGTGGGCTCAAGAGCAAGCTTTGGCTCTTACTTTCTAGGCTTTGCCAGGATGTAATCTAAGCCAGTAAATTTAACGGCTGCCACTTTTTGATTTATGTCTTCACGGTCAGATGTCAGCTGGGGAAGAGCTGGATAATTTTCCAGTTACAAACTTTTTTTGGGTACATTTGATGCCTACTACAGAAGTATAATATGTAGGAAGTAAGTAAAATAAGGAAAGAGCAATATCATCTGCATAACAGGAAAATACTCCATTAAGATGAACTTATCTACATAAATTTTTCCTACTGTGATATAACTGCAATGGCAGTCAGTCACCCGTATTACTTACTATACATTTTGAACAGCTCCTGGATCCCCAGTTTGATAGCTCTCTTATTATAAATGTTTACATAAATAACGCATTTAACATTCATGAAGTGTATATATATTCACAACCTCTTATATAGCTAGGCAGCTAGAAAAAGATATATGCAGATGGAAGGATATGCATGCATGTGCATATGTAAGGCTGGAAAACTTAAAAGAAAAATGCTTGACTGGATGAGGAACCTGCCAGACTTCTTGGTCTCTGCCTTTACAGGGCATAGAACATGTTATGAAAGCTACTGTGTTATTAAAAATAGCTTTCAGCTTTTAACTCATGTTTTACCAGCAAACCAGTAAGTACTAGTGACGAGAATCTTTTAGAAGTCAGCAGCAATTTCAGCTCTGCATATTAGGCAATACAAAATCTTCATGTAAAGTAAAAATTAAAAGGCTACTGGACAAAATACTTGAAAGAAGACAACCTGTGATACAGCTTTACAGACTCACAGACAATTCATAACCATATTGGGAGATTCCTTCCTCATTTGGGATGTGGTTTTCATAACAAAAGATCATTAGAAACAGAACTCATACCCAAAATTTCAATCTAAGAATTATGTAGCTTTTTTCTCAAAGTTGTCTTATATTACACAGCATCCTTGAGAGACAGGTAGCTATTCATTCTGCTGTGCAAATAGGTAACTGAGGCACAGTTTCAGGTGGGACTCATACCACCTCACCATCTAATGAAGGGCTGCAAGGCCTAAGATATTTTTCTGGACTCTGAGGAGAGGCAGAAATCAGTGAGTAGTTTCTAACACTTCTCCAGGTGTGAACATCCTACCACAAGTGCCTCTCTTTCTTGGCCACAGAGGAAGCCTAGGTGACTAGCGCAGGTGAGATCTCTAACTTCAGGTATCTGAAATGAGGTGAGATGAACCCCCTCGCCACCCTGATTTGAAGTCTGGAAGTCTAAGCCTCTGGCTGAACCCATATGTGGGTTGTGGCCTTTGGACCATGATTTACCAGAATGAGAACATTTCTTTGTTGCAGTTCCCTGCTGTAAAGTTGGAAAAAGGAATTCTAGTATGTTCCTTATGCTCCAACCAGTGAGCATCCTGACCACATGTAGACTCCCTAAATACCAGCTACAAGGGATTCAAAGTTTGCTATATGTGGATAGAAGCAGCAAAGAAAAACAACCTTGCAGCACTGTTTTTCTCAAGACTATTGAAAACCTAGATCATATAGAGCAATCCTCTGTCTACCTCCCGAAAAAAAGAACCCAGTGTTATACCCCGTGAAAATGCCAGTTGTACCGAGCAGCTGTAGTAAACTGTTTATAGCAACATCAGTCCACATCTTCTTTCACTGAACCATACCTACTGAATGAAATTTATTTTTTTTAGGCTGCACGTGAATGGATTTCCTAAGAAAGGAAATAAAAGCAGTGGTTTCCTGGCATAAAATATTTCACTGACTGCTCAGAGGAATCCTCATCTTTTCTCAATAAAAATTTGCCACAGGTATTAGAGGCACATTTATTCTGTAGCTGAACTACCACATTGATTTTGCATTGAGAGCATAACTTACCTGACTCATAGGTGCTATTGCAAAATAAATGTTAAGTTAAAGTAAAACAAAATGAAGCACTGGATTTAGAGGGAGTCCAGGATGACCAAGGAATCCTTAACTCAGATGCCTCTGGTAGGGTATCAAATAACATATGACAGTAAGTAGGACGAATCCAGACAGTGGCCCTGGAAGTGTCTTCTTCTTCCACAACCACATTTTGAAAGCAAAGGTCTATGGTGAACGTAGGCCATATATAAACAAACCTTTAAGCAGACAAAGAAATGCCCAGATTTTTGCTATATCATCTCTAAACTAGATTTGTATTAGTCACTACAGCTCTCTACAGGGCACATTTTTCAGGCTTGCATTACACTTTTTATCTTGCCCTCTGGAGGCAGATTGCTCCTTAACAAGGTATAAAGTTGGATCTAAACAGGTATATGAAGGACTGTAAAGGTACAGTTGTGTTGCTATGAGTGTCCTCTCCAGTCTGCCTTCTCCTCCCGTGTATGTGGATTTATACATATCCAATACTCACTAGTCTGTAAATACACAGGATAAATTATTATATTGTTAAATAATCCAGTTCATGGTTAATTTAGATTTCTCTGTATAGAAGGCAGACCCACAATAATTTTTAGGTATTGCTACATCTTGTCTTCTGCTACTGGGGTTAATGGCAAAATGCTCACAGGCAGGCATTCATTCTTCTCACCTGACCTTGAACAAAGAGCAGAGTTCCTGAGTTAGGACCTTACCTATCCTAAAATATCTGCGCAGTCAATAGAGAGAGTTGGGAACCCTTCATTTGACCTGACTCATGTTCTAGGGGAAGACTCTATCCTCTTTGATGACATAGGACACCCTGGGTTTCTTTTCCTTGTCCTTTCTCACCCTGGAGAAGAGAAGGCTCTGGGGACACCTTAGAGCAGCCTTCCAGTACCTAAAGGTGGCCTACAGGAGAGCTGGGGAAGGACTTTTTGCAAGGGCATGTAGTGATAGGACAAGGAGGAATGGCTTCAAACTGGAAGAAGGTAGATTTAGATTAGATATTAGGAAGAAATTTTTCACTTTGAGGGTGGTAAGGCACTGGAACAGATTGCCCAGGGAAGTTGTGGAATCTCCATCCCTGGATGTGTTCAAGGCCAGGCTGGATGGGGCTTTGAGCAACCTGGTCTGGTGGGAGGTGTCCCTGCCTATGGCAGCAGGGTTGGAACTAGATGATCTTCAAGGTCCCTTTCAACCTAAACCTTTCTATGATTCTATGATTCCAGTCCTGGGCACCCCAGACTACCGGTGTACAATAAATGTTGGCCGTGCAGTGACTGACTCAGTTACTTTGCTCGACAAACCTTGCTGTCCCAACAAGCTCAGCTCTTGCCTCTGCACCAAGGGGCTCAGCAATGTGTCTGTGTCCTTCCTGACTGTAAGCTATTTGATAACTGGCTTTAAACTGAACTTCGATTCTAGAAATCTTGGGAATGAAGTTTTGGTGGTGTCAACCTACAAGTTCAAAATCCTTCAGAACGGGGAATAGTAACTAGTGGCAGCCAAGTTAAGCATTTAGGTATGAAAGAATATTTTGTTACTACATCGAAAGAACTTGTCTCCAGTTATGCCCTGTCAGGACAGTCTTTCTTCTCTGAATACAAAAGAAGACAATTAAGAAAGTTCAGGGAAATGAGCAAGCAGCCTGGTAATGTGGGCATCCGGGGGTAGCAGCTGCCCCCTCAGCTCCCTGCTGGTGGCAGCAGGTTAAGTGGAAAAGCACACACCTTCTCCTCACTGCTGCAGCAGCAGGAGCTAAGGGTCTTCTATTGTACCCACCCCTAATCCAGGCTACATTCAGGTTTCTTGTTTCAAAAACCCAGGGCCTTTTTACAGGGTTGTGCAGGTGGTAAAACAATGCATTTTAAAACTGTAGCCTACAAAAATGTAGAGAATGTAAATTACATCCTGGAATGGTGCAGTAAGCACAGTGATGTCCATATAGGACGTGTGAGTTTTCAAAACAAGTTACTCAGAGTCTGGAGGTAATAATTTGTAAAACTATTTCCCTGGTGTTGGCTGTTGATGCACTTTAAAAAACAGATGGGAAAAATCCCAAGGTGTAAATCCTCCTAAAATTTACACTGGTAGATTTTAATAAAATATATCTTCTTGAAAACTGAAAGAGGAGCACAAAAGTCATGGGAAGGTTATTCAATCTCTTGAGTATTTTAATTATTTCAAAGTGCTTTATTTAAATAAATTATTACCAATTCAAATTGGTAGAACAAATACAGTACGTGAAGGTAACAGATAGCTCTCCACCCCCACTCTGCATTCCCATGTGAAAGAAAATAATATACGCAGGATTTCTGTAAAACACATCGCATTTTTTTTTTAAGAAATACACTCTTTTTACAGTCTTCAAGAGACAGAAGTTTTCTTGGTTTTATCCCAAACTTGCTTTTGTGCCATTAAAACATACTCACTAAAATCCTCAGTAGCAATCTGAAGATTGTAAGGAATCTGTTTTTACTAAATTAAAACTTCCAGAAACAGACAAAAGCTAGAATATTAAAAAATTAATTGGTGAATCATAAACATTGTTTTTCATGGAAGCTTGGGCTCCTAACTGTCTTAGATCCTTCAACAAAATTTCACCCTATCTTATAGGAAGAGTAACTGTGTAACACTAGGAAGGATCTGGCAGTACGCTGTGTCCTTAATACAGTGAATTTTAGTATTTAGCTGATGAAACTTACTAAACTAAATTCCATTTGCCAGGAAAGATAGTATTATTTACTGCTTTTTGTCTTGAAGAGAGAGATGTGTTTTTCATGAAGACATCTTGTATTGCAGCTAGTAAAAGCTGGGTGTTTAAATTTTAACCTTCCTGAAGCACTCTAAAGCAATTCCATGATGTTGAAAAAATGCATACTCAATAAATACTTGAAAATTTATTGAAAAGGGATAATGAAATTATAATGCATGTTAGCTAGCTAGTGACAAAGTCATTTTAAAAGCCTTTACAATATTCAGATTGCAGGTGATTAGCTGCCTCTCAGAAATGCAAATGTGTGAATGGTATAACTCTGGGAACAACTGCTTTAGTAAAAGCCTGCTTGATTTAAAGTTCTGTACTGCTCTTATGCACAGAACAGGACTGCCAAGCATTTAATAGCCAAGCAGTTTGGCCACATTTGGAAATAATCTTTCCTGTATGAAATAGGATTCAAAATGAAATACTCTATTTGGACCTTTTCCATCAAATGTTAACTCTCCAATTTTTCAGTTAATAAAAAAGAATATGGTTGATTATGTTGGATTCAAAAACATAGCATTGCTTGTTTTTGTTACTGAATTCTTAGCAGTCTCTGAATGATATATGCCTCTGGTGGGTGAAATGTACTGAAGAGTGGAAAGTGCAGTCAGTCTGGCTATGTGGTTTTAAGAAATGGATTCCAAAATAACAACCTCCATTAGCACGGTAGGTGGGTATGTATGCAAAGCGATTCCTTTTGTCTCAGGGGAAAAAAAGCTTGTTGGTTTAATGCAGTACTGTAGCTACTCCTTCCTGACTAATTCATAGCTACAAAAACATGGAACTGAAGACAATCTATAAACCTGTTTACATTATCTGCTACAGGCAGCACACAATACCGATGGAAAACTTTTGAGATATGACAGGGAAATAAATTTAAAAAATAACTAAGTGCAACAGCATGCAAATGCCATAAAAAGAAAGAAATTTGTGCTAATCCAAGATGGGAAAAGCCTGTCTCGCAGGGGGAAAATGGTTCTTG
>VZSZ01009364.1:500131-545696 GCA_013398815.1 Ibidorhyncha struthersii | reverse complement strand
CCGGCCCCGCATCCCAGTCCCGGCCCTGGCCCTCGGCTCTTCTCCCAGTCACCTCCCGCCAGCCCGAACCACCGGGTGATGATCTCCACCAGTGGGAACAGCTTCTTTGCGTGTCCTTAGCCTGGAGCTTCCCGTGCCCCTCTCCGCATCTCTTCCTATGCACCACCCACTAATAAAAGATGATATTAAAAGTGGTATCGCTTGGATATCCTCAAGGATCTGGCACAATGAGGGACCAAATCCTGCAGTCGCTTCTCGCATCTTCCATACCTAGGTCATCGCAGCTTCGTGGGCGCTTCTCAAGAGTAAAGGCTCTTCAAACTGGGTCCATCTCCCACAGATCTCTCCCAGTTCTGCATCGTCCAATTTGGACGCAAAAGACCCAACCCAACCACCACGTAATCCCAGGGCAAGCGGTGGATTTCCGGGCAGCCGGCACGTGTGTGCACATTGTGTCTGAAACAGAAATGGCTTCTGGCGCTCTCCCTCCACGTGTCCGTGTCCCCATTAACACCGCTCCGATCGCTCCCTGAGACCCACCTCCATCCGCGCCTGCCGCGACGGGCAAGGGAGCTGTAGCCCCTCTCCCCGTGCGCAGAGGCAGTTTGNAGCGCTGAGGGCTGGCAAGCTGGGCTGGGTCTCGGGGCAACCTGCCCGTGGTGCAGAGCAAGCAGACTGCCGGAGCGTGCTGGAGACTGTCAGGCATGGCACAGCCTGCGCAGGAGGTACACGGCGAAGCAGTGGGGGCCATTTTTAATATAAATACTTACATTTTCACGTCCATTTCTCTGAAAAGTTAAGGTTTCCATATATTCAGGCCAATACGACACTTATTTTTACTGTAATAGTAGCCTATGCCACTAGGATAAATGTTGCAAAATATCAAGCTCATAGATTTGATGCCCTGGAGACCCGTTTCACCACCGGCTCATCAAGCTTTGCTGCTGCCTACTGCAGCTCAATACTAAATAAAAACATACAACAACAATAACAACAACAATAATATGACAGCAACAAACAGTGCGGTGGAAGAAATGCGCACGCCTTTTATTCAAGGCCATGCTTGCTTCTTGGTAGCAAATGCATATCTGATAAATGCTATTGTCAACGATCATTAAGATGTTAAAAAACTAATTAGGGAGAGAGTTACTGAAGGGCCAGGGGGAGGGAAACCCCACCCCTTCTGTGCCTCGTTAGCACAGAGCCCAGCTCGTGCCTTCCCTGTCCCACACCGGGTCTGTGCCATCCTCTTCCCGGGTCACCCCACCAATTAATATAAGCTCACTTCAGACAGAGAAGGTCTCTCCTGAGGAAGCAGCTCCCCCTGTTCATAAGGGGACTCATTTGTTTGAAACTAAAGCTTAAAGTCCTTTCTTAGAAGCAATTATCCTAAATTTCCTTGAAGGCACAATACATGTTGTTTGCATACAGAAACAACTGTCAGACCACAGCTCTGATACGCAGTCTCCCCCGAGTGACAGTGGCTTGTAGAAACTCATCCCTGTAATTTGTGACGGGGTTGCTGAAGGTAGCGAGCTTATGAAGAAATAACGAGCAAAAATAAAACCTATTTTCTTATTACTATCATCTGACTAATCCTTTAGCGTGTGGGTCACTGACCAGCTCATGCAACATATGGGAGACGGCATAAGGGAAGGAGGATGCTTATTAAACTAGAAAGTTTCACGGTAATTTTACTAGAACTTAAAACGCGATTAAAAGAGCAAATCCATACGTGAGTTCATTGATAATCTTTCTTTTTTTTAATGTAATTTCCTTAAGCTAGGTTTAGAACAGGCGCAAACCCAATAGGCAAAGAAATGTACGTAAATCACGGCGTGGTTAAGATATAAAAGTAGAGTAAGCAAAACCAACTTCAGCGAAGACTTTTATCCGGGCACGTACGCTGCACGGAGTAAAGGGGCACCTGATATTGCACAGAGACTCGTGAGTCATTACGAAAAGCTGAAACGACAACCACCGCGTGCCCCAGCACAGACACATCCCCCCACCGGCAGCTGCCCAGAAGGGGCTGCAGACGACGGGGCAGGGCACGGGGGTGGTTTCCACCACGTGCGGCTCTGCTCCTGCGCCGCCTCGTGAGAAAAGCTGCCGTCCTTGGGCAAGTTGCAACACTTTGCTGGCTATAAACTTGCACAATGTCTACCCTTGCGAAGGGTTGGGAGGCTTAATTGCCCACGGGGTGGTTTGAGAACTGATGCAGAAATGCAAAGTATGTGGTGTTACTGGTCAATTATATTGGCTGTTTTATTTATTCCTATATAAAGAAGAAAGAGAGAAAAGGAGAAGAAAATTTATGCACTGTCACAGATGCCAATCTTGCTGGCCACTAACGGCGCAGGAATAGGAGAGCAGTGTTAAAAATCTGCGTTTTATCAGGCTCCACAAGGCTTCTTCATCAACGTTCATGGGTTCAAGTGCGCACCAGATCACTGCGTTGATTGGAAGACGTGACTGAACCATGCAATAATTGTTTTGCTGGGACAAATCTTACGTACAGTATATTGCTATCAGAACTATACGTCTTCTAAGAGACTTCAAGCTGTTCGTTTGTATGAACACATATAGACTCTCAGACCGTAGCCTTGTTGATTCACCTGCTCACTCCCCAGGGGGAAATCCTGACCCACCAAGGCGCATCTCCATCCCGGTGGGCTCATTAGCCTTCCCGCTCCCCCTCGCAGCTCTTCCTAATTGCGAATCCTCCTGCACGGCCCAACAAAAAGCCGCACAAGAAAACTGCTGTCCCCAGGGTCACACCTTTCCCGGCTGAGACCTCCTGCACGGCCAACTCTGATGGATCTGCCCCCTCCAGGTCCCGCTGCAACAGCTGCCTGGATTCAGAGATTTCATGTCAGGAGGAAGAGGCAAAGGAGGAGGAGGATGCCCTTCTTTAAACAGTCACACAGCCTGGGGCAACATCCTCTGCAAATATCCTCATATCAGGAGCTCAAGGTCACCCAGCTCTTTTTCTCACAGAGTCAATGCCACGTCCAGAGCCACGCGCCGGTGCAGCAAGAGTCTCGTGGTGATTTTTTTCCCCACTGAATTTGTCCAGCTCAGAGCTTTCTCTTGAAACTCTCAGGCTTTCCTGCAGGCTTGTCCCCAAAAATATGCTCTTTTCAAAGAAAACGAATGTTCACAATAACTTGTTTAATGCTTTTTTTTTTTTTTTGAAGGCTTTTCCTAAGCACGGAGGATTTAGCCTTGTGAAATTCACCTTTGAGAAGAATTCGTTATATCAATTTATTATACAATGTCCAGTAGTACACATATGCATTTATTTCTACAAAATTGTTCCTCAAACGGCAGCATGACTCCCAACTTTGCCAAACTGGAGCTGGGTTCTAGTTGTGCAGTTTCACGGACCCCTCGCTGGGGCAGAGAGAACACGATTACCAAATTCAGGCACAAAGTGAGATCCAAAATTCCCTGAACTCAGAAGGGTTCAGTCCTGGGTGTTTGGTTTTCTCCCATCACCACGGCCGTGTGCTTGGCCACTCCACCATTCCCTGCGATCTCCGGCACCATTTGACCAAGGTCTAGGTCCCAGCTCCAATTCGTTAGGGCGGCCCAAAAGACGGCCCCAAAGACGGCCCCGGTGAGGCACAGGCGGTGGAAGAGCGCACATTGCCCACCACCCGCACATCGCCCACCGCCCGCACCGGCAAGGCAGCGCAAAACTGAGGAAAGAATGAAGAAGGGAAAGAAGACTGAAGGGGAAGTGGTACAGGAAAAGGCAGAGAATAAGTAGGAAAAAATACAGCATTGGTATACTTTAATTCTACGTTTTATTATACTTCGTCACGTGAAGATGGGAGCCAGGGAAAGGAAGGGTCCAGTTGTGCTCCCGGGACGGTGGTGGGGGATAGTCAGTACCTTCTCTCGGAAAGGGAGGACCCCACTGGCACTTTTACCGTTCCTGCTCGGCCCCGGGAGAGCGGGGTTTCCAGTCCCCAGGAATGCTGGAGCAGGAAGCTGCAGCCTTCCAGGCAGGGAGGAGCTCTGCTCTGCAGCGAGGCCCTGGGGACCTCCTTTGGTCTTATCTGCTCGAGGCCATCGGTGATTTTCCCTGAACAACTTTTACATGCAACTTAAGGAAAAGACGGCAGAAAACCACAAGCTTCGAGGCGCCCGACGTGCAAAAGCCAAACCAGTAAGGGTGTTTCCAAAGACCACGCACCCTCCCGCCCTAGTTGGAGGTAACAGTGGTCCAACACCCCCCCAGCAGCATCCCCAGAGATGCGTTTTCCTCCTTCGGTGGGGGCAGAAGGGCAGGAATGGGAGACAGAAACACACCTGACAATTCCAGTTTTCCTTTTAACAAATGACTTCGGCTTCTTTGAAGAAATACCGCCTCAGCTTATGGTTTTAGCCCCGTCCAAGCATTTCCAAAGCCTGTGTTTTGATACGGCATATCCCACGTCGGGGGACAACACCGTGCCCTCGGAGGGCAGTCTGCATCTTCGCTGGCTCTCGCAGGCTGAGCCAGGCAGGGAGCCGCTTCACTTTGTTTGTTTTATCACTATTACAGTCACCCCTTGGTCCCGCTCTTGCACGGTCAATATTGTTCGAGCTTGAGCTTTTTAGAAAGAGGCCAGGCTTGTCACGGCCGGCTAACAAAAGCCGCAGCGTTCTCACCCAGAACTAGTGCGAATGGTCTCGGCACAGAGGCGATGCGGTGCTCGCGAAGCCAGAGACAGTCGGGACTCTCCAGGCTGCTAAGCTGCCTGTGTGGCCAGATTTGCTGCTGAACAGGAGCTGCGCATACGGGAAATGCCAGAGGGCTTTTCACTTAAACTGAGCCTCCTGTCAGCCTGCTCTCCAACTGTTCAAGCCCTAGACAGAGACTCTCAGAGCTCAGCTTCTGCTCTTTTTAGGTGCTGTAAGGAGGCCAAAACACTCGAACCTCTGGCATAACAACCTCCCCTGTGGTTATACACTGATGTCATAAATTGGGAATTATGATGTCAATGAAAGCTGCTGAAAAGGAGAAGCTGGGCAGGAAGGAAGGAGCCCTAAAATGTTGACATTTATCTTAATGAGAAACTGAATCCAGAATGAACAGCCATGGCAATTGATTCTGTAGAGAGAGGCGTTCTCTTCAGGCTGCCTCAAGCAGACAGTTCCCTCTTCAGCACGTCTCCGCGGTGCGAGGGCAATGCAAGGCAACGACACATTACAATAATCTAACATGGCTGCAGAACCCATCCAGCCTTTTTAAGTTTTGTTTCTAACCATAATGACTGAACAGCCTGAAGCAGATTTCTTTAGCCTACGACAGGGAATCTGGAGCAAACATAGCTCGCGTAGCGCTGATAGCCATCATCAGCTGGATTTGCTTCCCTCTGGCTATGTGCTTATTCTAGGTAATTCCACAGGTCAGATTTTAAAAGACGTTCATCTCTCAGAAGCTCCTGCTAAAAACCCGTTCAGTTGCATGGAGACCCAGAAAGCAGGTCGCCATTCACATGGTCACAACTCCAACGCTTCAGCCTAGACCCAAAGAGGCAGCCTTTCAGGTACAGGTAAGTCCACTACGAACGAATGGAAATGTCTAAATTAATTTAGTGTAGCTTGTACATAGCCAAAAGATGGTAAAAACACACCCATGCTAAGCTGGGGCTGTGGAGCTGGTGGGGAGGAACCACTCTCCATGGAGTCCAGGACCTCAGGCTTTCATAAAACCACACAAAATGCAATGTGCAAAGAAGTGCCTACACAGATTCCGGTGACGCTAAGAGTGCAGCGGCTCTGTCGAAAGGAGGCCCCTTGCTACCCTTCCACGTTTGGCAGGAGCCCAAGGGGAACCCACAGCGCCGTGCAACATCCTGACTGACAAAGGTCCCCCGAGCGGCCTTCACAGATGAGCCCGTCGGTATCACCGCTGACACGAATAAGGTCTACCACTCTTAGTGCTAGACGGCAGCTTTGGCTGAACTGTCAGCAATGCCTCCTTGTAAATCCTCACTTAGTCTTCTACAATTATGTAATGAATTCAGGGGGTAAAGTTGTTCCATTAAGAAAAATGCAATTGCCGTGAAACTGCATGACTAAGGAGAAACATAAATCTCTCCCAGCAAGAGCGTGAACCGCTAATGTACTCACTCATCCGGCAGCCAGCAGCCTCCGCCCCGGAGCAGACACATCCGAGTGCCACTCTGTCCTTCCCCTCAGGAGCGGGCTCCTCATCTCCCATCTTTTGGGCGAGGAGATGCTCTGGCTTGGGGCATCTCTTCCGAAGGGCAGCCTGCTGCAGCCAGAGCGGCACGGCACCCGCCGGACCGCTCCAGCGCGGCTGCGAATCCCGGCCAGTAATGGAAGAAAAAGATTTCTGTTTAGGCTTCTCGGAAGTCTGTTCTTTTCACTAGTAATTAAAGTGACATTTTCCCTGCCATCTGTAGGATTTTGGAGGACGCAATCGAGTGATCTGTCAACAGCCCTAGTTCCAGGGACGGAGGAGAAAACACAACTAAAAGACCGCCTGCTTCTCTGAGCAGAACCTGAAGAAACGGAGAACGCCAACCCTTGCGAAAAAGGCTCTCTTTGCCCTTGCAAGCTCTTGTCACAGCAATAATTTTGAAGGGAAATAATATCCTCTAATCTTAGTTCTTTTGAAGAATAAATTCCATCCAAACATTTCACAGAGGAAATACGACCTTGTATTAATTAACCTTGTAATTATTAGAAGAGTGAAAAAAATCCATTTTAACAAAATTGATTTGCTTCTTGAGAGGATTTTTTAATAATTTGAAACAGTGGGGCTTTTTTAATTCACTAGCATTGAAAAACTCTTTACTTTCTCTTATATTCATCTCCTTTCTTCACTGTTTTGGGTTTTTTTACTTCTTTTTTTTTTTTTTTTTTAGTACAGTGACTGACCTTTGTAGAGCTCATCTGCTGGAAATTGTTAATACCCGTCAGGTTTCAACAACCCGTCAGAACCAAGCACTACCAGAAGTACCTATGCAATAATGATCTTTCAGGTGGCAATTCAAGTAGTACACACAGAACTAGTTGAAAAAGGCTATAGTTTTGATATAATACAAATATGTGTCCTTGAGGAGTAAACTAAATATACGAAAACAGGCGGGAGAGGTAAACAAAATCATGAAAAGCCTCTACTTGAAAATGGGTGACGACCCTAAAAACCAGATTGAGAGTATTTTTGTTTTATAAGCATATAGAAGAGGGAGGAAGAAGTCTTTTGAAATCATATGTATTGTTTTCTGAATAATTTAAGACTTAGAGAATAGATAGTATCAACTTCAGTAGCTAATCACTTTGACTATCCTGACACAGAAGCGTTCCCTGAACGTACATGCTCATCATTTCGGACAAATATGACGGTCGTACTGTTGCAGTGAGCGTAGGATCACAAAATCCCATACAACAACAGAGAAAAAAATCCCTACCCTAAAAATATTTCAGAATCTATGTACATGCTATACATTACAGGGCTGCCCGCAGACAAACGGAGGACAATCGAGAAACGAGGAGACAGCGTTGATGGCCTCGGTACACTCACACAAGGAAGGCGGGAGGGGCTGAAAGCAGACGCAGCCACTGATGTTGGCAAGTGCAAGTCAAAGCAGCAGTGTGAGATACAGTGAGAAAGCAGGAACTCAGCTCCAAAACGATGAGAGAGGCAGTCAGGGCCACTGGTTTTATAAGCAGTTGAGGGCAGCACCATGTGCCAGTAGGGGCTAAGATAGACGCAGTGGTGGAAGCTGAAGTCACAGAAGAGCAACATGAAGGGAAGAAAAGCAAGAGACGTGAATTGAAACCGAAGAAAGTTGAAAGGGAGTAGCTGAATGCTTGGTAGACAACAGCGACACAAAAGACACAAAGAGATGAGTCTCTTCTTTGAGCAACGCTACACCTGCTGCAGCCACGATCAGGGGAGGGAGGGAGCAGGAGCAGAAGCAGAAGCGCGGCTGTAGCTCCAGCCATGGACCTGCGAACCAGCCTTAGGCTACAGGGAAGGGCAGGAGACCACAACTGCTGCAGACAGAGCGCCAGGTGAAGGAATCAGGTGTAGGAGTCCCAGGTGCTGGGGTGCTGCTGAGGGCCTGAAACATGCATAGTTCAGGAATAACTCTTCTCTTTCCCTCTTTTTTTTTTTGTTCTTTTTTTTCCCTTTTTAAAGGAAAAAAGAGGACACTCCTGAGAAAACAAATAAATGCAAGAATCAAAGAACAAGGGTGGAAGTGTGGAGAGCTGAAGATTATATATAACAATGGCAAAATTGTATAGGATTTCCTGGATAAAGAAAGAAGAATCACTTTAACGGTCGTTAAACGGATATTTGGCTCAAGATGTTACCCAGCACTTGCCAATTCAGCTAATACGTTTATCAGGTCTTCACAGAGGAACAAAGACACATTTAACAGCAAAAGTTAGAACCAGAGGAGCAGCAGAGGCACAGATGGGATGGGATTGTTGAAAATCCCCTTTGATCAGTAACCCTAGGGATAAACTTGCAGGATTCCTCATCTATTTCTTGTAAGGGGCAATAGTTGAAAATGAAGAAAGGGATCAGAAATACATCAGTACATCCCAAGAATAGCACCGTGGGAGAAGGATGAAAAGGGACTGAGCCAACCCAATTTGCAGCTCCTGTTTTCTCTGTTGCAAGTAATGACAAATCACCTACATTTTTGAAAGCAGAAAACCTGAAAGTACCCCATCTGCAAAAGCAAAAAAAAAAAAAATTAATAAACAGAAAGTATCGTGGCATAATCAACCAAGAAACCAGACAAGACAGGAACCTGTCACTTCCATATTACAACCTCTTAAGATTGGATTAACGCTAGCAAGGGTAGGGATATTATGCCTTAGTTTCACACACTTTAAGCAGAGGGAGATTGACATCACCATCAAAAGTTGTTGTTCCAGTGCTCTTCTATTCATTTGTTTTCTTCTCCACATTGCTCGCTCCTCTGTACAAGCACTCACACAGCTGCACAGCTAAATCAGATGAGGAAACTGAGGAGAAGGGGTTTCTGTTTTACAGTTGTTTGCTTGCTTGGCCTCCCCCCGCCCCTTTTCCCCTGAATTATTTTAATGTGGGTCCATCTCACAGCTGGGCTCTCCCTATGGCCTCAAGTGTTGTTGTGCTGCTGCATGGGATGGGAACAAGCAGCTGGGGGCAAAACCTCTTCCCTTCAGTGACAGTGCTAGATAACGTCAGGTTAAAGTGACCCTGAAACCCTGGCCTTCAAAAGTCTTGCCTGAGGACAAGTTCCTAACACAGAGAAATTGTCAGGAGCTCTTGCACGAGCATGCTGAGTGCTCAGGGGTAAGTGGTGTGTACCAGGAGGCAGAACCAGGGCAGGCTGCAGGTGAAAGCATGCGGCGTGTCCTTCTTCCCTGTTGTGAAGCTGGAGTCTCACTCCCCAGGTATGCATTAGGGATCACATTCCCAGGGTCATGCTCACGCATGGAATTATGTACCCCAAAAATCTAGATTTTACTCCCAAATATTTTCAAATGCAGCTCTAGTCGAGAAATCACAAATGTGTGTCATAAAGTAAAAGCCCGTCTCTTCCAGAACTTTACTAAACAGGCAGAAGGCGTTGAAAATTCACTTTAATACATGTTTATTGGTGTCCTGCACTTTCCGTGTAGGAGGTTGGAGATGTAATAAAAAAAGTTTCAAAATTTATTGATTCCATTTCATTTAAATCACTCTAAACAACCAGTGCTTTAGAGTTCAGAGAATTAACGCTTACCGTCCATCACAAGCAAAATTTTAATATTACCTTTTTCGAGTCTGCTTAGAACTCCTCTCTCTTAAAATTCTTCAGATACATTCCTCAAAGTAAACAATACATTTCAATCTGTGTCACAATCAACATTGATAAGGCCTTCTTAACCATTTTATACCACCTCCACTATTACTTCATTGCAAAACACAATCTTATTTCATACTATAAATATCCATCCATGCACAAAACACAGGGGCCAGAAGTTACACATTAATATCTCATGTGGGCTTCCAAGACTTCCTTCACCCTCTGCAGGTTTATGGTACACTTAAAAAGATATCTTTAGACTTGGTCTACTTGGTCTTAAAATACAAATATACAATATCCATAAGCATAAAAAAGTAAAGCTAGATTGCCTTACCATTTGTTATGAACTGCTAAAATCTTATACATGTACAATATAGCATCATGCTGATTAATATACATATTAGTTAAATATATCAACCAATAATGGGGATGTGGCCAAACTTTTTTGTTTTGTTTTCAAAAAGAAATTGTTCATATACAAGTAAAATGATTTTTAATTTAAACTCATATGGAATACCTGAACCACACAGACATCTGTAAACCCTGCTGAGATATCCAGGTCATATGGGGGGATAACCTGCTGATTCACTTGAAAGGGAACACAACCCCTCACGGGTGATACCCAAGGTGTGCTATTCCCAAGAGAACGCAACAGCATTCACATTTTCAGGTCTAATTTTTGCATCTTGCATCTCAGTTTATGCTTTTTGTATCTATTCATCATCCTCTGTCAGAAACAATTCGGTACCTTGACATTGTCATAGATTTTTCTAAACAAGTAGATATACAGTACAAAGTGTAGATAGTGAAACAAATAAGCACATATATACAGTCTTTGAAAGGCATTTTTGTGACCATTTTAGCAGTGTTTATAGAAAACATTTAAGATAGTCACATTCAGCTGATACCACTGTATTGCAAAATGTCAAGCCACATCTCTTATATTAAACTTGTACTGCATTGTATATTGTACAACAGAAGAGAAAACGATCATTCTTAAGGTGTGACACAATGAAAAAAAAATAAAATCACTAGACTGAGTAAAGTAACCAGCACAGGGCTTAATTTTCCTGAGGTTTGTAAGAATTTTTTTAACAAAAAAATCACAGTGACCAGGCTAAACTGCAAACATACTGTTAAGTTTTAAATATACAGTTTATACATAAGTTCTGTGCATGGTCGACTCAACTGTGTATGCTCACACTGATGTTTCCTCTAAATGACTCGCCACTGCATAATACTTGTATCTTTTCCGCCTGTGGAGATGAGATGGGTGTCTTCACAGAGAAAATCTACATTAGTTACATGACTACTATGTCCACCGTACACGTGGCTTGGAGCCTAGAAAACACCATATTAGTGAGAATATAAACTGTCATAAAAACATATTGTTATAACATAACATCCATATGACAATGAAACCAAGGCATCACATCATTCTCTTAAAGTATTTTAATAGTAAATTAAATTTTAAATTTAATTGTAGTTTCAATCAACCTTAAGTAAATCCCTTAGGCATATACATATGCCCCCTCTTCCTTTCCTTTTTTTTTTTTTTTTTGGTACATAGGAAAACAACATGTAATGCATTTGTGCGAGTTACAAGAGTAAATTGTTTGGAAATACCTTACCCTAAACTGTGAACATGGATATGAGAAGAGATGTACTTTGCCAAAATCATCCCCTGTTGATAGCAGTTTTCTCCCATGTGATCGACAGACAGCGTTGATATCTGTTCCATCTGAACCTTCAGGCCATACACCTGAAACACAGAGGGACTAATTAAAGGTTTTTATAATGGAAATAAAAGTGACAGCTTAAGTTTTTCTTAAAATATTAATAAAGGATTACTTGTTTTTAAAAAAAAGAAAAAAGATAAAACTATAAAAATAACTGCAGCTGAGTCAGGATTCATACTTCAGTACCAGCAAAAGACCAGATCCTAATAGGAAATCAAGCACGTGAACAAATATTTTATTTCCTCTAGTCAGCAAAGTGCTTTTTACTCTGCAAAAAAGTATTCTGCTGAATTACGGTCATGTGTCTGAGACTAAAAGAATTTTCATATGGTTATGTAGAAAAATAACAGTTCCTGCTTTTATTTTCCCTTCTGCTTATGTATGAGTTAACATAGTTTCTTCATATTACTGTAGTCTGAAAACCTACCTACGTATGACTAAACATACTTTCTTCATATTGCTAAAGTCTAAAACCTATGAAACAAGAAATTATATAGTTTAAAATGTTATTTAGTAATTAATAGAGCCCTCAAAAAGAAACTGAATCTACTATAAACTTTTAAAATACTTTTGTTTTACTGTAAGTAATTCTCCTCTTTCCCCACGTACTCTACTCTATGCTGTTCTTGCACAAAGTGGTGTTCTAAAATTGAACTGCAGGCTCATCAACGCAAGGACCAAATCTATGCACCACATCTTTAAACCTCTGAATACATGCCTGTCATAATTGTAATTGTAATAAAATCCAACCAGTTATTGACATTTCATTTTTTTGCATGCAGTACCGTGTGTGAGGGTTACGATTTTCATAATTCAGATTTCCTCTAATCCCTACTCGACAGAAATGATACCTAACTTTCAGAGACCACTGACATAATCAGTTATAATGTGTGCTCTGCCATAATGGTTTGGCAAAAAAAAAAAAAAAAAAAAAAAAATCCTGAAATCCTGCCTTGTCTTGGCGTTAAAATTTTCAATGACTGTCCCTAGGTCACACATCCTCTGCAGTGTCCCCCTGAAGTTCTGCCAGTTGAGCACATGCTCTTCCTTCGTTGTTATTACAGGTCAGGATGAGACAGTCGGTACTCCCCCTGCTTGCCCTCCCATCTCCTGGAAGGATGCTAATGCCTGCGGGCGGGCAGGCACACTCCAGCTTCCCCGCTCAGGGCTACTGGTGACACCAAAGTGGGCAGCTGCCCTGTGCTGTGGGAAGAGCTAGCCTTCGGTCGGCAGGTAATCCTTCCCCAAAACAGTCATTGTATCATTGCACAGCAATTCAAAAGCACTAAGAGGAAATGATTCCGTGTCTTTATAAGGAATTACAAATTGTTGTAAATAAAGTGAAACGCAAAGCGTTGTTGTGTGGACTGCCCCTAACTCTCCAGCTGTGTGTGGAAACACCTCTTTGCTAGATCAGGGCTAGTAAAAAAGAGGCTTAAAGAAAAGGAAGGTGCAAAGCAGAAACATGGTAATTTGCTACTGGTGGAATTGTGAACACGTAGAATGAAAAGACACAGAGAAGCTGTTTTAGATAACTGCTTTGACAAAAAGGAGGCTGTATGAACATCAAATGCTAGCTGAAAAGAGGCAGAAGTCTTCTCAAGAGGTCACTGTGACAAGCTGGAGATAACCCCTAAAGGAAATGGTTTAAGAAACAAGATTGCCATTTTGAAATTGGGAAAGGATCATACCAGGATTTTTCTTTGAGACTCTGTGCTCTTTCAAAATTTATTCCAGTGCCTCACGGTCAGTCTTCCAGAATATGTAAACTGAATCCTCTTTGCTGAAAAATTAGTCCTTCCCTCCCCCCAACCTCCCCCATCCTCTGCAGACATGGAAAGAGACCATTTCCTTTCTCTCATTTGAAGACTGATGCCACACTTTTTTCCTCCTCCTCTTCTCTAAAATTTATTCATTACATCTCTTCTCCCGGAACAATATTTAGACGTATAATTATTCTTACTAGTCAGCACATTATCTGTTGGTCCAACGTGCAAAAAGCAGAAGCAGCTATTCCAGCTGTGACTGAGGCAGATACTGATAAACGGACAATTACCTCACATTTTGCAGGGCATCTTTTTCATTATACATCCCACTAATGCATCTGCCTTGCCTACAACAGCATAATGCTGTTGACTCATGTTCAGTTTGTATGCAAGAGTAATCTGATCTTCCTGTGCAGATCTGCTCTCTTGCCTCCTCTCCTCCGTTCTCTATTTGGACAACTGGGTTCTGCTGTTCAAGTGCATAACCTCCTATCTGTCTCTGTTGAATCGCCTCCTTTTTTTTCATACCGTTCCTCTGTTTCTCAAGACAACTTGCTAATCCTGCAGCTTCAAGCCACCTACAAATTATACATGCTGTTTTATCAGCCGTGCTATTAATAAATATATCCAAACATAGTATTCAATGTACAGTCTTCTAGTCAGTTTTGAGCCCAACCAGCCTGAGCTCTGCTTTGCTTGCAATGTTGTCAGGCTTTGCACAGCATCTTAGATTTCTTCTGTTCCCGTCCTTCAGCTCAAATATTAATTTCTCCAAAACAGGGCATGTGATAATGAACTGATGCCTTGGCTGCATATCCAGCAACGCGTGGCTCTCTCAAGAACATACAGATCAGGAAGGGTTTTAAAGTCTTTAGTCCTTCACATTTACGTGAGTTTGTATCACTAAAATATCCTCCCTTGAACACACTTCTTCACATGCTGTTGATTTTCAGTTGAATTCTCTCTAAACATTTCCAGGCTGACTAATCTGTTCCCATGCTTGAAGACAGGTGTTCAACAGATCAATGTTCATTTTCCCCCGCATTGGTTATGCTGCGCAGTGCTATGTGTACTATTTGTGATTTTTATGTGGTTCTACTAGAGTGAGAAAAATTTACCTAGTTTCAGTCAGCCAGCAGCTCCAGAAAACTCAATATACTACAAGCCTCACATACTTGATGATGTGACTGCTTCTTCTACATCCAGTGGGATGGATCCAGTGCTACACTCAGCAAGCACTTGAAGACTGTTCCTACTGGCTGCTCTGAGGCTCCAAAGTACTGAATAGTAGAGTGACTTCCAACACTACCGGACTGGTTTCCAATTTATAATTTATGAGCTTCTTCAATTTATTATTCTAGCCACTAACTTTGCACTTTATCCTCTCCATATGGGCTCTGAAGGTAAATATATGGTTCTGCAAATACTGCATTCATTCTTCTCCTTTTTTCCAGTACTTCGTCTGTTCCCTGTGAGGTCCTGAAAATAATTACTAATGGAGTCGAGATTATGCTAAGCAGTTGTTTTTACAGATACAACAAGGTTCATCACACTCAGACACTTTGAAAATATCTGACTCCTAACTACGTTCCAATCTACTCCTTCCCTACCGATAGCAGAAGCCTTACCCTTGCACTACTGTCACTAACTGCATTAGCCATCAGATTGTAGTAAGTCTTCTAATAAAGACATATTAAAAAAGAAAAAAAAAAAGTGTCAGTTTTTTTTTAACACTTCAGCCTCAGGAGTGTCATCTCTCTGCACAGCAGACTAGTATTGTCGTTGGCCCCTTCTGTACTTGTCACAAGTATGCATTTACATTCAGGCTTTGTTATGTGTCTCCTTGGCCCTCCAACAGCTTCTACTTTCTGCATTCCTCTTCCTAGTAGGAAAGGTCAACAACAGTTTAACCAAATTTGTGTCTTGCTGCCATTCCTGTCTTTCCCTTGGCCTAGCAGAGTTTGTGCCTTTCATACCATCTAAGGAACTACCAAAGCTATTAAAAAAATTCCATTTGTTTGATCTTTCTGGAAGGACAGGCAACAGCCTAACCCTGTCACCACTAATATTTTTTTCTTCATCTATAATTATTATACATTATCTTTGTAACTTCCCAGTCTGTACCTAACTGTATGGCTATGAATCCTCAGTATATATGGCACCATGTTCTCTCTTTGTGCATTACATATCCTTTCTGAGTAAGTCACATCCTTTTTCTTTAAAATTCCCTTCATTTGATGAATATCCTCACAATCTCTACGACGTTACTAAAATGCTAACTGTGATAATTATTAAAACTAGCAGTTTTATTTATTCCTCATCCTTGTTGCTTTAGCTTACAACAAAGCAGTCCAGCATGGAGGACTGTAAGTATAAAAATGTATGCGTAGTTTCCACAAGTTCTCCATTGGCCCAGTTTTCTCCACAGTCTGGCTCCAAAAGCGGATCTGTTGCAAGGGGGGAAAAAAACCCCTCTCAGGTGTGACACTCCTCTCCTATGACTCTCTGTGCACCAAAAGAAGCCCCATATTCTAATAGCACCGTATTTTGCATGGATCCAAATTATAAAGTAAGGAATACTCAAAGTATTTATCACCTCAGAATATCTGAACCTGTGATGCTAAATGCAAAGACTTTGTAGCTCTGTAACCGTATATCAGGTATACTCAAACCCTGGGAATATCTTAATAGTTCTGTAAGGGCCTTCATCCCTCATATGAGAAACACATTACGTCAACATGCAGCCAATCTTCTACGATTCACTCCTTTTACTAAATCTGCATGTTGCAGTGGTACCCAAGCACTGCTTGTCAGTTAAATTATACAAAATTTGAATGTCTCTTCCCAGCATATTGCTACTGCCATCCCATCTTTAGGCTCTAAAAACGCGTGCTTTCTGGCTGCCTTCAAACACATCACTGCATCTATTCTACTTGAAACACAGGTGAAAATCTTCCTTGCTTACTGCTTATACCAAACCAGACTCCTCTCTGAACTTCTACCATGGCTTCCTATTTTATCTTGAGGACTCCAGAATCTGAAGCTTCTCGTACTCAGCTTTTGTAACAATCTGTCTAGTTCTGCACGAGTTGTGGAATGAGTACAAAGCTTCAGAGCACACTGGGGAAAGCAACTCCTTCAAAACTGGCAGAAGAGAAGTCCCATGGAAACAAACCAATCTGATTTTGTTATGTTTTTGTTTTTTCTTCTTGCATTCCTTATACCTAATTTAATTGCTACGCATTGTATCAAAATACATTATAAGTACTTAATGACAGAGACTGTCACCCATTTTGTGTTTGCACAGTAAGGGGATTTGGCCCAGTAGCTGCCTAAATAAATGATAATTCCATAGAACTGGTACTTTAAATTAAAAATGATGAGAAGCAGCTCTAGTGTGACAGAAAGGGCAGCGTGTGATTTCTTCCCTGTCTCCCACTTATGTTGTAATTTAATATTTATACTTGAAGCTAGCAAGAATATTAAATCAGAGTCTTTCTGGATTGAAATAAGAGGACAGATTGTAATAAAAATGGCATAACAGAAGTTCCATATTTTTCCCTGAAATCTGAATAGTCATGTTTCATAAGAAAAAGTTGGCAATCCAAGTGTTTGTTAATAACAAGAATGGTAAGAGCCTGTAAGAGGAAAGATACTTACCAAAAACATGGAATCCTAAAGTACAGGTGTAAGTGGCCCACTCTATATCTCTGGTTGTTTCAACACTCACAACTTGTTTACAAGCAGAGGGGATCCCTACAAAAAAAAAAACAAACAACCACACGATAACATTTTTATTTCTCAAATTGTATAGATTTTTGATTGCACCAGATGAATTAAAACATATGGTCTATCTTGGCAGTTAAATGGTCTCATTTGAATTTTAAATCTGTATTAGACTGCCTGAACTTTGTACAAAAGGACTAAATATAATTCTTACTCACAGTATAAGATTTCATAGTCTCCTGAATTAGACACAAGATACTGTGAATTAACAGACCAATCCAGATGAGTAATGAAGCTGGAATGACCCTACAAGGAGAAAAATATTGTATTAACTGCACTATCAGTATCTCTCAATGTGACAGTATTAATACAGTGCTACAAAACATACTTAAATTGTTAATATTGAACCAGGAGAAAAAAAAGTTATTTACCGAACATTTCCCAATTCTAGTGTACTTTCTTCCATTTTCACTTACGCCATATATATAAATACAGTTGTCATGGGAACCTATTGCCAAGAAGTTTCCATCTATAAACACAAAAGTGAACTGTAATTATTCCTGTAAGAAAGAACTTAGGCTAATTTTGAAAAGTAAGTGTGTCACAGACAAGAGGAACTGTTCTTAAAGGCCTCGATCCTGAAAAATGAAAAAAAAAAATTCTATTTTTTCTTTTTCAGCTGCACACTGATTCATGTTTCAAGATTACAAAACAGCAAGTTTATACAGCAAATATTACTGTTAAAAACATATGACAGTTCTGGAAGCAGCTACAGTCCATTTAGGGCTAACCTGATTGCAACAACCTGCACGGTTATGCCATACTTGTTTTTTTTTCTTCCCAGTGAAACCATATTGAACATGTGGGGGAGGGAGGAAGGGAAAAGAAAACTAGAGCTTAAGACACCACCCATTCAGTGTTGGCAATGTTTCATGGCGTATTTATTTTCAACTTCAGCATGGCAAGTGAGGAATTATTTTAAAACAAACTAACCCCAAATTTAATTAAAAAAAAAAAAATCAACGCTTTTTTTTAACCAGTAAGTAAACGCTCTCAAACCTGGTGAGTAACGCATTACAGACAGCTGTTCGTTTCCATCTGTGTGTACAGTGACCAAGTCTTTTGTTTCTGTGTCAAATACAAACCACCTGTTGTAAATACAGAAAGAGGCCAATAAATCATTCCATAAGGAATTTAAATCTACTGTAATCTTGACCAACTTTTCTTCTGTCAAAATAGCATAAGTTTTACACCAAGAAAAGAAAAACAGCAACTGCTACTCGGTTTGGTTTATTTTTACTTCAACACAAGGATAGTTTCTTTCCCATGTTTTTTAACCAGAAAAATGATCAGACGTTGACCCTGATATCAGTCTTCAGATTTTATTCTGTTTTATTACGTGTCATGTATTAGAATAAAGTAAGCATTACATATAATGACCCTTCTCCTTTAATGACTCTATGCTATGCTGATGGTTAAACTGATGCCTACATTAAATCCTAGAGCAAAGGAAAACACAAGCAAGAACCAGGACCATTCTCTTTTGATAGGATTAGCTTTATTTATTAATTTAAATTAATTTATTATTTTTTAATAATTTTGATTTATTTAATTTATTTTGATAACCCAAAATTTAATTTGTGGAAACGTGTAGAAAAGACAAAGAGAAAATTTGCATTTTAATACTTGCATCAAATTGTTAAAGATGAAGTAAAGATTCCTCTCAAAGCTTCTCCTTTTGATTTATCTTATTTAGTAAATAAAGTAAATTTAGTAACTAGAATAAATCCATTATTTAGGATTGATATACAATCTGTAATAATCCTGGCTCATAACCTATAAGCATTCTGTATGTTTCCAGTTAAGTGGAACTGTTTTCATTCCTAATAGCAAAGTCTGCCCTCAAGTGACATTAAAGGAGAGGATGAAGTTACGGTGAAGGCGCTCCTTCCTCCATTGACAGGCAACCAAGGTTAAACCCAGGGTCTGTCGTTCACCCACTATGTTCCCCAGGGCTCAATCTGCCCTGTAAAATAGAGAGACTTCTTCTCACCCCGGTTTTGTCCGTCTTGTTTACGCCTTTCACTCTTCAGGCAGAACAAGTCTCTTAATATGCATTTTTACACTGTGTCTAGCAACGTGGAACATTTGCCAAATTTTTGTTAAAGCCACTGGTTGTCACTGCATCAGAGATAATAAACCGCTTGCTAAATTTTCCAACAAGCAACTTTTTTCTATGAGATTTCCTCTACGCTACCTTACAAGCCCCAGAGAAGATCTCTGTATACACCTGCGAAGTTAACTCATTATCTCAAACCCCTGCCTTAGCCTCTCCTTTGCCACGATGCCCATAAAGATTTAACATTTAGGTCACTGGTACAGTGACAGCACCTCCCACACAGGGTCTCACCGCTAACCTAGACTTCCTCCCCTGCCCAAATCCATGTCCTCCCACTGATCTTAGATTGCCGCTCTCCCAGGGCAGAAACCAGCTCCGAGTTCCGCGTTCACGCAACATTCAGCAAACACGGGGTACGGGCCCAAGACTAGGGTTTCTAGGCACTATGGCAACACAAATGAATTTCAGAGTGAAATTCAATACAAATCAATAGGGGATGAACACGTCATACATACTTCTGCAAAACAAACCTGAGCTGGAAAAATCATGCAGTGTTTGTTGGTGCACAAGGTGTAGCTCTGCGCATCTTACCTTCCGGTCAGCGTCCCTACTGCAACAACGGATGCTGAAGGATGAAAGCCTGAAGACTGTGCTGGATCCTAAAATGTTTCAAAACAAAACACACTTATTTACCAGTCCAGGTTATAACAAAAACACAGTTCAATTACCCGCCTCAGGAACAGAGTAAGTCTCCCTTGTTTTTTTTGTGGGTTTTTTTGCTGTTGGTTTGGGGTTTTTTTTGTATTTTTTTAAATGCAAACTTGAGCAGGAAAAAAAAAGCATATTTAACTGCTTGAAATACTACCCAAAAGATTTTTTCCCCCTCTATAAAAGGCCACTGTTTTCTTTTCTTCACTATCTAAAAATAACTTGGCAAGTGATTTCATAACAATAACATTGGCAAAGACAGCTTCTCGGCAAATCACGAACAAGAGATAAAAATAACTTATTAAATTAGAACTGACCTAAGAATTAAGTATCAAAACTGCACCTAGTGCCCAAAGGACAAGCAAATACCTTATTCAAGAAAGGTATGTACCACTTTGCGTGGACGGGTAAAGCCTAACTTCTACACACACCAACACCTTTTCCAGCACCTGCCAGTTGCAACTTAGTGGGAGATTAAGGGCATAAAGTGAGTTTCTTATTTTGATATGCAATTTTAAAACATTTCACTTTGCATAGCATATTATTATGGAGACAGGAAGAACTGCGGTGTTTTCCTTGCAATTTAAACGTATGCCTAAAAACCAAGGTAAGCATTTTCTAATACTTGTTCAGTTACACAGATTGAGCTCCAGAACTCTTCAGGTTATAGCAGAAAGTTCCAAAATAAATAGCTTATTTTTTCTGATACCTACCAAAACTAATTTTAAAATGTAAGCAAAAAAAATCCAGTACATCTCACAGAAATGCTTATGTTCTCAATTTTCTATATTCTAAAATAGTATCACATCGTAGCCATTTTAGTAAACCTGTTCATATTTTTACCAATTTGGAATTACTAGCCCTAGAGGCTATGTGTAAGGGATAATTCTCATTATTTTTAAACAAGCGACTAATTTACAAGAGGTTACCAACTCTAAAGAAATTGTTGAGATGTGGGATTTCTATATGAATGTTCTAAACTACTACAGTAGTCCAGAAAGGAAAATTTGCTAATGTTTTAAAGTATAATTTCATAGTAAATGCTAAAATATTCTCCTGAATAAACCAGAGGTTCAAACAGTGAATTTAATCTGAGCAGTAACTTGTACTCATAAACACATTAAAAAGCTTTTACATGGATCTCTATGACAAAAATAGGTTAATGTGAAATGATTTATTTATTCTAGATAATCAGTCACTGATTTATGAAACAGTCTTGAACATTTCAAGTGGTTAATAAGGAGATTATTGTCAAGACTGGTAATAGAAATCTTGTCTTAATGAAATGGTGTTTACTTGGAGGGGAAAAAATAAACCTAAGTCTACTTTAATAGTCCTACTGCTGTTGCCATTGACGTTTTCAAAAGAATCCAGGTAAAGAAAGCAGTTTCTTAAACATTTCAATAACAACCATTTCTTAGAGAGTGTCTTATATTTGCAAAACCACAGCTAAATATTAATTGAAACTCACTGTAAGTCATAATCAGCTAAACTCCAGTTCTGTTTTTCAGAGGACACAAAGAATAAAACAGTGGAAACAACGTCCTTTTTTGAATTGACTACTTAAATAACTTTGTTTCTGAGATAGCAGCTTATCTAATTAATAGATTTGTTCCTATTCCCCACATTGTACTTATCTCCACTAATGACATCTCACTAGCAACCCAAACTTCTAAATGCTCTCTTCTATAGACTGCAAGAGAGCAAAGTGCCAAATTTTGCACTTCTCTTCATGACTATAGGCCCTCCTCAGTGTATCGTTCCTGTAATGAGAAATGTATCAGAAGTACTACTTATTCTCCCAGCGTTTTGGAAAGTGTATGTGAGTACACAAAAACATACACCTTTACAGTGAGCAAAGGATCACATTAGGACCTGCAATTGAATTATGTGATGATTTTTTCCTGACAAAAAAGAAACTTACTAGGAAAGCATAAAAAATGGTACCGATGATTTTACCTTCCACCTCAGGATATTTATAAAAGACTTGCACAAAACCAGTCATGCACCATTTCTAAATAATCAAATTAGGTCTCCACAAAAAACTACGCTAAAGACCAGAAAGGTCTATGTGGAAGTTTCCAGTTGTGTCATTGTTTGAGTTACTCTGAATTGCACATGAAGGATTTCTGCAGCCTAGTGTGTTCATATTCCATACCGTACAGTACAGCACGCTGCTACCGCTGTACTTCAAAACAGAAAAAGGCACCTGTTTATCTCTTCTTAGAGAGTCTACCAAGGAAAATTTGGTTTATAAGTGCTCACTGGTTTTTAAAAATATGCTTTGTTGTTGAAGTTCATAGCCTAAGCGTGCTGGTATCTATCTGATCTTGCATTTGGCATCCTGGGTGGCAGTTCAACCGATTTGCAAGATTTTGGTGCATCTCAAGGTTTGACCATTCCTCTGAGGCCCAACCACAGCGCTCCTAAAGACTGAAGGGGAGCGAGCTTATTTTTAAATCCCAATTGTGTTAACATATCTTAAACCCTAAAATGATCAGGAGGTAGGAAAATACAATTATCTTCCTGCTTCTCAGGCCAAACCCTTAATATTATTGATTTCCTTTCTTTTTTTCTTTATTAAAAGAACTACTGTTATTCTCCTTTCTTTTAATTTCTTATACTACAGGCCGATCTGTCTTTATAACTGAGGCACTGAAGTGTGAAAATACAACTCCGCCTCTGGGGCAGTGGAACTGTGGATTTGGTCTCTCCAGTTAATTTAGAAATCATAAAAATAGGGACCTTAGAACTTATGACCTTGGTTAGACAGAATAAATGCCAATTTCCACATTCACCAAGCAGGCATGATTTAACAAGTGCATGCAACTGGAGCAGGATACTACAAGAAACCGTTTGGCAAATGCTATTCTCTTAAGACTGCTTCAGCCTGATGCCACGGCGTACACGTACTGCATTGTATTCACTAAGCGTTATCAATACTAGCTTTAACTTGAAGTGTTATGTAGGCCTGAAAATGCATAATCTTTTTTATGAAAAAAGTTGCATAATTAAGATTTTCAAAACTTCATGTAAACTAATAAAGAATGGTTTACTAGATCACATGGAAAGCACTTTTGTCAGCAACATGAGGGTTGTGTAAGTTACTGGCTACAATGCGATTTGCAAACCTGTGTATTGGATATCTATCTACACCAGGTGCTGGTTTCTCTTCCTGAAGTAATTTTTGAATTTTTCCACTGTACAGAGGGCAGATAAGAAAGATAGAGAAGTAACTTGTCTATTGTGATCAGTGCACGTATCTCCAAAAAAATCATACTCGCACCTAATAAAAAAATTGTTAAGCTATGACTGAAAAAAACCCAAATGTGATAGCAGCATTTCAAAATAGAGAGACAAAAGCATCTTCGCTGTATCTAGGAGATAAACCAGTGTCATCTTATGGGTAAATATTTAGAAAAATGATCAGGTCAAAAAATGTATGCTAAAAACTCAGTTCCTCGTGATGCGTGTAGCAAACAAGATCACAAGGCACCACCAAGCCATTAGGAGTCCACAGATGCGCATCTAAGTACAGTATAAAACTGAGCCTCCCCTCAGTATTCCTTCAGTACCTAAACACCAAGTTTCATACCAGAGATAGGAAGTAAAATTCTAAAAAACATGTTTATTTGTGAACAGGATGTTTAAAATTACTAATAAATTATAGAAAATAAATTAAGAAGGCCAAGAAACATCACCAAAAAAAAAAAATATTTTCCTTCTGAATTATGACTATCATGCTTAGGATAGTGGTGGTACTAGTAGTAATCCTGATCAGAACTACTTTTAAGTGATAAATATTTCCTAGCTTTATATTTGTGGTTCTCTTCCTTGTAAAAAAATCAAAATGTCAACAGCACTGTACACTTCTATATGATACAGCATATAGACCCATATAACCTAGGATTTTTTTTTTTTTTTTTGAGTTTTACATCCATTTTCTGAAAGACAAGTTTTACAACTCTCATTTTTTCCCTCAAGACTTTAAGATATTTTTAATCAATAATCTTATGAAGAACTCAAATTCCTTGAGAAGTTCTAGAAGAGAAGTACAGTTGTGTTTAATAAATTTATACCTCTATAATCTTGTTCCAGATAGGACGATGAGTGATAGCATCCCAGAGGGTAATGTGTTTGTCATGTCCACAAGTGAAGAACTGCGGTTTAGAGGAATGGACTGCAAGTCCCCAGAGCTCATCAGTGTGACCCTACACAAGCAGAAATGTTTCTTGTCAAGAAGGACAGTACCATCAAAACTAAACATGATTAAACAGGATTAAAATGACCAAACTGTATATTAAAGCATTCCAAAAATACATTGGTTTAGACAGATGCACATTTATAATGTTATTTATTGCCAAAAGTACTGTAATAATAAATCAAATAATGCATATTTATGAAACTTAACTTTAAGCAATACCTTTACTGCTATTACATGCTTAGAAACATTCTTGTAAGGCAACAGCTTACCTGGGTAATTGGGAAAAAGTCTCCTGAGAGCGTGCCCTGTAGGACGAAGTTTCTAGTTGTTCCTATTAATACAACGTCCCCTTTTCCCTCTGCTACTGTTCTTATTGGACCAAACTGCTCTGGAATCTGTGGTCATAACAGACAAACAGGTAAGTCAGACAATTTGTCAAGTGTTGCTATTTTTAAAGACATATGGCCTCACAGATGCATTTTAATAAATGTTGCACAGAGAAGAAATGAAATGGATGACTATACATGCCTGACTTTCAAAAGTTTATAACAACTTGCATGAGCTCAGTAACTGTCTTTATAACACTACAAGAAAAGACATCCTTATCTACAGAACATTCCGTTTGTACAGATAAGCCAAGTATTTCAACAAACAGAAAACATTCCTTCATGCTGTGTTAACTCGATCATATTTTAATTGCAACTCTGATATCAGACTGAGCATTTCTACTCAGAGATAGCGTCAGGCTTTGTATCACTTGTACTTTCTTACAACGTACGTTTCTTTAATTGCAGCCTAGGTTCTGAAAGAGTCAGTGCAAATCTCCAATATAAAGTTCAAGGGAAGATGTAAAATTTAAAATAACAAGAAATACCACTGTACAAACAAATTAAGAGGAAAAGGACACCACAGTTAGAAAGAGCACAACAAGCATGTACTTCGTGCTGTGTTAAAAACCAAATTACCGAAACATCTATGCAACTGGAACGGCATGTCTATTTGCAACATTTAATAATATACAGTAGAGCTGACACCTTTCCTCAGACATTTCCTTTACGCTGATTGTTCTTTTACATTCAGTATGTAAACAGTCATGCAGTTCTGTCCAAACAAATTCTGCTTTAAACTTTTAGTTCCTACATAGCAACTGAATTCATTTTCAGATTTTCTTTTTTTTAAAAAAAGAACAACACTAATCAAGAAATTAATGAAAAAATTTAAGTACTAAAAATCCCCCAAACCCCTCACATAATTTTGGAAAAGAGGAAAGTACAAAAATATTTTAATATTGTAATACTCTGAAATGAAAAATGACCTCACATTATTAATTGCAAAGAAAGGAAGAAATAACATGAAGAAGTATGAATACGAGACTTGTTTTCCAGTTACCATAGATCTTAAAAAGAAAATACTATGTTAATGAATAGTCTATCACAGGAATGACCTGATGACTCAAATGATATTACATTTTACCATTGATTTGCTTTCCCACAGAAAGCAAAGAATCCATAAGAAAAAAAAAATGATTTAAAAAGCTCTGTTCAGAAGACAGCTAAAATTTCATTTTGAGCAGCAGAGTAACTTCAAGTAAAGCGATATCACCTCAGTTTTGTGAAGTTTTTGGTAATTTCCATTCCAAGATATCAGTTTTCGGTCTTTTCCACCTCCTGATACTAGTGTGCCATCTCGCAGCATACACAGCGCAAATATTCCACCCTCATGTGCCCCCTGAACTGCATGGCTTATTCTGTTGGTACCTAGATAGAAGAAGAAAAATGATAGTACTACTGAAATACTCAGCTTAATAGTTCCTTTCCCCCCACACTTTTTTTTTTCCTCCATTTCTCTACTACCTCTCCAGGATTATAACTAAACAACGATAATGGCGGGCATGGAGTATTGCACCAAAATGCTCCGACCCACAGGAGAGACTGAATTAGTACATCTTAAGAACGTACTCCCCCCATCTCAAAAATGAAAAGTATACACACTCACTCAGTCTAGTTCAAACACGAAGTAAAATAGGTTCATTTAAACCTTTCATGGGGGTTTAAGCTAAACCATTTGACATCACATTTGACCTGCAGTAGCACTATATGCACCTTATCAAAAAAGAAACCATAACCCAGTCATGTGTTATCCTCCAGACACCGAACTCGCACCAAAACCCAGCTAAGCTAGGGCTCTTTGTACATCTGGCAGAAGGCGCTAAATCACTCTCCAAAAGAGCCTGTACCTCTTTATGGATGAACTTGGCTTGTTGAAGTATGTTCTTTGACTCAAAGCACCTTCTAACCAACTACATTGGATTAAATATCTCCAATTTGATGAACCATTACTATTATGAAGTATAAAGAAATGATTACTAGTGATTCTCTTACTGAAATGTGCATCAAAGCTTGGCTCACTTTCTCTTTAGCACAAGCGAGCAGCTGATGCAAGTTAGGAAGAATCAACTGATTTTTCCTTTATAAATGCCATTTGCTTCTACCCACATCTATAGATCTAATGTGTCCGTTACAAGTGATTTCTATTAAGAGAAGTTTTTGCTAAGGGTACTCCAAACTGGTGGAAGCAGCCCTCGCTTGAACATAGAGCTCTGAGTCAAAACCAGTAAAGACACAGAAAGTATACTGTACCAAGGTAGAAAAACAGTAACATTTTTGTCCATCCCAAAAGAACTGGCAGAGGTGAGGAGATCTTGCAGCACATAAAGAACTCCCTTTCATTCGTGGGAGAAAGGGCAGTAGGGGCTGTTGCAGTCAAGGCAGAAATTAGCCTACTGGCATAAAGGCAAACCTCTCCCGGAGCACCGCACTGACCCTGCCGTGCTAGCAGCTGCCACTATCTCCTTTCTCTGTTGGCAGCCCAAAATAACAACCAAGAACAGGGAGGAGATAGGACTATGCAATTTTTAAACTCCATTTGGAAGGAAAAGTGCTCGAAAGTCTTGTTTTAAACTATCATAGGAAAAAGAAAAGGGAAATAAAAGAGGAGCTGAGTTACAAACACCGTATCCACCCCTGTCCTCAACAGTAGCATGTTGGCCAAAAGCACAAGGAGATAATTGGCCAACAGTCTTCGGATGAAAAAAAAGTCTACAAAACCAGCTCAGTAAGGCTCAACTCTGTAACTGATTCACCATGTTGCTTCCCAGGTCTTCTATCTTTTGAGTGTCTTGGGAGAAGGCACTGAGTAAATAAGAAGAAGCCGTCATCTATACCCCTTCTTCCTTTACTAATAAGGCCTCCTTTAGGGGATTCTCCTTATTCCTACGCATAGCATCTCCCGCACTAAGTCAACGTTTAGGATGTGGCTACTGTTTGCCTTGTGGCAGGCATTGCCTTCTGTTTCCTAAAAGAAAAAAGTCTTTTCTTACTAGAAAGTGCTTTTTAAAGACGTTTGTCCTATCCATCTGTTCTTTTGAAATAAAACTGAGGAATTCAATTAGATCTGCATATATTTTAGCTTGACTTCCTAGAAAAACAAATAAAGCTATTTGTTGTGTTTTTAAAAGTGTATGTCAATAGGCATAATTTTTGCAAACACTACAGAGTGACAGTATAGAAGCCTGGAGATCCTCAATTACAGTAACAGTGTTTCTTACTACCACATTGATTAAGGAAGAGAACTATTCCTGCCATTCCTTACATCAGTAGAAGCCATACGTGCTGGCATAGCTCTATGATTCAACATTTGACCGTAGGGAACACATTCTGTAGAACTCTGTGCTCTAGCAGTCAGGTATATGTTCTTTAGATGCTCATAGAGGAGAATCCAGACATAATCTGCTGGATTGGTCTTGGCAGAGAACTCAAGATAAATGAAATTTATTCTTCTTAAAACAAGGCTACACTCATGAAAAAAAAAGGTAATAATCAGAGTCTTTTATAATAAAATTTCACCATTAACTTCAATCTTGTCTTACCTTTCCCCCAAACCAAAATGTTTCCGCTTGAGTCTCCTGTAATAGTATCACCATTTTCAGAAAAGGTCACACACAGGACAAACTTTGGCTTCTCTTGTTTCTGCGTGGTTACGAAAAATATACACTCACAGCAACACACAACCCATTCATTTTAACTGTACGCATTTGAGTAATTTATTTTGGTCTTATAGGGTTATATTACTGTTTAAATGTCTACAAAGGAGTTAAACACATTCCTACAGTCTAAACAGTTAATCTGTGCAAGGGCAAAAGATGCACCAGCTGAGGTTGGTGGCCTAATCCCGCACCCTTTAATTACAAGTTGGGGATAGAGCGCGCGAGAAGGCCTACTGACTTTTAACGTAAGACCAGGAATGCTCTGATATAAACCGAATCCCCCAACTCCTGCAAAATCCCAATGGCTTTAAGTATTTAGAAATGGCCAAAGATGCAAACAAGTTTTATTTCTGCACATTTTAATTCCAAAGTTTCTAGGAGAAAGGTATTACTAGAGAGTTTTGCTGCAGCATAAGAACTAAGGAATCATCTCTCAAAAGAATCCTAAGGTTCAGTACTGGAAAGGTTGGTTTGAAACCCTGCATTTAAAATACTCACTGCAACAAAGCAGTGAAATATATAAGGGGACAAAAAAAATCACTAGCTAGTAGCTTCCAAGGACATTATTTACAATGTTTGTTGACTCTGTGTATGGCCTCTTTCTCCCTCAAACTAAGAATGTTCTCAACTAGGGCCACCACACTTTTCCATCCGCAACAAACATCAAGAATAACAGAGGGAGAAATCTGTCCAAGTAGCTTAGAAGTTAAAAATAACAAAATGTAACAAAATTTAAATGCACTATTTCAGCATCTCCTCCCAATTTTACACTAAGTTGATAAAATGACATTGCAAAATAGCTGTTTTGACTATACTTGCGAGCCACAACTCCACAAGCAGTTAACTAGGTCCTACTGGAATGATCTGCGGTCACCACAGACCCTCCTTTGTGCACGCAACTGCTGTAGAGCTTAGTCTATATTTAAGAACAAAACCAAATCAAGACCTTGAAATGAAAATGATATTTACCAAATAGTGGCCAGCTCACTCTGTGTGTGAACTATGTATGTGTATGTATCTGAGCAGAACAAAGGAAAAGGGAAGAATATTCATATCCATGTAATTTATGGGGTTTTGCAAGACTTTCCTCTGACAAAAAAAAAAAAAACAAACAAAAAACACAAAACCCAACCCAAAACCCTGGTGTATATCACTCTATTTTTTTCACCTGAGGTAAGCATAGAGGGTTTTACGGTAATTGTTTGGTTTTGGTTTGTTGTTTTTTTGGTTTTTTTTTTGGGGGGGTGGGGCGGGTAGGAGGGGACGGTGCCTGGATGGACACGGGACACAGAATACAGAATATAGGAAAAAGAATGCAAGGAACAAAGTGGTAACTGCATTTCAAAACTCCATTGTGCAAGTTTTACCCATGGAAAAGTTCTCTGTGCCATACCATGAATGACACCTGAGTTTCAGCAGAAGTTTAACAATGATCAGTTGTTTTGATTTACTCAAACCTTATTAACCCTTACTTCTGTATCACTGTACCATTACTATAAACATAAAATTAAGGAAATAATATGTTACCTCAAATAATCCTTGCTTTTTAATAAGGGAATTTCCTTCTAGTGTCCAAAAATAAAGGTGTGATTTTCCACAAGTAACTATTATATTTGTATCAGTAGGGTGAAAATCTGCAGCAAATACAGCCTCATTAGAGCACTTGGAAGAAAAAAAGAAAAACATTGTATCAAAATTTAAAATTAAAAGAAAACAAAACAGTATGAAATGGTTCTCTAGTTAGATAAACTGATCAACTCCTGAGCTATTAATTTATTAACTTAGTCTGGAATACTTTGGTAGAATACTTTGAAGTCAAAAGATTTTATGATTTTGTAAGTTAGTATCAAAAGCTATCCTTCAAAACCAAGTCAGATAATGAGACACACAAGATTAGTTTAAGACATTTAATTTCTGAACATGCTCCTATCATTGCTGCCTAGACTCTTCTAATCAATTCTAGAATGACAACAATAGCACAATTTTAAAGAAGCAAGCTATGGGAATAATCTCAACAGAGACAAAATATTCTTTGTTCTTCATGTTCTTTGCCTTTTATAAATTGGAAGTGTTAAAAAGGCACAAGAAGTTAAATAGAGAAAGACATTTTACGACAAGAAATCCAAATTGACATACAAACAAGTAGTACAAAATATCTTATTGCAACACCTTGACATCTGCCAGCTTTTCTTCTTTTTGCCAGTCCCACACAGAAAGCACATGGTCGTTCGAGTCATCCACAGAGCACAGGCTACTTCCTCCATTCTGAGGCAAAACATGGAAAATAATAATGCATCCCCAAAGCAACATTAGAAACATATAAATACACATTCAAAATAATTAAATACTTCTGTGCAGATGAAAGTGAAATATTTACACTTCAACTGTTATATTTTTATTTATCCCACAGATCTCCATGAAATATAGTCATTCATAGGATCACTGAAAAATAGGGCTAAAAGGGATCTAGAGGAGGAACTCTTGCAAATTAGACAAACAGACTTTGTCAGGAATAAGGCAGGTATCTCTCTTTAAACATTCAGCGACTGACATTCCCAAGCCAAACTACACATCATTACCTATACTATTAAGAAAGCTTTTCCTGATAATTATACTGAGTTTCTTTCTTTACAGTTTAAGCCAATTACTTCTTGTCAGATCTGCTATGGACACGGGGAACAATTTTTCTCTTCATATAGGAATAATGGATCAAAATCAGGGAACGTAGTAAGAAATCAGAAAACAACTTGTTTGTGGCAGGTGTCTTTTTTATAGTTATGTCTTCTATCAGTCTTTCTAATCTTAATGACCCTAATTCCTTCAGTCTTTCTTCATGCATCATATTTCCTAGACCTTCTCCAGTCGGTACCCATTTTTGTGATGTGTGAATCCAAAGGCTGGATGAGGAGCTCCAATTGCGACTCCACCCGAGCTGAGAGGATCTGACCGACATCTGTCTCACTAGCGATGGCCCCTGCTGTACAATCATCAGATCTTTTTCTAAACAGTCGCTAACTGGAAGGTAGTTTTTGGGCCATTTTTGCCAATCTTTGGTGTTCATTCCTAGCTGTCTGTCTACAGTGGAATAAACCATCAAATAATGTCTAATTGCTTTCCAACCCGTTCAAATACGATTTTTGTATCCTGTTGCTCCTGGCATCAGCTATATTAGCTTTGACTGCAGATGAGCTTGCTGGAAGACAGCCTGTGGTTCCACCAGCACTCCTTTGGCACCAACGCTGACACAAACAGTCCTCCTTGGCTACCCAGAGCTCAGCTGCTTGTTGCTGCTTCTTGGTCTGAGCCACCACAAACGTCTGGACTATCATAGAGTGAGCCTGTTGGGGAATGCATCCAATTTTGGGGGGAAAAAAGGCCCAAGCAAACTCTGTTTCATTTTTTGTATATATAAGGTTGCTTGGTTGTTTTCCTGATGCATCAAGCCCCTAATACACATCTGAAGCACAGCTACGAAAATAACTGTGCCAGTGCAACTCAAGAGGTGGGACAGAGACAGCACTAAGTAGCCTGAAGAGAGGGCTGTCTAAAATGAGATAAACAGTACTGGTGTGGGATGGGAAGTGATGCTCAAAACAGACCAAGCTACGACTGTGAAATCACAGCATAAAGCAAACATACTAAACATTGTGGCATCTGCCAATAGCAATTCTCTGTTATTGAGTACATATTTCATCCTCCAGCAAGATATTTACAGAGTATTTGCTTGCTATTCATCTTTGTTTATCTTTCAAAGACGATCTTGAACTGTGTTGTCTTTCACCTTTGTTTTCTTAACCAGTTCTCCCAATTCATTCCTCTCTTTTCAACCTTCTATCAAATATTGTCACCAATAGATTTCAAGCACTTATGGAAACTTTCACTGAAGTACATTTTGCCTGCGGAATACACCGTTTAGTCCTCTCCTCTTTAAAAATGCTGCCGAGACAACCAGACAGCACCATATACACACCACTTACGGATTCTGTTCTACAGAGAGTTTCTAGACTGGTGTGCGTCAGGTTACAAACTCACATTTTTATATGGGACTTGAATGCCACCTGCGTCATCTTTTTTTTACCTCCCTGATAGACTAGAGTTCAAAGGATAGTGCCAAGAGGCTAATGACAGGATTCTAATTCTTTACAATCCTTTATCCATACCCTTTGCTGCTTTTAAGCAAAAGATTTTGTTTCTCCTATGCGAACTCTCACTTTCTAAATCCAAAATCAGAGGTATGGGCCATTGTAAAGTCTTTCTTTAATCATTCTTTGACACAGTGTAGGAGGTTAAAAGCTGCTGTGAGAACAACTCTTTTTATCTAGGGAGAAATGCAATGGGATGCTTAAAAAGAAGTAAGGATACTGAAATTTTGAGAATGCAAGTATTTCTACAACTGCTTGTCCCTGAGGAAATTAACTGCATTTAATGCTATGCGTAAGGTAGACCTCCGAGACTGCTGAGATACCTTAATAACGACATAAACTGTTGTAAACAACTGGGTTGCAAGCTTCCCTCCTCTAAAGACGAAGCTGAGAAAAGAAAGTTTGGAAGTTTGTTTTGCTCAAGGAAGCTAAATTTCAAAGACTTCAAAGGCATGTTTGGCAGACTTTCTTAATATGACTATTCATTTACTTTACTTACAGACTTAGAAAAAGCAATACAAGTGACAGCTCGGTCAAAAAACCCCATTCCGATGACATGCAGTGTATTCAGAGTTACTGAATCCCAGACACGCACGTGTGGTGGCAATTGCTATAAAACAGACACAGAAAAAACAGCTGAAACAACAGTGGCAAAAAAAAAAAATAATCAGGATTTTGAAAAATGAGAAGGCATCAAAAAAACCCATTTTACTCTAGAGTCACCCACGTAAGCACAGATATTCTACAAATGATTTGCTGATTAACGTGCTTAGGACCCATATCTGGGACTGACTATCCAGAGTGTACAGCACATCAGGTCTCACTGATCTCTGTTAGCTCACTGAAGTTAATGGGCACTGAGACATTCTTCGTTAAGTGAAAGTTGTTGATGACCTTTTAACAAGGGACTTACTGGTAGGTCCAGGATCATCAGTTTAAACTGCAGCAACTGAGATAATTCTGGTCAATGTCAAACAGCAAGCGCAACAAAAAGATTAAGAATTTCTAAAACATAGTTAAATTCAGCGTCATAAAAGAGGCTGTAGGAAAGAACTGTACAGCTGTAATCAGAACTAGATTGCTTTTTGTACATGAAATTCAGCTATACATAAGGGCCCGAGATCAACTCCTTAGAAAGCTAAGTGTTTTCCCCTCGCTCCCTTCTGTTTTTAACTTCTGCACCACAGACAGCCCCGGGCACGCTGAATCTCGTGGAGACAGAAATGTTTCTCAAGTCCACTAGAGGGCAACCCCAGGAAGTACTTGCTGATTAAGTTTTATTTTAAAAATAGTTTAACACAGTATCATCAACCTTTGCAGGAAAACAACAAAGGCCACGTTTTATTTCCTTTTTCTCCCTGCCCTTTCAAATGAAAGGAATATGTTTTATTACAGTGTCAGGGAAATAAAAGCAGCAGACATCAAGTCTTTCTTCCTCATAAGTAGTGAAATTCCCTTTTAACATAAACAAAAATATATATTAAAAAAAAAAAATCAAGGCCACCCCAGTAACTCAAGTTATATAAATGGCTTTTATATATGCTTACCTGTATACTGCATTCCCCTCAAGCACAGACATCAAAACTTTACAGTTTATTTCACAGATACAATGGTAATTGTATTTATAAAGTTAAAAAAATTAATACCAGAGATTTCTCCAACACACAATAAAATGAATAGTTTACGTTACTCAACTAAGTTATCTTTACATAAACCTTATATTGCATAAGTGGGATTTCGTTTTCCTCACTTACTTAAAGTAGTTAGCATACTGATAATCCTTTTTTATCCTAAAGTTCTTCTTTGACATCTACCAAAATTTTTGCAATAGTCTGGCTATGACATTAGCTGCATACTTTGCTGAGTAACTTCTTCCTTGTGCTTTTCCTGCCTCTGCTTGTACTCATTCTTTCTCACTTGTCTTAGCTCTTTGGAGCAATGTTCATCTTGCTCTGCTCAAATAAATCCCTAGCCTACAGCTAAGCTTTACAATAACACAGGTAATAAGAGAGAGAAAAATATTCTTGCACAGATGATGGCAAGAGTAAGATTTTTTTTTTTTTTTTCAGCAAACAACCCAAAGTCATTCTTATTTGTACTTTGGTTTTGGTAGCTGTGGTCAGAAACACAGTGGTACAGTGTACAATTTAATCTCCACTGTTTCTCCTCCTTTCCCCCACATCCACCTGCTCTCCCAGGTCTCCTTTGTAGCCTCATCCTTCTATATCTCTTTTGGACACCAGCTCCAAATTTACCTTCAGTCTAGGTAAGCAACGGAACCAGAAACCACTGACCGATCTTGATCCTGGAACTGGGTAACTTTGATATTGTGCAATAGGAACTCTCAAATAAAGTTTTGCTTGCATTCAGTCCTAAAATGTAAGGCCCATTTAACTACACAATGGAAAGAATACAGCATGTATCCTCTGGATAGCATATTCTTGTGAAATACAACCAATTATATGTCAGCAAAACAGCCACTCACTTTTCCATCCTTGGATGTCCCTGCAACTTGACCTGTTGCTATAGTGATCCTATCAGGATGGACAGCCAGGCTAAAGAAAAGAAAGAGAGGCCAAACTTAAAGCCATTTATTATCTATTTCATCAAACTTTTACTTAAGCCTGTAATAAACAGTCTGATTTTAGTCATAAGAAACACAGCATACATGTAAACATTTTAAAAAATATAAATACAGAACTGATGAAACAATTTTTGTGCTCTTTTATTAAAAAAAAAAAAACTATTCCCTTGTGAACAAGGCAGTAATTTGCTTAAGCCCTAATACTGCAAAATGTATCAAACAAGCCTCGGTCTTACTTATGTTGGGATTCATCTCACCTAGATTTAAAGTGACTGCAGTGTGTAAGGAGTTTACAATTTGCACTAGTTATCTAACTTCAGATCTCTCTAATCAGAGCCCCAGTCAGTACAGTCAATGCTGTCTAGCAACAATCCTCCAGAGCAAATGTGTGTGTATCCACTCCAACATTGCTCTTCGGACTGCATTGACGAGATATTCAGCGACTCTTAGAGAGAGATACCAACTTCTCACTAGTATTTTTCAAAAGGTTAACAAAGTCCTTTAGTACGCAACAACTAGGATACAGAAAATAGGAATTCAACAATGTGATTTCTAAAATTAAAACTGAGATATTTGAAAATGTAATGAATGTTAACTAACATCTCTAAGAAAAAAAACAATCTAAACTTTGTATTGTAACCTGGAGTACAGTCTACTTTTGCCCTAAACCCTCTCTTAATTCTTTTTTCACTGCAGCTGCTTTGCATGCAGTTCTAGACACAAAGCACCCTGCAAAATGAACTGTGGCAATAATTCATTCAGCTTTACAATGCAGAAAGGTATCCTCTTTCTAAGAAACCTGGAAGCTTTGAAATTAGGTATCTAGAGTCAGAACATTTGAAAGGAAGAAATGAGATGGAAGAGGTCCAAGTTAAAAATCTCCTTGTAAAACATCTAGATTATACAAATAATTCAGTTTTATGAAACATGCTCACAATGCAACCAGATTTGGTTATCGGGTTTACTTTGGGCTTTCAGGGACAACAGGTGTTTCATAACGCTTAATCTAAAGAAGGGATGTCAAACTCATTTCATACATTAGGGCCCATCAGATAATCCGGGTGCTCTTTTTCAGCTACACTCAGCAAGCGGACAGATACCCTCAAGATAAACCATATGTTTACTTAGATTTTAATTCAACGATACTGATATTTCCCTGATATCTGGTGTCCTCTAAGCTCGAACACAGCTAAATCACTTTGAAGCCCGAGCTGGCACACCTGCGTGGCGGCAGATAAACCAGGCTGCTCAGGACTAGTACACAGCATAAGTCAGATTTCTACTTTTCTGTATTCTTAATGTAAAAAGTATATTAATTATGGAAAATAAATACATTTTCACAAGTAAATATGAGGAGCAAGTGTTAGCAACTCAGAGAAACAAGCAGTAACTCAGAGAACATCAATACAGCAATTGCATATAGACACATCCAAACGAGGCAGCACAGCACATACGGCAGCACAGATTTCAAGGCTGGTTTCCCAAGCAAACTCAGGCTCTGTTAGGGACATATTTGGATATCCCCAGGTCTGTGCCATCACATCCTTACAGCAGTTCCTGACTAGATAGAGCTATAACAGACATCTGATATCCTTACCATGACTACAGTCAGAACTTTATTTGATCGTGGGAACACATTGTCAGGCATAAGGACTCAATTTATGCACGACTTAGAAGTTAAATCACTAGAATTTTCAAAACTATATTAAAAGAACAAAACATTAGCTCCCAAATACTGTTTTATGAAGAAAAAAGAAGGGTTATTAGGTGACTTACCACTTCACATCATCATTATGACCAGTGTAATGTCTCTGAAGTTGCTCTTCAACATTGAATAACACAACTACAGATGCGATGAAATATACGGTTTCGCCCGTTGGAAGAAGATAGAGATTACTGCGGCAGTCCCGACCCCTATATCCATAGCTAGCATGTTGGTCAAGCTACAATAACATTATCTACCAATTAAGAATGTTACATATAAAGAAAAACAAAACAGATTTTCTACCCCTGCATTTCCTGGAGTTGGCATCTCTTGGCTTGAGCATGGCTTTATCACCTGGCAGCCTTCAGAACTCCCTCCCTTACTACAGTAGACAGCTAAAGCATTTCACACAGTTTGAGTTACTGAAAACCTACACGTCCTACAGAAAATACATGGTAAAGACAGCAGGAATTTGTGGAAAAACTATCCCTTTAGTATCCTCTGGAATTTGCTAAATGCCAGGCTAAGGCAATATTAATTTTCTCCCAAGTGTATTTACTATTTACACTGCTTGACTAATTAAAATAAAAATTTAGACTTGATGGAAACGCTAATAAGTCATTCAGTACATCTCCCTGCATTACATTAGGATTGATTGCATTACCCTGTGCACAGGTTGATTGATTTCATTATTCTGGGCATTACCAGCCAGATGGATATGAAACCGTAAAAGGGTTGCGTCATCCGTTCCAATTTATTTTTGTAGTATTTAAAAGGCAGTAGCCCAGATTCTGATGCTAGTCATATCAACACTAATCTAAAATTAATCCAATGAAATAACTGGAATTAATCCAGAAATAATCTCATTTAGACCGAATGTTAATTCAGACATATTATGTAGCTTTATTCTTCTGAAGAGTCATTAGGGACTACAACTATTTTGGCTTTCCTTTTTTATGGAAACAGAGAGAAACAGCATTAGCAGAATCTTGGCAAAACAGAAGTACATTCTAATTCAGTCAATATGGAGAAACTGGCTGTGATAAATATATGGAGAGGTACTGAAACCCCACTTATATGACATCAAAAAGATACTCGTGCACTATTCTCTATAGTCAATGACAACTCAGTCAAACTAAAATACGTTAACATTATCCAAGAAATAAAGACTATAGTTATCTTACTTCTAAAATAGGAACTTCAATAACAGCTTGCTGATTTTTCCTCATAAATGCAATAGAAGTAGTGCTGCATAGCCAACCATCAAAACGTGCATTCAGAAATACAGCTTTTGGCCACCCAAATTGAAATATTTCAGCCAAAGTTCCTTCAAGTTTCAGATATTCAAATTGGAAGACATGAAATCAACCAATATCCTCAAATTACAAAGCATTTACTATCAATTTTGAATTTGTCTGTAAAGGTTAGAGTTACTCCTCTAGATTGAAAGACAATGCATTATTTGTTTAAATTTATTTTTCTCTATAAGGCCAGATACCATTACCAACTGAAGCCAACATAAAATTTCTCTTGTTCAACAATATATAATCAAGTTTATCATGAACTATCAGTTGAATTTAGCATAAGGAACTGAAGTTTTTTTTTAAAAAAGTGATGTAAAAACATTATACAAACGTTCATAAGGCACAAATCTCTGTGCATAGAAATAGCTATTAAATAGAAAAGATTACATTCCTTAGGGAGAATCTCCTTTCTTTACAATTCTTCCTGTGAGGAACAATGCTGCATTCAACCCTTCGCATGATTGCTGTTGTCAAACACTCAATTTCTTTCTATCAGCCTTTTTTCTCAGATGGAAACTCCTGGGGTTGATCTCCTGTTCTCCTCACAGTTTCCCACACTCGGATTCGGTGGCTCCAACTTGAATTTGGTGAGTTGGCACTTCAGGGAATGTTATCTTGACCTTTTCTTTTTATTTGGTCTGCAGCCTTTGTTTCAAACCTCCCGCTTGCCAACGGAGCTGGTCTCAAACAGATCTGTGCAGACCACCGCTCCTGCCCTGATGCCCCCAGTGCCAATTTCTTGCTTGGGTTTTACCACCTCTGCTCCAGCCCTCCCTCACCACTTCATCACTCAGCATTTCGATTTCTTCATGTCTGAATGTATCTGACACGGTCTGAACCTTTTTCAGCTTACCCAGATATGTTAACATGATTATAAAACCCCTTTATGGTCAGGCATGCCCTGAAATCTGCACACATCAGATTTTATTCTTTCTGTTTCCCATCATAGTCTGCTTTGCCCTTTCCATTTGTGCATCTCACCTCCAGTACCTTGTTTCTCTGTCCCCCTCCTTACATTATAAAGCATTTCTGGCTGTAGTCCCACAGCCAGGCTGATTTGTATCTTTGTAGCGGACTTTCTCCTGCTCCAGTTCTGTTACCCTCCAAGCAAACAGCTCAGCTCCTCCAACTTAACCAAAATGAATGCCTGCAATATCAGTTGGTTTTCTGCTGACTTTGTCTCTCTCCTTAAATTATTTTAAGCTTTTCTCCCCAGCATTATGATTTGTAAACTGGGCTCTGTTGGTTTTTTTTTATTATTATTATTATTATTATTATTTTTCGTTTGGTTTTGTGGGTTTTTTTTAAGCCTGCTACATACCCAGTCATTGGTGTAACTTTTCAGTATGGAGATCATGATTGGGTTTGACTGCAAAGAAATTAGAATCTGAAAAACAAATTAGCACAGTATTTTTGGAAAAATATGTTTCTTCCTCAGTAACCATTCAGAGTCAGTTAGACCATTTTATTAATTCATACCTTTTCTATTCATAGACAACCTTTATATATAGAATTCTGCTGGGTACACAGACACACACCTGGAAGGACGTATGAATATTCAAACTAAAAATAATACTCCATCTGGCAAATATTCAGTCATTTAAGTAAGCTTAAGTGAAAAACTAATGAGACTGAAATTATGACATACTCTAATTATAATTTCTTATACTAGTCTGAAATATTAACTTCAGCTTCCACCTACACACTGCTAGTGACAATCTGTTTTGTGTTGTGGTTGGGTTTTTTGTTGTTTCAGCAAGCATCCTAACACCTTCTTCCATATCATCCTTAGGCCCCTTAAAGCAAGGGGCACCCTACAAGTGTAAAAAGACATCATTCAATTCTGTTGTGATATATGGCAAGAGCCTGTACAACAATTAGATGGAAAAATGCTGCAAGCAGTATTTATCACTCTAATCTCAGCTGTTCTATTAGTTTTCTGGATTTTTTGTTTTTTAATTCATCTTCAGTTATTTCTGTATGCATTATCTATGCAGTTCCAGCAGAGTGGGGTAGAACCCACAGGCTCAGCTGCATTAGGAATAATAAGAATGGTTACTAAATCTGTCATTAATCTCTTGTGAATACAATAGGACTTTTGGAAACTCTCTGTGTGCATTCTGAAACCACATGCAGTTCTATTTATAAAACTTCGAAAAAGACTATATGCAGCCTGTCTTCTTTTTTATGAAGACAAAGCAACTTCCTATTTGCACTCTCTGGGACCAAAAAAAAGTATTTTTCTTAAAATAGAAAACCTTATGAAGACTTTATCTCTCTGAAGATAGTGGATATTACAAATAGACTCGGATCTTATTGTGTTTATAGTTTTATCTTGAATCATCTATTAGGTATACTAAGAGTATACAAAAATGAAATGTCATTTCTTTCTCTTTAAATACAGTTTAAAATCTAAATTCAAACATCATTTTATATATGATATCATATGAATTTTATTGCTAAGCACCTATCTGTTGCAAAGTGCTATTTGATTCAGGTCTTACTCCAGTACTGAAGTTGATTATATGATCCTCTAAAGGACAATGGTGCACATTTTATAAAACACAGTTTAAAACAATATACTACTTCTGAGAATCAGCAAAAAAACCCGAGCTTGTTTTATGCATACTATAATTAATAATCACAGCTCACTACATTCTTACAATATGCGTAGTTTAATCTTTAGTTAATTAGCATGCTTCAGACTTAACCTTCAGGCAACATTTAAGCAAAATCTTTCTTAAGCCGCTGCCCTGTACTTCACAAGGTGCAGAACAGCAGCCTCAAAAATTAACATCTATATCAACAGAACATCACTTCACTAATGAAACGGACCCTATTAATAAAGATCTTCATTTCGCTATACTTTAGCTCAAAAATTATCTAAACCAAATCATTAAGAAATGATTGCTTTCCAGTAGTCCTCTAGCACAGAAAGGATACACCCACTCCAGTTTAAGCCTCTTGGCTGGTAGTTCTACTTTTGCTTCCAAATTGTAAGATTCCACTTGCTCTTTGGGCATGTACATGGTAACAGGACGTCCACGAAGAAACATTTTTACGTATCCTTCCTCTACAAAAGGTCAGAAGTATTTAGTGTTACACAAAAAAAAACGTCAGTGGAGAACTCCAGTGCTTCTCCATCCCTTCCCACTTAACAGTTTGGTGTATTACAATTAAAGAATGACATGCAATCTCAACAATCTCAAACTCAGAAACTAAGCAGGGTTTTTTTTTCCTAAATCATAATTGTTAAGCAGATATTTCTTTTTAAACATACAAAGTCCCTTTTTCCTCTAAGTATTTTGAGCAGCAGAATTAGAACAATGTCATGAAGAACTACAAACTGAAAGGACTGAAATAGAAACTTTTTTTGGTGAAAAATCATCTTACAATATTGTTTCTTAAATATTAAAAATAAAAGGGAAAAAATCAAAGATTACAATTAACGCAGAAATGCCACTTAAAATTAGTTTTATTTTGTAATCAATATTTACAGTGGAGCATCAGCATCTAAAGTATTTTCCAACACTCAGTTGCATTCTTTGCATCTCAGTGTAAAGATATGCTTTACACTTGATACAGTGTTAGAGATACATTCGAAATAAGGAACACAAACAATTAGTAAAAGGAATCATGCTGATGTACATGCAGAAGAGATATGTGCTTTAAGAATTACTAAACATTGAAAAGGGAATGACAACATTGACAGCACATTCAAAGAAAGGAAAATGACATACAGGAGAGAAGCTACAAAAACTGAATTGGCTGACAGAAGTAAACATTTCTAGAAGAAAATACTAAAAATAATGTGTTGAACTGGTACGAAATATTTTTGGGGAAGAGAAGCAGGGATTAATAACAGATCTGGAAGTACTGACTTGGGGACTTCATGGGGCTTATAAAACTAGGAGATCTGGGAAATGCCATGAAGGTCTGACTAGGACTTTTGGGAACTGGCAAGGCCAAAGTGGGTGTCCTGTGAACTTCTGGTGAAGTTTGTCCAGATTCAGAACGTGCTGGCTCTTGCTGCTCCATCGGCAGATCAAGGGGTTCAGCCTTGTTCTCATGCGAATCAAGCAGTTTTGGAGTCAGTGACATCTGTAGAGTTACTAGACAGAATAATCGTGGGCACAGAGGAAATGGAAGGGCAGAAGTAACAAAATCATGTAAATGAAAAAAAAAATTATACAATCTAGGACTGTTAAAATTATGCTATGAATTGTTAAGTATCATTACATCTATACCATTATGTTTTTAATTTGAAACCTAAGGCTTTATTTTAATTGGAAATATGCATATGCTACAAATTCTGATTAAATGAATAAAAATTACTGATTGAACAAATAAAAACCATAGCTATGCTGTATTACATAGATATATGTATATTTTGCCTTTAAATTAATCCATTTGGGCAAGAGATCCACCTGATCTATCACAGTAAAGTTACAGCTGGGGCTCTCTAGCTTCATTTACAGAATTCATACGTATATAATGAAAACAACAGAAAACTGAATGCTAAAAAGAAGCAATCAATGGTGAAATAATGGTGACAGATGGTTGGAGCTTAAGATGCCTGCTAAAACACTGCGATTGTTTTAAAAAATCTACTCCAATAAATCTATATTGGAAAATAAAATATAGAGGGTAGAGGATTAAATAGCAGAGCATTACAGCACTATTTTCATGCGCATGCAGCATCTATTTAATGAGCTTGAAGCACATGCCAATACTACTGATACTGCTGCACTGGAAGCCAATAGATTTTCAGCAGTGACAACCACTGACTGTGCTTATCAAAGGCTAGGAATGAACAAAAGTTTAATTCCTTGAACTGCTCTTCTCACCTGAAACTTAGGGGACTCATAAAACTTGCATTTAGCCATCTACAGTGGAAGTATTTGACCTAGTCACTCAAAACTCCCTTTTAGAGTAAACAGGGAGAAACATGTACTTTTGGACAAATTAATCATATTTTAAAGCAGATGTCCAAAAGCAAGTATAGTAAATTACACCAAGTATATTACACCAAGTATATAAATAATGCCTCCAGAATGCCTCTCCCTCTACACTAACTATAAAGAGGAACTTAGGCTGACTAGGTCAGGCACAGAAATACATATTGTGTATTTATTGCTAACTTCTGGTAATATTAATTCCATCTGTACTCATTTTTGATTACGTAAATAATATGTTTCGATTAGTAACAATCTACATCCCCTTCTTTGTACTTTTCTTAACTATTTTTTAAAGACAGCAAAGTTCTAAATGTGAAGATATAGATGTAAAGACAGACAATCATCAAACTACAAAGACAGAGCAATGGTGAAACTTTAAGACAAATGTATCTTTTACATCTGCAATTTTGTAAATTTGAAATTGTTGAAAATCACTGCAAAAATTAACAGTTACTGAACTGAAATAAGAAGGCACGTGAATGCTAGTAGGATCTGCAAAGGAGACCACTACTGATTGCAGGCATAAAATTGTACAAAGAATACACAGAGGTAGAGACTCTCCAAAAGACTTTCTTTGCTTTGTGAAATTTTAGATTTGTTGCAAAGCTGAAAGATGCTGATTAGTGGAAAAACTGTTAGGATTTAGCTATCTCTAAAAAGCAAGACCAGTCTGTGATTCTATCACAGACATAAACATGCATCAAAAATGTGCATATTTACACTACAGTTTAGCTACAGCTTTAGAAAACAATATGGTATGTTTACCAAATATAACTCTGCTTTATGACATTGAGCAAAAAGCACTGAGATATTAGTTGGAGGCCTAGGTCTGCTTATTCAACATTCAGAAAAATCTACAGTCTACTCAGTAAGAAAAAGCAAGGGGAAAACCAAGGCTTCTATAATCATGTTAGGCTACCAGCAAAACAGCCAACAAAGGGGCAAATTCTATATGAATTTCAGCAGAAGTGCAGAACACCATTTCAAACACAGTGAACATCCACGTGTTGCCATATAGCTCTCTCAACGTATTTTTTCTAATTCAAATTCTTCTGAAAAAGTCCACAGGGATCTAAATTATAACCCGTTATTATTATTAAAGTGCACCTGAGGGTTATAATTCAGTAGACTGTATAATAGATGGTATTTGGACTTGATGATCTTAAAGGTCTTTTCCAGCCATAACAGTTCTATAATATTTTTGTTTCATTCAAAAGAACTAGGAAAGTTTTAACATTGCAAAATGCAGGCAAGTTAGAAAATAGCTGTTTACACATTGAGCTTTTATCCCACCAGTACCATTTTGCTTCGAGAGCTATGAGGTTTTGGAAGTGAAGCCTACCTTTGCAGTGTGTCACACGGCGCTTCCCTTGTGATTACAGAGACAGAGACAGAAGGGCTAGATAAAGATGTGTTTGAATACAATCAACTCACTAAATACCTGCTCCACTGGCTGTCCCATTGTATTCTGCAGGAGGCTAACCTGGTACTTGACAAGAGAACACTGAGCCATACTCCACGGCATACGTTGGGTAATTATAGTCAAACCCCTTTTCCTCCAGCTAGGGGCTCTGTTTAGTTCTTCTGTCAATAAAATACTAGCTTAAGCTCCGTTATGCAACTACATGCTTAAAGTAAGTAAAATGCCAATTATAACTCCCGAGAAAAAAAATCAATAATTTCAGTAGGAATTTTGTCCAGGTGAGAAGGGTAAAAGTAGTGTCACATCTGTTTAATTACTGATCTTTATCTATGGGGAAAGTGTCAGAAGAAAAATTATTCCAAATAATTGCTTACATAGTGTAAAGGAAGGAGGAACGTTACACAAGAAAAGTATATTCTGTGCAAATTGGAAGTTTTCTGTTTCTAAACCAAAAGTTTTCATGAAAGGGACAAGCACCGTGATTGTATTGTCACAAGAGTCTTCAGTGCTTATTTAGTTTTATATATTATTGAGTTCAAAATAAATTACACAAAACCTCAAAGTATGGCTTAAAAGCTTTGTTGGACGCTGATCAATCAATGCAGTAAACAAAAGATTTTTCTACTTTTTCAGCTTACTGTATGATTACTGTTACAGAATTATACACAAAAATAATATGATACATCTGATAAATCAACAGGGTTTTTTCCTTCCTTATTTTGTTAAAAGAAAGCTTTTATTTTAGTTGTCCTTGTTTTTTCAGAACAAAAATAACTGGTATATATACTATTCAGCTTCATATCTTTATTGAGATTGTTCAAAAGTTTGTAATTGTCTAATAACAAGGACAAACTCTGCTTTCACTTATACCTACTATTTCACTTTCAAAATCTTTTTGCAGGGATAATACGTAAGTAGGAAAAAATGAAAGTGATTTTCAAATTAAAGATAGACTTTCAAAACTGTAGTAGCAAAACATAATTTTTATTTGTAAGTTGACAAATTTTATTACAAGGCATTGGGACAGTGGTTGAGGGCTCCCTTTTATGACTAAATTAACATGCTAACATCACAGCTGGAACTTGGCATATGCTTTAATTAACAAAACCTTAAGACTGCTTTGAAAGGGAAGACATATTTGGGGTAAGACGACATGGCCTTTTTCTTCTTTGTCTTCTGACAAAGAAACCTAACTGTAAAATAAACCTATTGGGCCAATAACAACTAAAGCAAACTGATCAACTTTCTAAAAATATGTCATCAGCAGCCTGTAAGTATCATTTCAGATTCCCAGTACCAGTTTCTAGGCATCCACGGGGCGGGG
>VZSZ01009364.1:475869-500112 GCA_013398815.1 Ibidorhyncha struthersii | reverse complement strand
GGGGAGGGTATAATCTATTATGTTGTCACAGTTGTTATCTGCTTAAAAATGTTAAAAGTTCCTACCTGCACTGAACATTGGTTCCTTGGGTTTGCTGTGAAAATAATGAACAAATTTCTATTTTAAAAAGCATGCACATACAGTCTGCACATATAAAGATATCAGTATGATATAAAATTAGAAATAGAATATAAAAGATACAAAATATTTGTGTGTGTACACATAAATAAAAACACTTATTCCATTCAATTATTTACAAGGTAAATCCCCAGGCAGACACAGTTAAAACCAGTACACACTGTGGCTCCTTAATGGCAGATGTTAGAACTTTTACATTCAATTCTCATTACATTCTCAAAACTATAGATTTTCCTCTACCAACTCTTCTGTTGCAGAGTTAGCCCAGTTACAGGAAAATACAGAAATTGGTCATGAGTAGCTGCATCAGTTTTGGTTTCCAGTCAGTGAGATCTGTTACTCCGAACCAGTTTACAATCGTAATGAAAAGCTAGGAATATATCCTTAACTACAAAATCTCTCTGCATGTGAGGAGCAGGGGGACTACTGTCTCAGTGCATGTGTGGGTGTTTGCTTACTTCTTGGCTTTGCTCTCTCTGGATATAAGGAGCGAGCCAAAGTTGGAACCCTGCTTTTCCAAAGAATTCACGTAAAACAGCCCAATTGTTTTTTGGTGAATGGCAGTACTTGGTAAAACCCAAAAAGCACATATCAATCATGATTGAAACGTCTTCTCTTTCTCACTGCACTGCTGCCTGGAAGACAACCTGAAATCAGTTTGTCTTTTTGCCTTGAGAAAATATTTGGCAAAACACATGAAGCATGTGGAGAAGGAAGAGGTAGGAAAGCTGAAGAGCTCTCTGCATAGTACTACCCTGGCCAGAAAGACACAATCTTTTTTCAAGAAAGGCCAATCACTTCTTTGTCCTTTGCCCCTGTATCATTAGGCTTGAGGGTGTTGTTTCTGATGAAGCACAAAAGGGATACAAAGTTATATTATGCAGTTCTTTCCCCCCCCCCAGTTCCCTTTTCTCTCTATTCAGTAGAACTTTTGAAATATCACATTACTACTGTATGTTTCTTAGGGTGATCCCAAAAGGGTTAAAAGCCCTGTCATTCTGACGGGGAAATGCTGAAGCATGAAGTATCCCTAGAGCTGTGATGCCATCTCCACATCCATTCCTAGACTACAGGGGGCAGATAAAGAGAAACCAAAAAAGAAACAAAACTGGGCTGGATTTTTGCACACAACTTTTTCTAAACGTGAAAGATTCCCTCTCTCTACATTAGAAGTTTTACCAAGTAATTTTACAGTATTTTTCCTTTTGCCTTGATATGACAGTTATACTGGGAATAATACATTTACTTAATGATAACACCAAAACAAAACAAAAAAGAATTCTACTGATCCTACCCACTAGTTTATACCAGCTTTTCACAATATCAGCCTTAGTGTTAATCACGCATCAAAATACATGCTTCAAGCTGGCGTACACAGCCCATCTCATCTATACGATGAGTTGCCATTTTTAACACCAAGACTAACATTTTCTCTTATGAATGAAAATATTTGTAGAAAACAAAAATTTTATGGGATGGAGCACTAGTCAGAAATGCTGCCATATTAGAGACAAAAGAGTCCGTAGTTCTCAACAGACCATGCTGACTTATTCAAGCTAGTCCAGCTAATGTGAAAAGCTGATTCATGACAGTAATAAAAGCAAATCATGTGTACTTTCTAATTACACAAACCCTAACCACACACACAGCTCAGAACTCTGACTACCCTTTTTCAAGAACTTGACTCACTTCCTACTTATCTAACCCTTAGGAAGGCTTACCCCTGCCTCGTAGCCACAGGGAGCTGGGACACCCCACTGTAGCATGGGAGATTATAGTCATCTTCTTAACCTTTATGCTTAAAGCTTCTTAAAATAGCTTTACTATAGCATTATATTTTTGTGTAACAGCCTACAACTCTATATACTTTGTAAAACAATAATTTCACGATTGCCTTTTTACCCTCCTGGCATGCATTCTGCTTTAAGCTTCATCTACAGACCAGACATAGAATCGACTCATAGAATATCTCAAGCTGGAAGGGACCCATAAGGATCAATGATACGAATAACAAGGCTGTGAGTAGACGGTGAAGTAACATGTTCTTCCTCACTCTTTCACACATACAGTTAGCTTTAGAAGGACAGCCTTTAGCCCCCAACAGACAGGATCATGATCATTTTTCTTGTAGTCCCATGACTCTTGTTTTGTATTTTCCACAGTGGATCAGCTACAGCAGGAAGCATGGGGCAAGCCTTTAGCCACCTTATTCTCACCTTACTTCTGTAGTAGCTTTAACATATAGCTAATTTCAGATAATTATCACCTTATGCATGTGGCAGGAACTAGGGGATATCCTCAAAAAACAGATTTTGCAAAGCACTGTATTTATATTTTGACAGGTATATCTTCCACTGCACAACACACACATATTTCACCTTTGGGAGACTTGATCTAATGAAATTTTTTTACGAGATAAAATACACAGAGAGAGGACACTGCAGGATCATTGTACGTTAAAATTTTTTCAAAAAACTACAGTAAATTACTACAGTAAATGGGAAAAGTATGACATTTCACCATTGGTAGGTGAAATATTCCTGTTCGTATTCCAGACACAAGTCTACCCATCTAATTACAGAAACTTAGTTTTTTAACAAAAACTTTCCATAAGAAATCTGCTTTGTTTCTGTAATATGCTTTTTTTAAAAAAAATCTATGAGGTAACAACAAAAGGACTGTTGCTACAGTTCAATACATGCAATAAGGTAGCAAGTTATACATATATGCAAAATAAAAAGTAAAACCTTAGAAAAATCCATCAGCTTAAAGAGGTCAATACAGAAAACAGCAGCTCCTTTTAGTGACTTCACTGAGGCAATGTAGCTGCATGAAGTTATGCACTATTGCAACACTTCACAGAATTTCCAGCTTAAACTAAGAGCAAACTTTTATCTTCTCAGCAGTCCCTTCACTGGATATTTTTTGCTTCATTTTGCCTTTTAAAACTTTCAGGCTCACTTGCCCCCGAGAGCTTTGATATTTGGGGTTCTCCTTCAGCCGTATTCTATCTGATGTATCAAGATATACATTCCTTGTGCTAGAAGGATCTGAGATGTTTAGTAATGATTTTGTCCAAGGCTGCACATGCAGAAAGAGACATGGCCCCTAAGTAATCCAATAAAATACTGATTTACCTCTCAAAAGTAGTATTTATTTATGGACTACTTAAAGAGCTAATTGCTACAGGGTTTTTTTTTCTTTCCTTCTTTTATTATACTGCCTTTATCTTGACCTACGAATTTTCTCACTTTTGCTCTTCCTAGTCTCTTCCCCCATTCTGCTGGGGAAGAGGGAGTAAGTGGCTGTGTGGTGCTTAACTGCCAGCTGGGGTCAACACACCACAACCAGGAACTTGAAGAAGGACACGTCAGGAACTTGAAGACCAAGGGAAAGCACTAAGATAATGGAAAATGCATGTTTAATAATTACAGACTTTTCGGGGCAACTCGAGGTTCTCACATTGTTTATGGTTTGCAAATAAGGCGCATAAATTCAATCTAAATTTGAAAACCTGTTTTAGTTGAAATGTTTTAAAATATATTTTTGCCCAACTGCTGGAGTTTTTTTTTTTTTAAAAAAAAAGCTCCCAATATTTGCTAAACTGAAGAAACTGATTTTATTATTAGGGCAGTAGGCAGAGAAAGGAGGAAATATATATTTAGATAACATTACCTTTCACTGTTCTTTTTACCACTAGATGAACTGCTGGTGGATCCAGTGCGATTGCGACTCCCTTTGGAATCTCCATAGCTTTCCCTCCGACCGCCTGGGGACACACGCTCGGCTGAACTGGTTCTCTTAACAGTGCTAATAAAAAAAGGAACAAGTTTTACAGTAGCACTTGTAAAAGCACACATCTGTAAGACAAATAGTTTTGAGAAACATAGTTAGTAGAATGCTGACCTTAAAAATAACTACAACTTTATTTTTAATCATAACTTGATTTGTTAAAGAGCCTACATAAGAGTTTTGCTGAATAATTGGTGCAGCAGAGACAAACACACTGCTTTTTCCTTATTCATAAAATAGAAGACGGGCTAAACCAATACCATAGAGTAAGTTGCAATTTCTAACTTCCAGGTCATATTTCAAATCTCTGACTACCACTCCACACTTCCGAACTTCTGGATCCTCTTAATGAGAAGCAAAAGATTTAAAGAGAAAGCATATTACCTGATACCTCCAGCCAGACGACAGAGAATGCCAAAAGTAGGTAAAAATTTGAGCACCAGCAAGCTAGCTTTGTGCCTTCACTCAGTATCAATTATTCGGCAGTTCAAAGCTAGTTTTAACATACCCCAAAGTGCAATTAACGGTGAGCTGGCCTGCATTTTTTTCGTTAGCTTGTCAAAAATGTATGCTCCCTACTTACATGTATGAATAGATTAGATTCTCCACACCTCCTGACAAGGGGTTTCTCAAAGGCTTAAATCTTGCCTTACTCCCTCACTCTTCAACCGTCCTTCCTGCCAAGAGCTATCAGGGAGCTCTTGTATGACTTTATGGCACCCCTTAGACATCCAGCTCTCTGATGGAAAAATGTGAGCCAAAACACAAGCAGCATTATTTGGTAAGTTAAGAGAAGCCCACTCAGAGCTTACACCTAATAGGAGACAAATTATTGTAGTTATTCATTAGTCCAAAGCACTTTTCCCTAAAGCAGTGTTTCCTAGCAGGAGAGGGAGCAGCTAAGGGTGAGGCTCTGAGCTGGGCGACGCTTTTCACTTTGCTGCACCCCCTGTGCAGCAGAGAGGCACAGGCAGCGTTACACAGACCCAGACAAGAGTCACCCCCACAGCAGCAGCTGAACAACAGGACTCGATGTCAGGGTCTCATTTCCCCCATCCCAGTCCTGTGCCATTTAATCCCCTCCAAAGAGCAGAACGGGAACATCCCCTTTACCCATAATATCCCCACAACTAAACGACCACCTTCAGCAGCTCTCTCACCCCAGAAGCCACAGGCACCAGTGATGGCTTTCAAGCTCGCAGCCCTCTACCCAAAACCCAACCACAAGCCCCCTCCCTCTGAAAACTTCAGTTCTTTCTGTTCTTACTCCTTCAAGGCCCAGTCTCATCCCAGTCACCCCTTTTACCACCCTCAGCCAGCTCCCCTTGACCTCTGTACACCCCCAGGGATGCTCTGCTCATATAAGGCTTATCTCAATCATCCTTGAGGACTATTCCAAACCTGCCCATCAGCCCCTAATAACTATCCCTACTCTGTTATCCCAGTCAGCTCCTCAGGCTCTGTCCCACTTTGTGTGTGGTGTAAGAAAGAGAGGCACTGGCTCTTCATAACTAAAGGAAACGAGACAGACTTTTCCATCTGGTCAAAAAATATTCAGCTTATCAACTGTACACCACCACTGAAATACTTTAAAAAAAAAAAAAAAAAAAAAATATTCCTGCTCCCATCCAGGGGGAGCTCTGCAGAGCAGATGCATGTTAAGTTGCATCTCAGGTAGCTTGACAAAAAACTTTCCGGAACATGCGATGGTAGGACAGATGTTCAGTGTTGCATTTTTGTATCACAAACAAGCACAATTCAAATGATTAAGCTGAAACTAAAAAAAATACTGCTTCTGTGGAGAGAGCGATGTAACAGAGCAAGCAGGATGCAAAGTTACACACAGGCACAGAACAAAATACATTCAGAGGAGAAGGGAAAAGGCAGTAAAAAGAATTTAATTCTGTCTTCATTTCAGAAATAAGTGTCTCCTACACTAGTCTAACACTATCCAAGTCATCTCAATGTCAAATGCATGAAAAAAACTCCTCTAGTAAATTGAATAAAATACTGTTAACATTTAACTGTTCTCCCTGCATCTTTTAACCCTGGCCAATTTAACTACTCCAGTTAAAAAACTAAAGCCTTGATACTGAAAATGTTTACTCCACATAAAATAGCTTTATTAGCATGAATCCTTCTACTACTTTATATACAGTACTTGCAAAAACATCCTCTTTGTGTGATTTTGCAGGATCAAACCTTTATTTTGGCATCTTTTCCTGGTTAAGGGAAAGAAGAGGCAGTATCATCCTACACTGGAATTAAATGAAGGAAATCACCAAATTATACTAATGTTAGGAAAAAAAGTAAGTCAGAGAAGCAATTTTAAACTAATTTTAATGTTGCTTGGGGTTTTATTTTTATAGCTATCAACATTCAAAAGATGAACTGGTGGATAAAAAAAAGAGTGGGACTAAAGCTTAAAAGTGTAATGCTATCTTCTTTCTAAATAATGAAGTCTCATATCAGTATAAAAACTACCACAGGAACAAAAATCTTATGCTATCTTTATTCTAAATAATGAAGTCTCATATCAGTATAAAAACTACCACAGGAACAAAAATCTTATGCTATCTTTATTCTAAATAATGAAGTCTCATATCAGTATAAAAACTACCACAGGAACAAAAATCTTATGCTATCTTTATTCTAAATAATGAAGTCTCATATCAGTATAAAAACTACTTTTACCACAGGAACAAAATTCGGCTAAACTCTTTTGGCTTACGTCCATTACTGCTTAACCTAATTAGCAATGCTATTTTCTGACAAATTTAATTTTAGACTTTCAACAACAAAACCCAGTGAGAAGTATTAGCAGGTGGTTGGAAAAGAGGATTATAACTCCATTATACTAACTCAGTTTTGGCATATACACATTTTGGTTGCTGTAGTGTTAAACACCAGTGGTTATATCCACGGCTACAGTAGATATACTGTCACCTGAGGAGGAATTTAAAACAACAGAAAATCTTCACTTAATTTACAGGTTTGTAAAAGTATAACTGGATTCCAGAATTTGGCTTCCACATTAGTGATATGAAAGGAGAGCATTTTCAATTATTTAAATAGATAACATTTGGTAACACAAATTTTAACTTGCTTAAGACAGCAATGTGGTCTAATGAAACACCCTTATAATAAAAATTGTGTTAGTTTAAGATAACAGATATCACAGCTGAAATTATTATTATCTAAGTTTAGCAATGCATTTATCAACGATGAGAAAGTTTTAAACAGGTACTTCTGAAAATGTTAAAAATAGGAATAATAATTACAGTTCTACCGTGTTAATGCTTGTACTAAAACAGCCACTTTCTATGCGTTGAACCGAAACGGAAAGGAAAAGCAACTGAGCTTCAAAACTACAAAGCTATTAAGGATCCCTCACCTTAGAGCAGGCTTTTTCAGTTTGCATGCATTGAGAAGATTCACAGACCTGCTTAATCCAGATTGAGAGGTGCGTAAACAAAGCAGAATAAAAAGTGAATGCAACAATAAAATGTGGAAACAAGACATTTAAAACAAACTTACATTAAAAGACATAATTGCATGCTTTCAAGATACGAAGTCACATGCAAGAGTAAACACAGTGCTTATTAACTCAGATGTTTGATCATTTCAAACCATACATTTAAGAACACCAATGTATCTTTGAATGACAAAATCTCAGCAATGCTCCAACACACTGACTGCTTGTAAAGCGACCCCCCCCTCCAAAAAAAAAAGAGGCTATCTGAAGAAAAAAAGACAGATGATCCAGCTAGAAGACAAAGACTATTAAAAAAGCAACAATAAAGACAAGAAAATAAATCGTCATATATACATACATATACCACTGCATAGCATGAATGTTTCAGATGGTTGCATTACTGATTTGTGGTGAACAAATCTGGCCAAAATTAAAAAAGTACATATACTTAATTATCAAATTTTTGGGGGAAAATATAAAAGCTTTTTAATAAAATAAATTAAAAAATAGCACACAATACTCATGACAGTAACCGATGATATTAATAATACTTTGAAACTTGTCTAGCACTCTTTCTGACCCTCATTTAAATCAATTAGAATAAATTCAAGAATAACATATGACTTTAATTTCATTGTGCCTTTAAGCAAAATGCACTAATAACTTTAATTGTTAGAGAGAGAGTGAAGTGGCATAATAGTTTTGCCACTCCAAGTTCAATGGATTTCTTTTTTAATTTATATTCTGTTTATTTTAAAACATTTTCTTTGAGAGTCGTGTTAAATAGCAGACTTAATTGAAGGTTTGATACAGAGTTTGTGTGTGTGCCAGTTACAAACCATCACTGCCCGCAGAACAGAACGCAGAACATTAATTCCAGGCGACTGAACAATTTCCTAGGGGCCATGTGTTTAGAGTTTGGAAGAACAGGAATTTATCATATTAAAGTATTTTATTCTCCCTACAAACAAAGCTCTTTATGTTTTCTTTGTTTCAGCTTCTTCCTTTTGATCTCCATTGTCAGAGTTTTACACCATTGTAATACTTTGCAATCTGCTGGGGGAGAAAGAATGACTGATTGTCTCCTTTTGAAAGGCAAAGAATGTGCTAGCCTGCAGCCTGCAGCAGCATCCCTACTGGGAAAGGTACTGTCTGCATTCTCCTCCCTTATATTTTATTTCTTTCTTTTTTTTCTTTTTTTTTTTTTTTTCCTTCATTTTCCCCGCCTCAACTCTTGGAAACAAAGCTATCCTAGATGAGTCACAAAACCCTAGATTTTAATAGGGAAGACAAAACATTACTACTGTGCACTGGCCAAATTCCCAAGACAAATTTAGTGTTAAGCAGCGAACTTCAAGCCACATTACATGCAAAAGGAAGAGTGCAGGGGGAAGGGAAAGTTCTGCTCACAATACACTAAACTCATCTTATTCTGAATGAAAATTGCAAGTAATTATTCTAAGCACAAAGTTCGTAATAAAAATATGGCAGCATTCAAAAGGCTGGTACTCAAAATAGCTTATATATTTCTACAGTATAAAAGTAGTAAATTTATTACATTTAACACCAAATCCTCTGAGCAAAGGCTTTTTAACAAAGCGACTTGGGAACACTTTACAAAAGGCAGGCAATTCTTGATTTATCTTTGTCAGGTGGTTATCCAGCCCATCGCAAAATCACTTCAGCTCTGCATTAGCTGGCTTGCAGCTGGAAGCGCCCAGCTGTGTTCACATGGCACCCCATCACCTGAGCGTGGCCACGCCTGTGGGTGCTGGACCAGAATCTTTGGTCCCAGTATCACCAGCATCACCAAGCTTTCCATCTTGCATTGTATTACCACCATATACTTTTATAATCCAATGGAACTGGGTTCTGGATTTGTGCTTTTGCTCTATTCAGGTTATTTCATTCCTTCCTTAACTTGGATAATTGGGTGCTGGCTATATGAGATCTGAATGCTGAAGGGGGGTTTGGTGCCCTCAATTCTAATTGAAGTCAGAGTCAGTTGAGGTTACTCAATGCTTTGCAAGATCTGGATCTAATTATCACATTAGGCCCTATAACAACCTACTGATATCCAGAGACACACGTTTTACATATGGAAAACCAATATGCATAGAGGTTAAATGATTTGCATAAGGTCATTGAGAGAATATGTGGCAGAACTCAAATAAAAGCCTGCTAGTTCCACCCTTTCAGCCTCAAGCTTTTTTTATTACCTCCAATTTTATACTCCTGCAAGAAGAAGTCATTTCCATTTCAAATATTAAATGGGAAATCAGAACATGTAGTGAACTCTGAACTGCATCTCCTTGGTAATCCAGCAAGGCAGATAAGCCGTATACCAACCTGTGGGTTCAAATGAGTTAACCAACATATTTACATACAGCTATTGTATGAAATGAGATTGTGTCTGCAGACATATCAGTAAGTACATCTATTTCTATGCAGTGGAATGTATGGATGCACACTTGGTCCCCACGGAGATTATTTGGATGTATTTATATAAATATGCATGACATACTGTTTAAAGGGACAGACTGATGTCTTTTCAATTGGAAATCATACACTTCCTAATCTAAATGGTGAAAGAATCAAAAAACAGAGGAACCAGAAGTTATTTGTTTGTAATCCCCCTTTTCATAAGTCTGTTCAGTAAAACATTTGGAAAGGACTCCATTCACCTGAATGTTTGCCTCTTGAAAATACAGCCATGGGTAAGAAAAAAAAATTGAAGATTATATTTTCTACTATAGTAATCCCATCAGATACTTGTAACTCCCAACAGCAGACCAAAGGTTTAGAAGATGACTCAGAAAAAAAACCCACAATTTCTTTTATTTCTTAGGGTTTTTTTTAAAATTTGAAAAATGAAAGAAAAGTTATCTTTTTTTATTTTGAAAAATTTCGTATTTGTCAATTCTGCACCTATGTTGTATACAAAAACTATTTAAAACATCCGAGCAGAAATTAAGTTTTAAAACATCTATAAACACTTAATACTATTTAGAGCTGCTATGCCACATTGCCGTATTTTGGATTAAAGAATACCTACGCTACAAAGTAGCAGTAGTTCTGGAATGAGTTTATACGACAAGAGTACCATAAAAACATGACTGCTTAGCAGAAATCAGAACTAAAAAAAATTACTTAAAATTACACACCCTCTATAAACCGTTCAACACTGAGTGAAGCTTCTAACACAAATAAACAAGTCCTACCCATAAAAAAAAAGAAAGCTATTTCATCTTGCTGATATATTTCCGTTACTGTTTTATGCATGCACACATACAGTCCCTGAAGGTAAAAGGGTCCAGCATAAACACAAAGCATGAATGAATTTATCTTAATTAATGCAGAATGAATTAATCTACTTGTCTATTTGCAAGAAAGCTATTTGGAACACTTAATATATCACCTTTGAATACCGGATATTTGGAGCACAATTTACTATAAAAACATGAAATCTCAACAGTCTTTTATTTAAAACAATCTTTTATTTTAAAGTTCATTATCAAATGATAAGAGGAGAAGATAATTTATCAAAAAGAATAGAGAATAATTTATAAAAAAAAGTTTTGTACAGTAATTCATTGGTGAGGTCCTTACCATTTCACTGTCTTCCTCCTGAAGTACATTTATAGGTAAGGCACAGAAATATATTTTAATATAATTTAATAAAAAATAAAATTAAAGAAAAAATTGCATATTAAAGACAATCAATACAGAATTTTGGAGCATTTGAAGGGAATAGGAATTCCACTGCACCTGGATTTATAACTGCATATATACCTGCTTTTTTCAGGACATGGAATAACCCTGCTCTCCTAAAGCACCCTTAGTAAGGGTCCATCTATTTCAGCAAAACTACCCATGTGTATTTTTTCTTTTCCAAAACTGAATATACATTTTCATACTGCATATTTAAAGCACCTCCAGTCTAGCCTCTTCAGCAAGGAGAAATGATAAAGCATAGTAAAAGGACATTAAATCCTTATCCTGTGGAAGACTCCCTCATACAGGAACCAAGACAGTCCAAAAATGCTCCCTAAGGATGCTGCCTCAGGACTTCCCCACTGGCACACCAGGTATCCAGACTGCAGATGGGTCAAGTGGAAGGGCTGCAGGGTCTCACTTACCTACAGGGATCCTGAACTACGATAATGCCTACAAGGCTGCAGGCAGTACCTGATGGACCACCTGAATTCCATAAAGGACTCTCGAATAGAGAAAGCATGAGTATGATCTTGACGGGCATTTCATCCACCCTGCTCTGGGGCAGAAAGTCCTACACTGAACCTTAGAGATGGAGTGTAGAGACTCAGGAATCACACCCTCTGTATGCAAGTGAAGTCTGCCAAGGCTTGTGCTCTCTCATGTGTTTTATAATTACCACTTGAAACTTTATTAGAGAGAACAAAATTACATGAGTTAGTAAGAAAAAAATGATCTGTAAGTAACCAATTTCTTTAAAAATTCAGCATATACAAAATCTCACTCCTTTCTAAGCATTAATAAATTTTCTGTTTTAAAAGGCAAGTTCTTTCACCATTTCAAAATTCTCATAATATAATTCTGATAATGGAACAGTTTATACAGTATTTGCCTTCCTCTTCTTATCTGAAGGGCTAATTCAGGCCAACCTGCCAAAATCCACAGCTGCAGAAAGCCCCAGTTCATAGGAGCTCATAGGAGTTCATTTGTGAGACACAAACAAATATGGTATTCTCCAATTTTAACTGTGCACAGCATAGCTTCTCTCTTCTCTACAATAACAAAACCTGGAGTTTCATGGAAAATCAATCCCCTTCAACACAGTAACAAAGAGTGGCATATCCTTAGTCACCATATCCCCTTTAAGGAAAAATTCTCTTTACGAAAGAGACCTCAGATCTTAGCAGGTTAATGCTCTCATCTCCACAACCTGACCTCCTCAGAGCTGACAGTATCATTAGTACAAAAAGCTGAAGACGCACGCAACAAAAGAAACGTAACAAAAAAATACAAAATGGCACACTATTATCTTTCACAGGCAAACCATACAGCAGATTAGCACCACAATAACTGTCACACTTAACCTGAACTTGGTGTACCCAATCCATTGCTTCCTTATAACCTAGATGTATAAAACGTATACTTAAAAACAACTACACACACAAAGCAAATTGAGACACAGCAAATTGAGACACAAAGCAAATTGAGACACATTTTAAAAAGGACTTAAATACATGCTAATGGTTAGATACCTAAAGATGGATGTTTTCATTTGCATAAATATGTGCTAGGCACAGAATTTTCCCCCTCCCTGAGATGCTTCTAACATTGCACATGCAGTTTCTATGATAATTTTCAGTGAGAGAAAACCACCAAAGGTAAATACTGATTTGTAATGATAGCACTATTTCTCTACAGACTATGTATTATCTACTAGCCACTACAAGAATTCTTGCACTACTATTCATGTCATGTTGTGCAACAGCACAGTAGAAATGCTTTATTCTCTATATGCTAGACTGTAGTAGCAAGAAAATAACACAAACCAGTAGACCAAGCATTGTGCATTCTTTCAATATTCATGCTAATAACCTTAATTCTAATTAGAACAAGTAAGTTTAAAGCCTCTTAGAAAGCAACCCACCTTCTGTTCTCTTTCTGAACTAAATATTTAGACCATTGCTTTGCAAGCAAGAAAAGCTACGTATCTAGGAGCTTAAAAGAGGAGATAGACCATGTTTTCAATTTTGCAATTATAAGGTTTCTGACAAATGCATACCTTTTTGCTGCTGGCGATACAGTTTCCTTTCTGGTTCCTGATGGGGAAGGTAAAGAGCCACTTGGTTTCTTTGGTAACACAGTTCCATTATTAACAGTAGTCCTTAAAGGCAGGGTTTGTACCAGCGGTCTTGCTGTAAACAAGCATAAGATGAAAACGTTGTTTTCATTTGCTTTGCTTCCCCCCCTCCACCAGCAAACAATAGTAGAATATTTAAAAGTATCCATGTAGTATGGCATTTTTGTTTCACTATTGCCAAATTCAGCACAGATAAGGGTTTTAACAGGGAGGAATATTATTATTATTAATCACTATCATGATCATTATCATATCAAGCAAATTATCTGCATATGGCTTAAGCACTCAATTCTATAATCTCTCTCATCTGTAAAACTCTGTCCTAGCTCAAGGAGCTTACTGGTAAGTGCAAAGGTAGTCATTGCCACCAAAAACAATCAGTCTCTTGCCCACCTGGAGAGCGTTCAGAGGAGTGCTAGAAATGAAGGCAGGTTGCCATCTCAGAAACTCCCGCTCTTCACCCCTTAACATTCTTGCAGGTTTTCCACAATCTACTAAGAAATCCCTATCCCCCCCCAAAAGGTCTTCTTTCAAAGAATGTGGGCTTATGTCTGACAGAAAGGAATTTTACTCTTTAGTCAGAAAAAGCGATTGAAATCAGCAGAACATTGGACCTAATGAGCTGACATGATCTACCTACATTCTTCTGATCAAACATTGGCTCAAAAAAGGATATACATGTCATACCTGTAATTAGTATTAGAGTAACAGCAAAGTCCTATTCAAGTATGTTAGAAAGTAGTTGCAAAAACAAACAGCGGTTAAAACTGCAAGCAATGAGTACAAACATGAAAACTACAATTGACCATAGCCTGAAAACACAGACACAAACATGACTGGTGCTCTCTACAGCAGGGAAGAAAGCTTGAATCACTTGAAATTTGACAGAACTTTGTATCAGAAGCCAGCTTTGTAAAGACGCCAAAAGTGTCTGGGCTCAGAGAAACAACACCCAAGAGAAGGCAGCAGTCACCAGTCACTTAAGGAATACAAGATAAAATTTCACTGAACTCGGAGAGGATGGCAGAGAGAATATCTATGAAATGCTCTTCGAAAAGTGACTGCTGAGGAAAAATAATCTAAAAAGCTAAACTGAAACATTAACAATCGTATGCAGTCCTAGGTTCTGTAGCACTGACAGCAAGCATTTATTGACTTGTACTGAACAAAAGAAGATAGATGTGAAAGCCTGTGCCTTGAGAAGATTAGGTCAGTAAATATGGTCTACTTAGGAATGCAACTTTCAAGACAAACTTTGTCTTGAAACTTTGTTAAAATATATGCTTACTTGTTACATATTCATCATTTGTTCAGAGGAGGGAAATTTAGAAAACAACCTATAAGGAAATATTGAATGAACGAGGCTTTTATGGCTTGGAAGACTGAAGGATGACATGAAAACAAATCAATAAAGATAAAAAAGAAGAAAATTTTCTCCATGCTCATTGAGGATCCAAGAAGCTATAACCACAGAGGATTGACAGGGTGAGACAGTATCACTCCTACCAAGGACAGGAAGAGCAAGGGCGCTCTGATTTTACACGAAGCTTTAAGGAAAGGCTAACCAAGACAAACTAATTCATGGTGCAGACTCATGGCTCTTTAAAGCTTATATGAAACAGCTAAAATTTACTGTACCTTGGCTTCTCATGCCTCTATTTTTATGTTTTTAAGGGATTCAGATATCATGATCCTATTTACTGCTACAGTATTAATTCTTCCAAATTAAATTCTTTCTACAGTTTCATGCTGCATGTTCTACTGCCTGTTTCCTGACTACCTGCTGCATTGCCATAATTATCGGTATGTATAAAACTGATTCTGTTGCATACTACAGAATCACAGATAGCTACAGTTGAGCAGCTGTAGGCTTGTTTCCTGAAAAGATTTCTGTAGCTCACAAAACTTTAATGAGGCTTTGAGATCACAAATTAGAACAACAGTTGAAGTTAAATAAGCAAATGATCAAAATATTTTCCTTCTTTATAGTTACACAAAAAAATGCCTATTAAAGAGTAGCTGTAGTGAACTAGCTAGAGTCTATTTACTCTCCTAACCTTAAGAAACTGAAACTAGCAGCAGCCAGGAATAAACCCTGCAAGGCTTAACAGAGGTTTTGCTTCACATCCAGCACCCACCCAGAACCCACGCTTCTGGAATTAGAGATTTAAAAATCTACCCCTACGGTCAGCTAGTGTAGAAAGCAACACCATGAAACTTACATGCCACACAGAGAAACTATACTTTATTCAATTAATCCACTATTAATTCTGGAACTGTTTAGTTATATTTACAAGAGCTAGTTCATACCAGTGGTAACCGACACAACAGTCAAACAACCCCAAACACGTCATTGCTGTTAAAAGTCAGTAACTCAAACCCGTCAGTATTATTGCTTTGTCAGTAACGTTTATTTTGGAAGTTCTGTTGCTTCAAGGACTTACCTGTGGTAGCAGGACTGACATGTTTATCAGCCTCAGCAGCAGCTTTTTTAATCATACTCTGATCTATGGATTAATAGGGCTGTTAAGTTTACAAACAAACCAATAATTGCAAAAGGAAAGAACAACAAACACAAGTAAAACAAAGGCAGGAAGCCATTCTGAACTCCACCAAGTAGCTGAATTAAATAAGGAAGGGGGAAAACAAAAACAACCAAAAACCCAAAACGCCATCAGTGAAGGAGCTCCACAAATGGACAAGATAAGCAGCTCACTTTCCGTGATGTACGCTGCTTTTATGCTGCCTAGCCCAAGCTAGAACAAGAACACACACAAACTGAAAACAAGCTCAAGCTTTTTTCCATTATAGGTTTGAAAACCTGAAGCTTGGAATCTTTAAATCAGTTTTAAATCTCAGGTACTCTGAAAAATGTAGTCTTCTGTCCCATGAAACTTCTTGTTCCAGACTTTATACAGTACATTGGGGATCCTGTTTTTCCAAAGGCACAAACCTCCCCGACACACACATGCTTGTAATCCTGATCGACTTCACCTACAGATCAAATGAAAGCAGTAGCATACAACATGCTTCAAACCCCAGTTTGCATAGACTTAGATCTCATTTTGAGAGGTCAGATTCCACTTTTTACAATTCTAAATCCGTGGAATCAGTCATTAAATGATAAACGGAAAGAAAAGTCATCAAGTCCATACAGCCCAAGTGGTAAAACACAAGAAACCACCACTCCAGTTTCGTCCATATCTAAGCAAACCCCTCTCCTAACTGTCTCCATCAGGAGCCTCCATAATGCTATTCCAAGTTAAAATTCCAAGTTGAAATTCAACTTAGTCTTATGCTAAGTAATTGCATGCAAGTCTTTATAAAGTACTTGTGTCTACTATAGGAAAAATAGGCCATCAGGTGAAATGTATCCCATTTGCAGAACAGCTGGAAGAAACGATCAGGATACTTCAGATTCTGTTTCATCTTATAGGGTATGTTTAATAAGGCTGACCATACACTAATGATACAACTGATATATAGTAAAATTAAAGTTCTTTACATAAATTGTTACAGAATTATTTCCAGAAATTAGGTGGATTTAGTTGGTAATTATCAGGACTCATTTCAGTAATTTGTAATGTAAGAGCAATTAACATTTGTAGTCCTCCATTTGCATTATCACAGTAAAACTTCTTAGTGTCTTTTCACACACACATTAAGAAGTTTAAAATGTGTATATGGCATGGATAAAAAAAAACCAAACAAACAAAAAAAAAACCCAACACAAACAAAAACCAGCCATAGAAGGCAGAGGGATAGGCTTACAGCAGCTTTTCTTCCGTGCACGTTGAACTAGGACTTCAACGATCTGCCATGACCAAGAAAGCATCTCCTGATCTAGACTTCAACTCTGCTCATGGAATCCATGAAAACCTGGTCTGTATTTTGCTAAGTAAAGCCAGCAGACAAGAACTGATTTGATTACAACTCAGTAATAATTACTAGACTTTATTTCTTCCACACATCAGATAATATCTATTTTACAGGCAACATAAAGCCTCTTAATCCCTTGTACAACCAGATTTGGTGGAACATTTTATCACAGCGGAGGCTATCTTTAGTAACATTTAACTTATCTGATATTTTAATTATTCTTTTTTTTTTTTTTTGCAAACAAAGACAAACTGAGAAGAATACAACAGAAAGGGAAGCGAACAGGAAAACAAGATCACAGACATTTACTGCATATTGTGTCCGACGACTAGCTTGATCAACTAAGCTGGCTCTGGAATTCTGTCCCCTTCTTCTCTCCTCATCTCCAGACACAAAGCGTTGTAACAAACACATCTCCTCAGTTCAGCAAATTAATTGTAGTTCCTTACCTATTCTGTTAAATCAATGTCTAAAAGTAAATATCTGCTGCAAAGTCACAAACATTTAACCAAGATGAAAGTCCTAATTTCCATCTGATAAAATTATGAATCCATAATTACACATCATACTTGCGATGTGAATTAAGTTTTTAATTTATATTAATACATATCAGGATCCCAAAAGAAACAATGTCTTAATTTGGACAGTAGAGAGCCTGTGATGTCAGCCATACTTTCTTTCCACATCTAGGTTGCCACCACTCTTACTCCTAAGACTACTCAAAAATATGTTGCGCATTTCTGCTAAGCTGCAGATCGTCAGTCTTCCAGGCTTTTGCAGCTTCACAGACCACAACAAATCACAGCAGTTGGGCTCTAATAAACCTTTACTGCTGCAAAGCGCTGGATACTCAACTCCAGCTTTTCTGACCTGGGTACAGACAAACCCATTCTTGCAGCGCAGGAACCAAGAGAGAGCACGCTGCGGCACATGGGGACAGCACTGCATACTGCCAAGTGGCACCGTCTGTCACACCTGCCACCGCGCTGGCTCTGGATCTGCTGCTCTGAACATGGTCAGGCACCAGTTGCAGCTCTACCTTCCCTTCGTAGCTGAGCAGCTGGTTCTGCACCATCTCCTCGGTCATGCCAACTCTGTGCTAGCTCAGAACTCTGTCTTTGGCTATGTCTGCACCATCCAAAGACATGTATAACATTTTTAATTAAATTAAAATTACAGTTTGCTTACATCTAATTAATTTTTTGGATAAAAGAAAAAAAAAAACTATTAGGAGTTTTACCCACAGAAGACAATGCATTCCCTAAAGAGTTTATAAACTAATCTTGATCAAAAGTCAGGAAGTGGTAGCAATGGTTAAATGCAGATAGTGGATTAAACGTTAAGAATATGCAAATGCTTCGCTGATTCATGGGAACTACAGAAGGCTCACAGATTTAACCACCTGAATTTTTATGTGTTCTTTTCAACAGGTTAAATTTCAAACATATTTTATTTTGAGTTTGATTTGTTGATTTTGAGTATTTCAAAGATCTAAAGAATAAACTATTTTAATACGTATAAAACACGCGTTGAATTGCACTACCTATTTTACATAGAGCTGAAATGCAAACCTTTGGTAGGTCCTTTCTTGTTCTGCATGGCCTGCTGTTCCTCTGTAATATTCAAGCGTCGAACCACATCAGCAAGGGCAGATTTGAGCAGCTGGATATCATCTTCCTGCATCTGGACACGTTGCTCCAGAGAGGCAATGCGATCCGTTACCTCCATACTGCTTGCAGCAGAGGCACTGTCATCTAAGTAAAAGAGCAGAAAAAGGTGCATTATCAGCAATGTATAGCCATCAAGGAATACCTTGTGTAATTGGCTGCAGGTAAAGCAAAAGTTTTGCTCAGACCTGATGACATCTTGAGGAAGAAAGTTATTAAGTGACTAAATGGAAGAGATGGAAATAAAAATTAAAAAAATGAGTACCTAAGTAAAATGTGATAATGAGGTTGGCTTCAGGGCTGCTTAGTGTTAATTGGGCCCTACTATCAATTATCTACATGTCTGAACCGGAGTGACCAACCATGACCCTTCACTGTTCTGCTCAACACAACATTCTGGCATTGGCAGGCATTCAGGTAGGGAGCTATACTTTCTGATATGCTACACACCCTTCCAGATTTTTCTTTCTCAAATACATGACAGAATGTATACATCAGAGAAGCAACAGACAGGCAAACACTTTTTCAAGTTACCGGCCACAGACTGGGGAGGTTTAGGTTTAGGTTGGATATTAGGAGAAATTTTTTCACGGAAAGGGTTATCCAGCATTGGAATAGGCTGACCAGGGAGGTCGTGGATTCGCCATCCCTGGAGGTGTTTAAAAAAAGGGTAGACGTGGTACTTGGGGATATGATTTAGAAGTGCTTTTGTCAGGTTAGGTCAATGGTTGGACTCAATGATCTTAAAGGTCTCTTCCAACCTTAACGATTCTATGATTCTATTCTATGACTGGAGAATAGATATTAACCCCATCTGCTTATTCCTAATTTATACCAGCAGCTTTATGAGAACATTCTCTCTGACTGAAATAGAAACATTAAATAAATTCAGAATTACTCAGTAATTGTACTCTTAGCCTGCAAATTCTTAAAAGGGTCATTACTTCGCATACAATTCACCCATTTGGAAATAACCCACAGAAGCTTAATGTCTTCAACTCCCTCATGAGGACTAGACATTCTTTCCACTCAAAGCTAGTAATAAGAATATTTTTCCTAAATGAGTATTTTCTTTCCACTCTGGTTCCTACCAAATAGAAACACTGTAATTTCTTAGAATTTTTAGTTAGGAAAAAGAAGAAGAAAGGAAGACAAAAGCAATGCCAAAGATGTCAAAGTCATGTCTATTAGGGGAAGGAAAACCTGTGCAGTTTTTAAAGAGAACTGCAAGGTTTTACTTAAGGAGCTGAATTTGAACCCTAAAAAAAATTTGGGTATTAACTTACTGGATCATTTCAAGTAATATTAGTCAAGTGATGATTGGATTATAGTTTTCATTTGAAGACTTAATAAGTTATACTTTAGCAAAAATGGGTATTTATGCTACTATCTACAATCATAATTTACTTCTCCCTCATTCCTAATGCAAGTCCACAGCACATGTTTCTTCTGTTAAAGCCAATCTCTCTTTGTGAAGGTGCTGGTATTTGTTTTGATTTCTTGTGTACTTAATTCTTCTCTATTCCAAACCAGAGTTTTCCACTTCTTTTGCAGAAGGGCATAAAATGAAAGTTAAATGCCTTGTGCATGATAATAACTACTGCTGAATTTTAAAACAAAGTACATGTTTCAAACAGGAAAACAACAGCTTCTGAGTGCATTTAAAAGTATGTCCAAAAATGTAACTTTTAATCAGAAAGATCTGGGAGACAATTGCATTTAAAATTTAAAAAAAAAACTCTATTCATCTCTAAACCACCCCAGTACAAACTGATTTTGAAATCTGTTCGTAAGCTGCGTTTTGGCTTCCTTACCCCTCCCACCCCCAACAGCTATCTGTGGTTACCAAAAGCTGAATTAGAAACAACTCAGAAACAAAGACTGTAACAATACTGACAGGCCATAAATAGCTACAGGCCAAGATAGTTTAAGTTGATTGTTAATTCTGTTCTAATAGGATTTTCAGAGCGTATTTAAAATATCAACATTAGGATATTAATAGGCTGAACATAGTGATAACTAAGTATTGGGTGCGGAACTAAATCAGAACTCAAGTTCCTGAAAAAAGCTGAAAAACTTTTCCCATGACAAAGCTTTCCAAAAACTTTGTCCTAATCAGACTTCTGCTCAGCACAGGGCTCTGTCCTGCAGCTGTTACAGGTAATTAATCCCCAAACTCAGATTAGCAGCCATGCTGGCAGCAGTATGAGCTGCCTTCAGAACTTAACCTTTCCTTGTACAAACAAAAGGCCCACGCTGCTCTAATGACTTTACACTTTAACTCAGCTGGAAATAACATGGATTAGCATACTGGACAATAGGCAAACAAATCAAAAGCTTGATTTAACCAATACAAGCCAAATTCAAACTCCAGCCATTATGCCAAATTCAATACGACAGGGCATAATTTTCTTCTGAATTCAGTCAACAAGAAATAGCCAATACCCAAATTCAGGGCAGAGAAGGAAACCTGGGGAGAAATAGGTTGCTGGTAAAACGATCAGCCCTTGTTACAAAAGAAAACATCCTCATTAAAGTATCAGTTTCACTAATTTTTAAGTGTGTGGAAACAGTAATTTATCCGAAACATAAATCTTCAAGTAGTAAATCCGTGGCACCGGTTTCTTTACAGTCCCATAAGAAACAACTCCCACTAATAACTATTAAGATGTACATCTCTCTCTCTTCTGAGCCGGCAATGTGCTCTTGCAGCCCAGAAAGCCAACCGTATCCTGGCCTGCATCAAAAGCAGCGTGGCCAGCAGGGCAAGGGAGGGGATTCTGCCCCTCTACTCTGCTCTCGTGAGACCCCACCTGGAGTACCACGTCCAGCTCTGGAGCCCCCAATATAGAACAGACATGGACCTGTTGGGGCGGGTCCAGAGGAAGGCCACAAAGATGATCAGAGGGCTGGAGCACCTCTGCTATGAAGACAGGTTGAGAGAGTTGAGGTTGTTCAGCCTGGAGAAGAGAAGGCTCTGGGGACACCTTATAGCAGCCTTCCAGTACTTAAAAGGGGCCTACAGGAAAGATGGGGAGGGGCTCCTTATCAGGGAGTGTAGCGATAAGATGACGGTTAACGGTTTTAAACGGAAAGAGGGTAGATTTAGATTAGATATTAGGAAGAAATTCTTTACTGTGAGGGTGGTAAGGCACTGGAACAGGTTGCCCAGAGAAGCTGTGGATGCCCCATCCCTGGAGGTGGCCAAGGCCAGGTTGGATGGGACTTTGAGCAACCTGGTCTGGTGGGAGGTGTCCCTGCCCACAGCAGGGAGGTTGGAACTAGATGATCTTTAAGGTCCCTTCCAACTCTAAGCATTCTGTGATTCTTCCCCCTTCTCCCAGCTGCCACTGTGACTCTTCCCTCTCATCCTCACTGACCAACAGGCACCAGCAAACCCCTTCCTCTGGACACACCATGTCTGCTGCTTCCACCACGACCATTCCTCCTGCTCCGTGGGAGTAACACCTTCATCCTTGCTGCAACCTACAACTTGCTTTTTTATGGTGGATATCTGGCTGAACGTGGTTCCCTTCCAAGGATACAGAAGAGAATAAATTTGTAACAACTTTCAGTAAGATTGCAACTGTGTTTTCTGAAGAATGAAACGTTCAATTGTAAAATAAGCATAACCTGTTTGTTATGAAAGTAGAGGATGGAATGTTCTTGCCATTGAGATCATTACATCTGAGTATGTTGAGCAATAAAGTGGCAACTTCAATTCAGCCAAATAAGCAAAGTGGTAGGGTATCAGAAAAGGAAAAAAAAAAGTAATTCATGACATAAAATAGCCAAGCAACAACAAAAAAGTCATCACAGATGTCATATATTCTGCCCACAAGAGCAAAGGCTATGTTCTTAGCCTAACTTGTTACCTGCCTCTGCAGTATATAGCTCATCCTCACAGCAAAGAACATTTGCAAGGAAATTTTTAGCACACATTTGTAATGCAATTTAGACTCCGAGTAGAGCCATCTTATTATTATTGTTCCCAAGCCAATATTAAGTTTAAAGTGACTGTATATTTTATAGCACCTAGTTCCACAGTTTCTCATGGATAAAGCATATCCTCAAGGAACTCGCACAGAATGGGCTGGGAGGGGAGCGCAGGAGGTTCAGAGGACGGCGGCTGTGGGATGCCAAGAGACCATCAACTGCTATGCCTTGGGGTGGTCCAGCCTGGGGCTACATCGTCCCTTGCTGGGTCCACACATGCACTCAACACAGCAGCTGAGTTACAAGTGCGCTTTGACTGTACAGTCACAGTAACTGAGAGAAAAGCACTTTATAGTAATGATGTAAAGATCCTCAAAACACTTCAGGCGAATCCAAGGAAATAAAAAGCACACTTTTAAAAGAAATCTATGTAGATAGAAATTTGCAGTAACAATACACAAACCTTACTGCAGTTCTACAATATAATAATACCATTATGCCAATACACATTACTTTTTGTGACGCTAAATTCAATAATATTAACAACTCTAACAGTGTCAATATACTTAGATTTGGGGATCTCTTTGCAATATAGCTGTCATAAAACCCACAGATGTTCACCACCTTGAAAAGTGTATGAAGGGGACTACAAATCAAAACAACTCGTCTTGAAGCATTAGATCTGCCTATCAGTCACTGGCACCACTTTTGCCCACGAACAGATATCATACCACCTACATGGGGTAGCATCGATAGCACGTCAGAATTAATCATTGCCTCTTTTTCATCAGTGGGAAGAAAAAGGACTTTTAAAGTGAAATTTAGGCAACCTGTTTTTAGGAATCTGAAGTGAATCACTTTCTACAAGTGTCCATTCCTTTTCAAGAAAGTCTAAATCACTGTCTCAAACATGTAAAACTACATCTCATGAGATAAATGCCACCTACAATGTCCAAAATTAGATAAAATGAGGAAGTATCAATTCACATGCCTGATTTTTCATCGTAATATGTATTTGCGGTAAAGCTTGGAAAGAAGAGTCATTTGTCATTTATGCTTTGCTGAGATTCTGCAGGTTTCAAAGAGAAGGCAGCAGAAAAAGGGAACGTTCTTCATGCCTCTCTTTAAATTTTCCAACCAGCTAATCCATGATCTCATAGATTGGAAAGATTTCTTGTGGCAAACTAAAAGACAATACTGAGTCAGATGATTAATCTGCTTCCAGAGCGTCTTCCAGTTTTTCAGCAATTTATTACTTGAACTTAGCCAAATGTGAAGAAACATCTGAAGCAAAGCCAACAACGGGATGTGTATGCTGTTTACAAGAATGATTTCAGTATTATTTCATTGTATGTAGACTAAAGCAAAATGACATACTTACATTATTAGTTAGATGGAACCATACTAAAATTCAGGTTATTTTCTATAGATTTTAACCTGCTGGAAAACCTAAATCTGAACTGTACATTAATGGCATGGGGAATAATTAAAATAAGACTTTGCAT
>VZSZ01009364.1:451551-475834 GCA_013398815.1 Ibidorhyncha struthersii | reverse complement strand
ACATATTCCATCTTTGCCTCATGCAGACATTAATTTTGAAGCTATCTTGTCCAGCTCAGACCACGGTAGCTGATTAAGTAGTGGAAACACTAGGTACCGATTCTTAAAAGACTGGCAAACAAATTTGAGTTCGATCAATCTACAAGGTCTCTTTGCAGCACTGATTAACAGGATCAAATTGTACACGAAGTACTTCCAAAACTTTTCAGGATATATTCTGTGCATTATATGTTTGTAAAGTACCTAGCACAATAGGGGTGTGGTTGCTAGACACTATTATAATACACTTTCAAAGCATCATCTTAAAGCCTTTGCCAGAGTTTTCCCTGAATTTAGACACTCTGCAGGACATCAGAGAAGCCTTCTGGGGATAGCAAATTCCAGCAGTGGTCTCCAGCACAAATTAAACATAATTCACATGATGAACATGGCAAAGGATGACAGTGAAAAGGCAGCATCACCTGCACACAGAGATGCCCTTCTTCTAGCATAAAAGTATAGATTGCACCAATAAGCCTGAATTGACCTTAACTGGTAGGAATACTTTCTGTCATTAAGATATATCAGTTAAGTGTTTCACACTCTGCACTTCTCCTGAAATTAATTGGTACAAGTATTTACATTCCTTGGAAATTGCTATGAACTTCAGGACTTCTGCTAGCACCTTATGAAACATGCACATGGACAGAAAGCAAATCTCCACCCGCAGCATGCAGCATGCAGTATGGCGGAACACAGTAGCTGCTGAGAAAGCCCATGACACCAAAGGAGAGAAAGGTAAAAACAGCATTTACTAAAAAATAAGCAAACAAAAAAGCACAATCCAGCAGCTGAATTTAGATAGGGAGAACTATAGACTGTATTTGACCCAGCATACTAGCAAGCAGGCAAGAACAGTGAAGATACTGCACTTCCAGAAACATTTCTCCACCCATAAAGGCCCATGTTTTCTAGATTCCAGTAACTCTGCAAAAACTGTCAGATGTGGCACATGTCACTTGGTACATATTTGGCAACCTCCCCTTCTCCTGCCCACATCATCACTGAGATCTCATGCAAGTAATTTAGTTACTTAATCTATTTTCTTCAAGCTCCCTGAGAGTCACGCTACCACTAACTTTCAAATGACCTCTCTGCTTCACCTCTCTCAATGCCATCTGTTTAGCTTGAAACTCTAACAGTGCAGAAAAAAAATCCCTGTGTGGCAGGCATCTCCTACATCTTCAAAATCCTGTCCTCCCTTTTTGGTTCATTTCATGCATCTTTGAGTCTGGGGCACAGATGTCAGCCAGACAACCTATTTGACAGATATAGTCTGAATTGACAGCAACAGAGAGGCAAAAGGAGAATTAGGGAGACACAACCATCAAAAACCAAGGTTTAAAAAGAAAACATCTCTCAAAATGAACACAAGCAATTCGCTGTGGTACACAAACAGGGGAACGAAGCCCAGACACTGTTGCCAGGCTTAGATGCAAGATCTGGACAGTACCAAGTATTCTCCTTGTAACAGTTTCTGTGGCATAATGTCAGCAGTTGTTTGCAGACCAAAGACTCTCTGTGCAACAGAACAATGGGAAAATAAAACAGCAGGTTTAGTTTTCTTTGACAACACCACGCCAAGCTCCTTTGTTTAAAAGATTAGTGTTGACAGTACTGCACAAACTAAACATCTTTCCTCTGTCCACTTTTCTAATGCAAAACATTGTGCCGTACCTGAAACAGCAGCAGCAGCAGCTTTCCAGTCTTGTCTCCTGGGGACAATGACAACACATATGGGCAACAGCTTATCATAAAGTCTGGTACATACTGGACTGGTCTGCTAGACCCTGATTTGACCAGATTAGAGCTTTCCACTGTGAGAAGCAAGTGGATTTAAAGCCGAAAATAATGTTATCCTATTTAATCTTGTTATTTTGTGTGGTTAGGGAAAAAACAGACAGAAATCTTTAACTACAGTTAAAACTGCAAAATCATGTTACTTTACGTGAAGTTTCAGAAAGCAAACCGGGTTGCCAGCTGAATGCTAAAGGAATGGCCTTTATTATGTCAAATCCTGTAACAGCATTTTGTTATAAAAGTATATAAAATAGGATGAAAGTGCAAGCACCATATATGCTTTTTTAGCTAGAAAGGTCTGATTGTGAGGAACAAGAAATCATGTCTAATCTTTAAACCTGATAGCTGTAGGAATAATACCATGCCTATCTATAAGCTTATATACGGACATATGTATACAGTCTCTGAACAGGTAGGACAACTTTTCAGTTCAATCCCTATTCTACTGCATGTACTTAAGATAAGAGTGATTAGCATTGTACCCAACTAGTGCATCTCCTTGCAATCAAGTACGTCTCACAGTAAGTAATCTGAACAGACCAGATTAGTTTTTCCATGTCCTCACAAGGTATGTATGTGTAGGAGGAAACAGGAAGACGACACCTCTATCCCACATATCTGCCTAATGCCGTATTCTGGACTTCACTGGGAACCCAACAGACGGGGGATGTAAAAGAGACCACAGCAACAGTGATATAAAGTATCATCTTGTGGGAACAGACCACTTCTAAACTATACCAATAAAAACATTGTAATCCAAATATTTGTTCATCTACAATATATGGACTACAGATGGTTATTTTTGTGAACAGTATTTTCCCTCCTCTAATATAGCTAGCTATTGTAGTCCAGTATTTATAAAACATTATTACTGTATTTCCCAACATTTGCTGAGGAATAACTTGTCCTTTTACAGTTTTACCACTAGAAACTTAAAGATGAGGAATATAACTTCCTAAAATTAGAAGCAGAATTTGAAAGGATAAATCCATAATAGCAATCATCACTCAGAGCCTCACAGCTGGGTGCACTGTATTCATTAACAAAATGGGAGAGAAGAAAATTATCTTAACAGAAAATTCACAAAAAGTTCCTCGTGGCTAATTAATCAGCAATCACTGTAGCAAAATTATAAGCATGTGCCCTTGACCTGCCTGTAGCTGTGAAGCTATAACCAGCAGCTTACTGGTTCTTCCCCAACAGATGGTAAATAAGTTCTATTTTGAAATCAGCCAGTTAAAAATTATCTTCCCCGATAGTGCTTAAGTGGAAGATGGAAGAAATTTCTGACACATCAATAAGTTAGAGGAATTTTCCCCAGAAGAGGTCTATCAATGTAAATGCTTTACAGTTCAGAATTACTGCACTGGCTTGGTTGAGCATAGAAATCAATAGAAAACGTTTTAACAAATTATCATTCCTGCACATTATGCTGGGATCAGTCAGTACCATAAAAAAAACCCCAAACATTGTGAACAAAAGCCAGGAGAGTAAAAACGACCTTCTGTAGCATAATACTAGTGTAAGAACAGTAGTTTGAAAAAGGCGACCCCATGGGATCTGTCTAGAGTTAAGAAGCTGAAGATACAGCCTAACACAAACTTGTAAAGAAAGGAACTAGTAGGGTGATCAACAGAGGCATCACAAGGCAGAAGAGCTGAGCTGTGTTTTACCACCTTACCTTCTTGGTGATGTACTGAGGACGTGCCTGTATCACACCCTTAAAAACAAAAGAAAAGCAGATTGTGGAACGTGGGAGAATATTTACAATGACTCTCATCTCCATGTCACAGCTATGGCTCAACATCCAAGTCATCCTACAAAAGCTAGCAAGGGATGAATTCAAATTTGTCACATGATGTACCCTAACTAGACTTCAGCTTTTGTTTAGCACCATTAGACAAAAAGAATTAATTTAGATGTGAGATTTGCTTCTCCTAAATATGTTTTAAACCACATGCAAATAAACACCACACATCAGTATACACAAAATGTTTTCTTAGAAACTTCATCAATACTTAGCTCAATATTTTTTCACTGGCTTTAAAAAACATGGATGTCCCCAATGGATTCTTCAACTATGCCATGTGCAAGTAAAGCAGAAAGATTTAGTTTTACTTGCAGTCAGGGTAGATTTAAAAGGCAAGAAAACTGATTTAAAACATCTTCTAAAAGCTACTGATGTTAGCCTGTGACAACGCATTACAAACCAATTTTATTTTGTTTGTTGCATACTACTTATTTTCCTAGAGAAAAGTTGATTCACACTAGCAAGAAACTACTAAGACATATCAGCCACTAGTTGATCTGCAATTAAGTGCAACCTTTACATTTCATTAGAGATAACACTGTATAAACACTTAAGAAACCACTTATATTAGCATACATGTCTTCACTTTCCTAACTTCCATAACAGATATCTGAATGGCAACTGATACTCAAATTTACTTGGACCATTAACTTTTTACCTATTATTTCTTATAATATGTATTTTAATGAAAATAATAATCTTATATGCATAAGGTTTTAAAAACCAAATTGAAAACACTATTAAACTTCAGAAATACATTCTGCTTAAGAAATTAAAGATTTACTAAAACTGACAATGCATCAATAGCAAGTAATCCATAGTTATTGATTTGAAATAGATTGCGTTTTGCTTACTTCGTAAGTGTATCCTTTGAGAATTAAGAATTGGAAAATCTCTGCCTCTAATCAACAGCATTTATTCGTAAGATTAACCCCCCACCCCCCATTCTGCATTTACATTTCTTAAAGGCTCATCAGCTTTTTTTATTGTTTTCTGTAGACTCAAACTGAGCGACATAATATGATAAGAACAAAACATTCCTCCTGCATCTGCAGAAGGGGTTATTGATGTCAAAAGCAGATTTATCACTTTTGCAAACTCTGGTTACTTGTTCTCAGTTAATGGCTTCACTTCCAGCAGTGGTCTGACTTGTCTTCAGAACTTTGTACCTCATTAATATTTTAGTTTCTGAAATTAATGCAGTATAACATTAGATTTCATTACAGGTTGTCACAAAGACAAATCACAATCTAAATATTTAAAGGAAAAAATTCTTTCAAATTTAGAAAACTATTTTTAAAGTCTTCTTTTAAAACCTGTCTTGTTCAGTACTGTCTTTCACAGGAATGTACAATTTTTTTCACTATTGCCAGGTTATCTAGTGCTCATGAGAAGTACTTGAATTAACTAGTGACAGCCGTGCTTGGATGGGAGAGGAAAAAAAGCACACAGGGTTCTCGCAGCAGACTGGAATTTTTCCTATATATCCACCTTCACCTTCAATTAGGGTTGTCTTCCTTTCACTTAATTCTGACAGATATAATATAATAATATAATTAATATTAATATATTTTTTTATTCTAAAATTTCAGATCACACATTCCCACTCTCCAGCAAAAAATCTTTACTGACATTAATGCAGAAAGAACAAACTGCCCTTGCCACGGACTCAAACGCAGCCAGAAACACTGCATTTGATAGTGTTAGATGTCCTGGTAATAACCAGGAAGACGACTGCTTTAGGGCTTTTTAAGGATACAGAGAAGGAAGAAAATCCCTTTATTCCCTATCCTTAAAATAAACAAATAAATAAATAAATAAATAATTTCAGGTTTGTTTCAGGAACCAGAGAAACATAAGTAATCTCACAAATTATTCAGTTTAAAATGCAACTCCTCAAATTGAAGGCAATTTGCGTTCTTTTTATTTTTAACTGGGTTCCCAATCACGAGATCCTATTCTTATTTTTACCACAATGGTGTGCATAGCATTATCACAAATTTCACCCAGCTGTGATGCCATTCCCAGCACACCATGGAAGTGTGGTCCTGCTGCCCCGTGAGAGCAAAGGAGTTGTACTCCAAGGCCGGCCCCATCCTCTGCAGCATTTGGCAATGCTACAACAACATGCACGTTGCTTATTTTAAAACGAAATTCAGGTTTTCATGGAGGAGGAGATGAAGGAGGAGACTGAGATAATCTATTTTATAGCTTCCATGTTTGTCAAAAAAAAGTTTACAAATATGCTTTGATCAACTAATACAGTATTATATCTCCCCAGGGCTACACAGAAAGTCCTCAGTAAAAAGGGAGAGAGCCAGCAGATGTCTGATCCGCCCTTGGCTGGGAACAAGCCCCAGGCCAAGGTCCAAGCAGAGCCTGGCTCATGACCGTTCCTCTCCCTCAAGGACTTTCTGGGACTGATTTCCTTCTGGCGGCAGTCACTACTTCTCCCGTATGAGTTTCACCTGAGAGATTAGATGGGCGAAGGCTGTACAGAGCAAATCCTTTTCCAAAAGCCTTCTCCTAATGGCACTAAGCTGAAGTACTAGTGCCAACAAACCCTGCAGAAAGCCTGGCTGATAAAGCTCTCGTCGCCCTCTGATTACCAAGCATCTGAGCTTCAACCTTCACGATAAGGTGGAGCCTACCAGCAAAGACAAGCCTTTAAGGCTAATAGGGCCACACAGCTTTAGGGCAAAAGTTCTCGTATGTTTTCTTCGCTGTGGATGTGGGTGGACCTCGCAGAAGGCAGACTTCCGTATCCAAGTGTACAGATGTAAAGCAGGGCAAGTATAGCCACTTGAACTAAATTAATTTAATATTTTCAGGGTTCTCACTTGTCAGCCTGGAATTTATTTACTTATCTACTTATCTTCCCCTCCTTGATCCCTTTTTTTTTTTGTAGGCTACAACTTCAGAAGTCAAATTCAAAACATCCTAGGACACAATTTAACATTACAATCCTTATTTTCGATTCAAACAGGTACATTTTTAAAACCAGTCCTCAACACAGGTTAGTGGTCTCCAAGTATGTAAAGATTATTTCATTGATAAGCTTTGCCCCAAACAGCACCCAGGTATAGTGAACTTCCTCAACACAGCACAGAGCAGTGATTTCCACGGGCACTAAGCTGAGCAACATACTGAACTTGGAAATCACTAGATTTATGAGAGGTAGGAAAAGAGCTGAAAGTGATTGGAAAACATTTCTCCCTACTGCACTGAACAGATAGTTCAGAAAACAGTACCTGCTCACAGCACATCAATTTTGTAAGCCAGACAAGGCAAGCAGGAGATGCCTTTTTCAAAACACCCTTCAGTTTAGCAGAAGACAGACAAGAGTAAAGCCTAGTACAGAAAAGCTTCAGCATGAAAATACTTAGTTACGTAAGAGACACAAAAATAATAGATAATCTCATGGTAAGATACACCGATCAGAAGGTCATATTCCCAAAATTTAACATGACCATTTAGGGAAACTCCCAGATGTCAAGAAGTGTCACCCTCAAGGCTACAGCTTCCCGGGGCCAGTGACCCAACTCCTCATACTCAGTGGTTTTATTTGTAACTTTCCAAATATTGAGTTTTCATCAAAACCAAGCATTTTGTAATTGCAAAGTCAAAAGTTGAAGAAAAAGGAAAAATAATCTGGTTGAGCAGGCATACCCAATTACATGCAAGCCAACAAGCAACCACTGTAGCAGTGAGTACCACTAAGGCAAAGGAGTCACACACACAAACAACTATACTCTATACACACCTCCCCTGTTTGTGTTTTGTTTTTTTTTTAATGGAAAAACAGCTTCATAAGCACACTATCAAGTAAAAAAAAAACAAACAAAACACCCACAAAAAAAAACGCAAACCCCAAGTATTTTACTGAAAATGTTTTACGTTTTGAGCAGTCATTCAGTGTGACAGTTCCCACTTCCCTATTCATTAAAAAAGAAAAATTCCTAGAAAAAATACCATTAATTTATATATATATATTTATTTTTTTTACTGTATTGCAAGTACTTCAATGCCTTTCTAGCTCTCCTTGCTGGAAAAAGAGAGGCTTTTGAACTGGCCATCAAATTTACTGGCTTTATTTTTACTGGATTTCATATTTACATTAAAGGCATTTACTGGATTTACTGGATGCAGGGAAAGTCTATCTTGTGAAATGAATGAGGCATAATTCCAACAAAAATTATAGGGGGTGATGAAGTAATTAAAAAAATCTTGTAACACATGAATAAAACAGTTGTGTTTTAAGCTTTGTTATGCAGCCCCAGTTCTAACATTTTCTAACTTCCCAGATTTTAAAAAGTAAAGCTAAATAATTTTCCTAATTTTTCCAGAGGTGTTGGAAGTTTCTGCCTGCTAGTTCATCCACAGAAAGAACCACCAGCAAGGAGCCTATATTAGTATTTGTGGATCCATACCAGAAATAACAAAATATTTTGTTTCACAGATAACTGCCTACAGCAGAGTAAAGACAAGACCCAAAAAAATCTGCATTTCCTTACAAACTCTGCAAGGACTATGCTCTCATGGTGCTGGTTCTGGAGGCTTCTGCTCTTCAACCTTTTCCATGTATGTTACAATGCTGGAACAAGTTGCCCAGAGAAGCTGTGGATGCCCCGTCCTAGGAAGTGTTCAAGGTCAGGTTGGACGGGGCTCTGAGCAACCTGATCTAGTGAGAGATGTCCCTTCCCATGGCAGGGGAGTAGGACTAGATGATCTTTAAAGGTCTCTTTCAACCCAAACCATTCTGTGATTCACCATGTTCCTAAGCTAGTCCCTTCCTGCGCCCCCACCCTTGCCCCCATTTACGCTGTTCTTCCTTTTCCCTGTTCCCAGCATCCCTCACCAGACATGCCAGCCTGCTTCCCCCAACCTCACCTTCCCCACCAACCTGCTCTCACCCTCCCTCATCCCAGCTTGCCCCAGCCTACCCCAGCTCCCCCCTCCACTTCTGCACCTCCTGGTTCATCCACACAGCCCCTGAGCTGCAGAAGGGCTGGGGCAGAGCAGAAGATACCACCAGTGCTACCTCTGCTGCCCTCAGTCAGGGACTCTTTGGCTGTTCTGCGGGGTAAGCGGGACAAGGGCTGGAGGACATTCAGTTGTGCTGCCAAGACCAATTAACACTGGTGCTATCAGACACTACAGCACACACAGCAGAATTATCATCTGCTATCCTGGCAGCTCACATCTCTGCTGCAAAGTACGATTTCTGAAAGACTTGCAGCCTGGCAGACAAGACAGAGCAGTGGTGTGGTGGGAAAAGGGTCCCCTCCGACGTGCCAAGTCCTCAAGAACTCAGCCTGACCTTCTCTCAAGAAACCAAAATGGCGCTAAAAATTTGCAGAGAAATTAGTATCTAAAAGCTGGCAGCATGGACGATTTTCCCCTTGCTGTTGTTTTGAAAAAGGGCTAAGCAGTCTGAAAGTGCCTATGAAACAGGCTCTGAGGAACACATCGGCATGCAGGACCCATGCATCAAGCCCGAGGGTCCAGATGTTGCCTGTACGCAGCCTGTAAACAGTGCCAGCAGTGAGTTGCTACCCAACCCTCCCAACTGCCTCCTGACCGCCCACAGACAAGTCCCTGCAACGCAGGCAGCTGTCACTGCTACGAACTTGATGGAAGAGCCTGCCCCACATCTCAAGTCAGTACACGCAGGGACGGAGCCACCTCTGCCAGCTGCACCAGGGAGTCACGGTCCCCAGGCGGGGGCCAGTGCCTCCCACCAGCAGCTACTGCAGAAAGGTGGCAGCGCTGCCAGGCGCAGACCTCAGGGGGCTTCAGCAGGTAGGAATGGGTTCCTGTTTGTCAGGGGAAAGAGCTGGGATCCAGTGTGCAAGTGGAAAGTATGGAATTAGGCTCCCAGGAGGCACAGCACCCAGAACATTCACAATATCCACAGCATGCGGTTGGACACAGCTGAAGGAGAATGCATAGTTGCCACTACCTGAACCCAGTTCTGCTGCCACCACCACCTTTAACCTGCGCTGATGATACTCTGCCAAATTAAGTTGGATGGCCCAAAATCCCAGAGGAATACTAAACGCCATGTATTTTCTTCTGTCTCATGCATATCTCCTCATAATCTATTTTCCTGAGGACTAATAATAAAATTCATACACTATAGCTGTGTCAAGGCGCTGCTTCATCTTCCCTCCCTCTGTCCATTCCTCCTCCTCCTAAATACAAACTACAGACACCATCTTCTCTTTCAGCTGTTTTTTTCTGTACCCTCAACAGGATGCAAAGGGCAGGAAGGGTAATTCTCAGAATATACACTGCAAGAAAAAGGTTATTATTCCAGAAAGTTAATAAACAAGACACTGGGTGTAACTAGAAGCTAATGCACACGGTTCTAAGATTATACGCATACAATGCTGTATTAAGAACTTCTTACCTAGACAAAGGAGTTATTCGGAAATAGAAATGAGAGTACCAGTAGGTTGCTCCAGCTTCTCTTCAATTATTTCAAAGGGAAACAACTCGCTTTCACTTTAAAACCTCTGCTTTACACAACTGTTCAGAGGGCTTCATCTCCAGCACAATAACATTGCATAAAGAAAAATGCATACGAACTTGCATATCATTCATATCTAATGCCTTGCCAACCCACACCTTATTTTTACTATCTAATTATCATGTGGAAGTCTGTCAAAAGTGTCAAAAGCTTTTTTTTTAAGCTGCTACTTTTATCATAAGGTAAAAAAAAAAGGCTGAAAAATTCTGAAAGATGTAGTTACTCTAACAATGCTCATTTGTTTCCCAAGGTTTGTGCCTACACAAGGTTGGAAAAACCCCTTGGACTTACTTCACTGCACCCTGTGCCAGCCACCCTTGGGAGGAGCACTGAAGGACTGAGCGTATTTCACTGCCTCACGTTTCCACTCCCATAGCCATGGAAGTGGGAATTCAGCTCCTACAGATTGTAACGTGCGATAACTCAGGTTTAGTATGCAGCTCAACCACAGCTCACAAAAGGACAGGTAACAGGGACTCTTAAGAGCAAAAACATGCCAATTTTTCCCAGTCGTAACTGGAAAAAAAAAAGAGGAAAGATTTCACAACCATGCAAGTTGCTGACTTGTCAAGGGAGTCACAGAATTGCTGTTTCCAGCACAGAATGATTTAAAATTTTTACACAGGTCTAACATTTAATTTTAATACAACAAATGGTTATATACACAGAGAAATTGAATAAATATCTATGCAGCAGAACAAAAAGTACTACAATAAACTGCAAGTAGAAACAGATAATTTACACTATTGTTTAAGATAAATGACGTTTCTACTAAAAAATTCCCACTACATTACAGTAATGATAAAGCTTCCACAGTGCACAGAAATCATGACAATGAAGACAGTTATTTTTCCTTGGTTTGCAAAACAAGGTTTCACTCCGTTGAACATCAGGGATCAGCAAGGACCGATTAAACAACTTTGACCCAGAACCCCACCAAGCTGTCTCTCTCAACCTGGAACCAAATGGTTCAAATTAATTAAATAAACTATGGTATGACCAACACTGGTGTCTCTGCAGAGCACCACAGGGCACACTCCCCTTGTTGCCTGAGGTTTGCGCCCTAGACTAAAGGTGACATGGCACCCCATGCTGCTCGGGTCCCCACAGCAGACGAACCCAGACAACCTGGTAAACTGAGCAATGGGTGCATAACACTAATTATTTTAAAATCACATCATCTATTTTAGCCAATACTAAATCTAGTAACTTTAGTTCATACTAACCCCCGTGGTGCAGAAAGTGCTACATGCCCAAGCAGCAAGACTTTCACCCTGCCACAGTCAAGATGCTTGAAATAGCTTTTTTTTTTTTTTTAACTCCCTGATGTATTCTAATCCACTCCCTCAAGACACTTCTTTTTAAGGGAGCCAGACTGAAGAAAGTTAGGAATAGCCAGAAGAAGACAGCCTACACTTATTTTATTCTTGTGGGAAATACACAAGCAGTGCTGAGATAGCATCTGAAGACCCCTGCTAGGAAAGATGAAGGCAGAGAGGTTTTTCCCTTGGTTGCTGCTTCGGATACAGACCACCATGGACTTTGCAAATGTTTGCTCACTGAACTGAGCATGGGACTTGCAAACACTGTGTAGAACCAGAATTACAAAGATCAAAAAGCTTGTGTTGTTTTCCCAAGTATCTCTTATCATCTTTTCTGGTACTTGCCAGTGGTCCATGGGACATCATCTAGGAAAACTGGGCTGTAACAAAATACCTCCCCCTTGAACCTCATGTTCCACTTCTTAAACGGATTAACCAGTTCCTAACACTAGATGTTAAAACTCTGACAAAAATAGATATGCTTTTCCCCACTGCTGATTTTAGTGATTGTTCCAAATTAAAACCAAACCACAGAAGATATACAGCCTTTGCAATTCTGTGATTTTTTAGGGTCTTTACTAAAAATCAGCAGTTTCACTTGTTCTTGTGTTTTGTGTTAAGCTGTTCAAATATCTACATGCTGCAAAGAAAAAAATGTCAAAAGCATGAACTTTATTATCCTTCTCCTTGCCCCCAGAGAGGCTTCAGCCAGGCAGCAGTTACTTCAAAGCTTCACACCGACACATGCCTAGAAACTTGAACTAAGAGAAGCAACTGCCAAATTCAGGAGGCAGTAAAAGACTTAGATTTAGAGGACTCCCCTAGGCAAAACATTTTTTTAAATTAAAAACTCAAAAATAAAAGCTAGAAAGGAAAAAAAAAAAAAATGAAGTTACACCCTCCCGGAACAATATGCACACAAATCTCTCATAACCTTCTGAGTCACAGCCACCAGGGTTAATAACCCAGCATCGACCAAATGGTTTCTGAGCTTTGCAATATCCTAATAGAGCCTTGAAGGGATCACTGGAGCTGCTTTAGGCTTACTTCAACTTTTTGGAAGCGTAAACAAACGGGACATACAACTGCTCTCTCCAGTGTGAGGCTCTTAATCCACTCTCTCCTACCCAGGACCACTGAAGATGACTGCTAGCTCCTGCAAGAGTATTTTTGTTTAAATTCCTCAACGTACGGAGATCTTGAGGAACATCATCTTCCCCTTGCATCAAGTCTGCTGTAATCAAGAGAAATGCTTCAGCTGCAGTCACCCAGACTTGATTTTGAGAACTGTGAGGCAACATCACACCAATGATGTTTGTTACTGATTAATTCACACTTTATTTTTAGGGCTGTGCTTTTTCCTGCAAAATCGTGGAATAATCTGATCAATGTGCCTCTGAAACTAGTATGTTCCCAAGAAAGGTGATAAAAGGAAGAAAAGGTCATTGTTCTTTTGATAGAAATTACACTACTCTCAAAAGTGCAAAAGAAAATTCTAAGAAATACATAGTTGCAAAGTTTGAAAAGGCAAGAAAAAATAGATGATATGCAATTAGGAATTAAAATTTCTGTGTATAAAAATATTGTGAGTACACCTGTACGCCTGGGGCTGTTACATTTTTTGAATCAAATGTGATTTCATATTCCGCAAAGAACATAAGAACAATTGCAAAAAATATTCATAGCTTCCAGGGAGAAGAAAAAAACACAACGAAACACACACAGACACACATGAAAGCAACCACGAAAGCTAAACATTCAAAGAAATGCAGGAATCTCAATGGTAAAAAATTTACGTTGGTCCACTGTGCTTTGAATGGGTAACTGGATTGAAAATTAAATTTATGATGCATATGTCATTTTCCACCTATATCAACTTTTAATTCAATTATAAATCACACTTGCAGCAGTCAAAAAGTACTTTTCCTCTTTATTACAATCTTTTAGTGGCTGCCTGGGCTGCCTGCCTCTCCCTGTATTGCCTTACACGTTGTTTTAAAACTTCTCCTAACACGACTATGCCTGGCACAATACAGAAAAAGGGGATCACTTCTACCTGCTACAATACAAAACAGATGGATATCGCTTCTAACTTGGATTAATTTATTGATGCCGTGCAACACATGGTGCCACAAGCAGCTGCAATGACAAAAGCAAGGGTCCACTTCCACAAGACACAATGGCCAATCTAGAAGCCCCAGTCTGCCTGCAGCATGCGCTGCTCCTATAATTTATCTTCTGCTGCCTCTGGAAGCTGATTTAATTCTCCAACCTGGCAGAAAACTAACCCAGCAAAAGCAAAAACTAAGTACCACACACAAACACTACGTAGATTTTTCTGTCAGGTTATCACGTTAAATTAACTCTGACAAATTAGTCTGTCAAGTGTTGAGCGGGTAAAACCACAGACAGCAAGAGAGGGAAGGGGAAACAAGACTTTCCTCCCAAGCAGCAGCCTGGTGTATATCAGCTTATCTGCCCCAGCTACTGAAACCTGAAAATGGGAACGGATGGCGGGGAGAGGGCGCATCAGGTTTGCCCCCAAGACCAGAATCCACTTAACCTGAGTCTCCTGAATTTTATACTACTATCTTCCAGCTCCCTCAGCTCTCTGGTTTGTTAACCTTTACTCCTAAGCAACCCTATACACCCTCTTACCGCATAACATCCGAAGGACCAATCCTGTCATCTTTAGCATCCCTTATACAGTCTCCCCCGATGTATGTTATGTTGTATTATTTTATTTCACTGAAAAATTGAAACATTATCACATAGTGTTACTTATATTCAAAGTTAGTAGTTAGAATTATTTTATTACATCAATATGCATCAGAAACAAGGTAAATGTTATGAAAAGAAGCAGATACACTGAAAGAACCCTTTCTTCTTCCACCCCTCCCCTGCCCAGGGCAAAGCTAAATGAAAAGAAAGGGAAAAAAGAAACAACCAAAAAAAAGAGAAAGCCACCTGGTAGGTTGCCCTGGTATTTACTCCCCCTGCTTAACAAATTTTAGAAACAAGCATATCAATCACCCAAGGGTACGTCTTCATGTAAGAGGTTAAGGTCCCAGCAAGAGTATCCTACCTAGGAATCACAGCTACAGAATGGAATCTCTCAAATAACTTACACATGAGACAATGCTGGAATAAACCGTACTACTCCTGTTCACTGCTGTAAGGCTTCACCTTAATGCCTTAACTGTGAACTCCATAAAAGATGAGTAAATATAGATATGGTCTCCCAAGAGCAATATACCAACAAACGTATTTTCCAGCTTCCATGAATTTTAGTTACAAGGCATTCACTTAACACAACAGCAAACATTTTTCAATTCCATAGCTGAACATTTAATCTCCTGACTCCGTTTCTTAACTGTTTACAAAACGTAAAACAAAGGACCCAGGTCATAAAAGAAAGTTGAAATACAGTTCATATAACTAATCATTTAATTCAGCTATAAATTTGTTCTGAAAGACTACCAGTATGATAGAAACATTTTGTTCAAACTTGTGCAGATAACACGTTTATTCTAAGTCTTTCAGATAACCAACTGTCAAATGCAGGAAAAAAAAAAAATCTAAGCAAAACCCACCATACAGTCATGCTGGGGTGGGGGGAAACAAACAACCCCTCTACCATTTGTATCCTGATTATTCGGCTTTAAAAACAGGAATGGAAACATTGAACCTGGAACCCACCCCTTTTAAAAGGACCGGATTTAGATCTTTCAATAAAGCAGAACTGTTGTAAATGTAAAGCCCTGATTTTAGTTCTGCCCGATCCATTAATCTTTGCTCAAAAGAGGCCAAGAGTTTTTGATTTTCAGTTCTGAACAAGCTCCACAATGAGCTTTTTGATAAACAACTGGGAATAAAATCTTCAGACCTACAGAAGTGCAGCTCAAGCCCGACACAAGTCCTGTGGTGATATGTTCACAGTGCTCCCTCTACATACTTTAGTTTGGATGCAGAGAGTGCTCGTGCAGTGACCATCACAACTCACTCCTCTTTCATTTATATCACAGCAAAGTCTTGGAAGAGCACTCCAGTAGTGCACCAGGAGTGCTCATGTGCTGATGTGTGCTCGTCACACGGCATCAGACTAGAGCTAGTCCATGGTAAATGCAGAGACATACAGATATCCGAGTCCTCACGGCCAACTGGTTTGCTTTACAGATTTCTTCCTCTTGTCCCATATTTCCTGCTAATGTAGACATAGTGCTAAAAAACAGCATCTGGGAGACAGTGCATCTTACATATACCTCTTTTAAAGTATTCAGTCCTTCAGCTGCAGATCCTGCAGCATACCACTCAAGAAAAGGTTTATCTGTATGCCACCGGTAGCTGACCCCAGCCTGAACATCAGCCAGACCACACACCAAAACCCCAAATTTTAAAAATGGATCTTTTCTCACTTCTCAGTAGAGAAAGGCCTCGAGCCTTGCAAAACATATAAATGCTTAACTTAAAAATTGTATGTATAAAATCTTTTGTCCCAAAGGATCCCTAATTAGTTCATTAAAACATCTGAACACAGAGGAAATTAGTTCTTTCCAAACTGAAATACAGCTGCCACGGGGATCTCACACACATACACACTGTCTAGCATAAAAGGGAGAAAAAGAAAAAAACTACCCTCACACCTCCCTCTGTGCATGGTATTATAAAGACTTAGGTAGATTACAGTGGTGTATATTTTTTACTATAAGAGCCAAAATTCCTAAGAATCCTCATTTTCTTGACTCAACTGGAGTTTGCCATGAGCGTTTTCAGAGTTTGAAATCACAGTCCTACTGAAGTCCACATCCAAACTCCTATCAAGTGCACAGAATCAGGATCTCATCTCTTACCCCAAATCACATCAGTAATTGTTTACTGTGTTACACTGACCTATTTTAAATATGCTTTATAGCCATGCCTCACATAATCCATGGACATGAACTCCTTGAATTTAATTTTAAAATTCAATTCAAAATTCAATTTTTAGGTTCACAGCAACCTAAAAACAATGGCCTGATTTTTCAGATCACTTGAGCGTAGTCCTGGCTGTCACTGCCCTATTATTTTGGCCTATATTTCGAAGATGTAAAGCAAAAAGGCAGCAATGCAGACACTGATTCAAATAAAGACTGGCCCGAGTCTCAGGATATGCTAATGCCCGTGAGGTTTTTATCAGTTTAGATAAAGACCCCACTGCCCCTGTGGCCCAGCCAGCCTCGCCAGACCACCCATCTAGCTGCAGACCTCGCTCACCTCCAAGAAGCCATCCTCTGCCGGCGTGCAATTCATCGGACATTCAGCGGTAGGACCGTGTCATTTAACACATTAAGCCTGACGCGCTTACTTCTGGGTCAGGAGGAGGACCCACCTGCCAGACCCCGCAAGCTGTTTAAAGCAGCATCTCCATTTGGAAGATGAAAGGATGCTTTCCAGGCAGAAATAGGTCTGCATACAACAGTTTGGGAAATCCCAGACAGGGAAGGTGAAAGGAAGCAACAGAATGGTAATTGGTTTTAATAAACATAAAATAAATATGACACTGACTGTCAGCATCTTTCTCAGGTTTCAGGACGATTTTTCCCCCCCATAGGGGAAAGAATAAAAAAAAGCTGCTCGTCATGCTGCTGACTTCAGGGTACAAAAACCTTCCAGAGCCTCGGGGAAATTCTAGACACCACTGGCCAGCCATCCCCACTTCAGTGTACAGGAGCTGCAGCAGGAAATCTCAAAAGCTGTTTCAGTTTGTTGTGTTTTTCACCACAGTTGTAAGAAAAAGAAACATCAAGTTTTCATGAAATATAAGGTTCTTTACAAAGTTTTCATTAAAAAGTATTTGCCTTTACTAGCTTGAAACACTAACTGTTTCTCTGGTTTTCTATTTACACATTGAAATGTGATCATCTGTTCTGCGTCTTGGGAACCTCACACTTTAAAGCTTACCTTAAGCACCCATTCACACACGATTCTCAGACGACTATAAGCTACTAGCAATGTTTCATATATTGACCTGCAACAGATTATAGAAGTTATACTTAAAACCAGAAAAATTTTCTTCTTTCCTGTTTGCAGGAAACTTACATAAGTTTCCAATCAAATACACGGTCTATGCTATTAAGAAATGCAAACTGCTTTTATGACAATGAGGTGTTTATTTCAGATTTTAAATCAAAAAAAGCAATTAGTATTTATAATAGCAATTAGTATCTATATTCCACAATACCTTAAAACACTGCTAGAGACCTCCAATACTAGTTTTCAAACGAGTATATTATATTTATTCAATAATCAGTCATTTCAAAGCAAGACAAGAAAATGATGGACCATGTCAGATTTTACTCTTTGGAAGTAATGGAGTGTGGACAATTTCACTTAATTACTTTCCAAAGAATTAATTTAGTGAAATCATGTTAACATATCATTATCCCCACCCCATCTCCCTAAAAAACCTCAGGGAGCTACTTCCACATTTTAATTATGTAATGGACGAACATTTTAAATTGTGTTTCAGGGAAGAACAGCATCATCCATAGCTCCTTCTGCACTCCCTCTAAGCTTTCACAATTCCTTATGGTTGTCCAATTAGTGTCATTTGCAAACAGCCAGCACCCCACAAAAAATATAGTCATTATGCTGTTTCACGCAACCTTCCTGCTTATTCTCTCACATCTTCCCTGGTATTTTAATGATCAAAAGACAGGTTCTTCATTGCAGCTTCGCAAAATTTCTCTTGACAAAAGAACTACAGCATCAACTTTAAAATCTTCATCTTAAACTTCTAAGGAAAGGAGAAATGGGAGGGAAGTCAGGATAAAACCTATTAAAATGTGTGTCACTGACTGGCACACTGCCTCCTCACATATTCACTTTTTAATAATATACTTTAATATAATTTTAATCCTTATTTGAATTGTTTGCACCTGGTTTAAGCTTCAATGAAAGAATCTGAGTTTTGCTGTTCTTAATTAGAACTTAAAACACATTTTATCAGCTGTGTACAGTACTATTAAATTTAAAAAAAAAACTCCTTGAAGATCAGATAAAGCGTGTTTTTCTGCTGAGAGCCCAATGCTTTAATTTGCAATTCTGTATGTTGTTTTATTCATGATAAAATACTTGATACTTGTAGTTTCTCTCCATACTGCTAACATTGACATAGATTTTCTATTAGGTTTGACTATCAACAAAGGATGCTCTCAAGACTGGTCTGTATTTTCATTTGTTTTTAAAAGCTTAGTTTAAAAAAAAAAATTAATAATTCCAGTAACTACAATTAACGCTATCCCTGACTAAAACAAGCTTTAATAATTCATGATTTGGAAATTCAAAGCTAATTAAAGGGCCACAAATTCATTTTACTTATATAGTGTCTTATTAAAAATAATAGTTTGAGCTTTAATAGGCTAACAATATATATTGTGAAAGTGTCCATTACAGCAAGATATTTTTATTTCATAGTGTACTGATTTATTCTGCATTCAATTACTGCACATACAAAAAACAGAGTGTTGCTGTATGCCACCCCTCCCCTTTATTCCACCATAGAAGAAGGTAAGTTCTAGAAGCTAGCTGATCAAAAAAACAGCTTATATTCTATATAGCTCCAAAATGAGTGAAACAGACATTTAATGTAGAGTCCAATTCCGCATTACATTTAAGGGTGCGATTGTAAGAGCCAGAATAAATCTCAGTGAAAGGAAAAATAAGATAAAGCTCTTCGAGCAATTCTGGTTAATAAAATCATCTACTGTCCTACAAAACTCGTAGAAGCTTCATGTAGGCTATCTCCTCCACTCCTGAGTTAAAAACATGCTGCTGTCTTGGAGAGAATAAGTCTAGAGATGAAAGGACAAAGCCTGGTTTCTCTGTCTGCCTCTGTTGTTACAGGCTATTGAGAAAAACAACAAACATGAGTAATGCTATTAACACCTTTGCAACATCTTTTTTAGCATGCTTGCAACATCTTTTCATATACACTGTGTGTGAATCTCTCCAGTGAGAGCCAAATTTCACTTTGCATTATTCCTAGGAAGTGAACACAGTAAAACAAATTAGTCTTTTCCAACCCTGGACAGACTTGAACTAGTGACCTGAAAACTGTAAGGCTCAACTTACCATTGTTCCTTCCCTAATCCATACTGCATTGTGCGGTTTCGGTCCAGCTGTAGGAGAAGGGTAACTGGCTGTATTTCGGAAGGTTAGGGAGAGGAAGCGTGTGAGTCAAATGGGAAAGAAGAGCCGATTGCTAGAATAATGTTGTCCATAAAGGTTTCCTGTTTGCGGCATTCACTTCCTCACCGACAGGGCATCACTCCACTTGTAGATACATGAGTCAGAAAGAAACTGTACAGATATTTATTTATTTTTTTTCCAGCAATGGTGGATAATTACAGAAGCAGAAGATTCAAACTGGAAATAAACTGACCAAAACTAGTATATGAACTGATTCACACAATTTACTTTTCATGACTTAAAAAAAATGACTGACAGTTATCAAAACTATTGCCTGTCAAAAAATCTTAATAATATGATTTAGTGATTTTGGGGGCAGGGAAGAAGTGAAAAGGAACTGTTACTTTTTAAAAGTTTTTTGTTATTATTCTGCTTTATTTTTAATAAATCTTAATATAGTTGGGTTTATAGTTTAGTTTTTCTACTAGCAATTACACTTCAGGTAATCAGTTAAATAGAACTGTAATTAATATTATGGAATCCCTTGCCAAAGAAATCAATTTCATTAAGACAGAATTTGTTTTACACTTTTCTTACTGCTTTACCCAGATATTCTAAATTTGAAGTTTGTGTCAAACAAGGCATCTGTGGTTGCAGAAATAGCCATTAGACAGCTACAATTTTCCCACTAACCAAGTGAAGAATATTAAAAAGATGCTACAAGTTGTAAATGAAAGGATAAATTCTCACTTCCTTCTCTAAGTCCACACAGGCATTTTGCAGAGCGCGGGAATTACAGATTTTACCTTTTACATTCTACATGCCTAATAATGCTGCCCATGGCAATTAACGTGATGAAGGCCATGTTCATTAGGTCATCGTTACAGCTATAAATGGATCGGGAATTATGGTCAGGACCCACAAACCTCTGCCCACACCCTACATGCCTCCCCAACTTGCCTATAATCACTACTGATCACTCTTGGAGCTCAATAAATCAGCTGGAGGCGAGATGAGCACTGTCTATAATTCCAGTATGTGCCTTGTTCTGTAGTTTCATTTCCAGCACGGTTCTCTCCATCACTTTTTAAGCAGACCCTAAAGACCTAAACACTATCTTGCCTTATCAGTATTCTAGCACTTTTACCTTCAGTTTAAATAACACATTGCTAACATCCTCATTGACTGTATATAAACATAATGGCTTTCTACCCAACAAATACATAAAAGTTACATTAATGCCAGGGACCGTATCTGTAACCAGGCATGGTTAATATCATCCAAGCTTTACTTTCCAACATGCAAAGTAAACCAATAGTGTTCTTCATTACCTACAAAGTGAGATGTAAGTTGAGAACTGTCCCTAGACAGGCATTAAGTGGGGTTATTCTAGTGTCTTTCTAAAAAATAAACAAACAGAACAGGCACAGCAATTGGCAAAACATTTTGTGCATCTGAAGAGACTGTCCTCTGAAAATCAAAAGGGAGATTTTAAACTAATGCGATAAACTCCTCCAAAGTAGGAGTGTACTTTCCTCTGAGTTTACAACTAAGGAAACTAAGGCAACACGACTGAAATAACTTGCCTAAATCACATTGCAAGTTTGTATTTCTTGCTTTGATGCTATCTCAGACTGACACTTGTGTTCATTAACACAACGCTTCTCATACGCCAACCCTACACTACTGTTCTGTAAAACAGAGTTGCAGAAAGTAGGTGTCTTTGAACTAGCTGTGCTAAATATTTGCCCTAGATTTTAGACATGCAGCTCCAAATCAACATATTTTCCTCACCTCTTTCTTCTCTCCCTTCTTTCTCCATTTATTGTATTGTATTTTTTTTTTTTTTTTTACACATTTCAAACCATAAAGATATGTTACTAAACAACCCTGCAGACTAGATCTGCATGTGAGTAAAGAAGGTGGTAAAAAAACAGAGAGACCCAAAGACGCAAATTCTTCTCCTGAACAGAGCCCTTTCTTGAGAAAAAGGGAGACGTGGGATAAGTTTGCCCTCATATTACTCCCTTCCTCTCTCATCAGGTCCTCCATCCCCATTCACAACCTCCTGCCCACCGCTGCTCCCTTCCTCTCCCATCCCCTCTGTGGCTGCCATCCAGCCCGAGCAGGGAGAAGGGACCGGGGAGAGGGAGAAGCTGCAGTTGTCCTTGTGCCCTGGCTAGAGCTCGCTTGCTGCCCTACAGGTGATCTCCAGTTATCCTAACAGGAGCGCAGGCTTTGTACCCTGATCTTTCCAAACACACTACGTACAGGCAGTCTCTTCATCATTTCTTCAGTTCAAGACCATCAGAAAATTTTATCATGTCTTTACCTGTACAAAACTAAAATTAATCCTTCTATGTTCAGAACAGAAAACCTCTCAACGTACAGCGATGATCACTTTGAGTGCTTACCAGCCATTTCTGTATTCCACTTTACCCTGTATCAAAAACACATTTTCCTTCACATCTCCACCACTTGTTTGCCTGTTTGGTTCTTCTTTATGCTTGCCCCACTGCCAACATCACGTCGTCTTTCATACTACCTATTGTACTTGCAAGATCTTTCCACTTCCCTGTAAAGCAATTTTCTTTTCCTCTTTCAACCTCAGAATCCTCACTGGCATCCTCTATCTGTATTTTTTTCCTGACGGGTCATGTGTGTCTGTGTGAAATATCTGATCACCTCAAGGCAGATTTCAAAGGCCCAATTCTCTTGTTCTTCCTCATCTCATCTAATAAAGTCTCACTGAAGGCTAACTCATAAAAGGAAAGGCTTCTGAATCAAAGCACTTTCTTTTATAAACACAGAATAATACAAGTTTACAACAGCTCTTGAGCTCACTGTCTACAATGAGATAACAGCCAGGCAAGCGATCTCATCAGTAACACTTTCTAGAACATACTTAAGGATTAACTAAGATTTTAAAACCTGTGTACAGCATAAATACATACGGCTTATTTCTATCATGTATAATAGGTGCTCAGAGTTACAAAATCAACATGAGTGACAAGTTCTCAGAAATAACCTACTCTGCTTATTCAAACTATTCAGACAGTGCTGCTACTCCTACTGTTCCCATATGTATGCTGCTATCACAAACACGGTAAAAGCAAAGTCTGGGGATTTTGGTAGGAAGACAGCTTGCTTATAAATGGGTTAGAGTATAAACTTTGAAATACATTGCTGTATGTTTTCTTTGTGAAAACACTTACAATGAAATATTTATTAAGTTTAGGCAAAACAGGCATCTGCTATTAGGGTACAACCCCCGTACACAGTCACAGTTTTCTCTCCTGAAGAGCTCTGAGAATACGGCGTCACCACACAATGCACAGCCCACGCGCGCGACTCATGAAAAACTGCTCCCACAATCTCAAGGTCCACAAGTATTAGTTTTCTGCTAACCTGTCCCTTTCTTGTGCCATACCACAAAAAAAAAAAAGTAAAATTTATCATCGTCATTTCTTCCAGGAGAAGAGGCAGCTATGTCTGAGGCAGTTGCTGTCACAGAGCAATTTAACATGAACCTGATCCAGCTGTTCAGACAGCAGTAAAAAGCCAGACCACTACTAAAATCTGCAGGAATAAGAGATCCACAAATCAATTTTCAACGAAATATGAGATGACGAACGCTCACATTTTTGCCACTAGAAAGCAGTAACTCGAATCAAAATAAGGTATTTTGAGCTTAAAGTTTACCATGAAGAACTCTTTGTAACATTTAGGACACCAGATTTATTCCCCCCCAAATAACAGTAAACACCAGCTAGCTGAATAATCCCAAATACTATGCAGGCCAGTCTCCAAATACCTCCTCTGAGGATGCTGGCAGTTCCTCACCTCCTTCTTCCCTTTTTACGACCTGCCACTGCAGCCCAGCAGCTCCCCCGTCACACTGCCATCCGGGTGACACCACCTCGCCAAAAAGCCCCTACCTTAAAAGAATAACAGAAAGAAAAACTGCAGGCCAACTACCGTAACTCCACACAGGCACCTGCCACCTAAAAACTGTCCTTCGCTGGGGCGGAGGGCGCCGCTGGGTGGGCTCTGCGGGGCGGGAGCGGAGCGGAGCGCGGGCAGGGGGGAGCGGAAGGACACCTGCCCCAGCCGCGCCGCGCCGCACCGCACCGGGACGGCGCTCACCGCCGCTGCGTGCCACTGCGCGCCTCAGGGGCACATACGTGCGCTCACAGCTCGCCCGTGTACATCTATACACACACATACATATATATATATACACGTCGGCATGCGCGCAGTGGGGACGCGCAGCGGTGGGTGATCGCTTGGGCTAGCAGATCTGCCTTTGAGGCAGACGCACAGACATATAGATAATATATACCCATACGCACACATATCTATACGTATTCCCGTGAAGGAGGTACAAGGGAAGTTCCTCAGAGGCGCCCCGGCGCCGAGGGCTGGCAGGTTTCCCGCTGTATAACGGGGGGAGGCTGAAGGGGGGTGAAGTTTCCTCCCTCCCTCCTCTCCCCCGAGTTACGCTGCGGAGCGGAGCGGCCCTGGACGGCGGAGACGCCGCCGGCAGCCCCAGACAGGCCCGCTCCCGGCGCTGCCTTCCCCGCGTCGGCCTCCGTCTCCGCCCCGCCGGGA
>VZSZ01009364.1:408132-450240 GCA_013398815.1 Ibidorhyncha struthersii | reverse complement strand
TTCACGGCGAGATGAGGGTAGTGGTACAAAAGTGGTGGCTGGTGCTACTGTAAAATTATTTCATACCTTACGGGCTTCGGTTTCTGTGCTAGGGATGCTGAAGTGTCCGGTGGGCATTTTTATTTCAAGCTCCTCAAGGGACACAAGAAAAATAACGCATTGCTTATCTACAGGACCTTTCATCTTGAAAAGTGCCCAAGCGCTTAACAAAGCGTGTTTTCAGGTCTCAGTCCTTTCAGGAGCTTTTTGCAGGGCAGCTCCGTCATGTGGATCCATTTAGAGGCGTGGGTTCCGTATATACGAGTCTTTTCACCCGCCACTAAACCACGGTGGTGGTGCTAACACAAAAATATGCTGTAAGATTAGGCAGAGGTATCAGTACCACCTGAAAGCAGAGGGAAAAGTGCTCCTTCCTGAATTGCCAGTGCCAATGTCGGTGGAGTTGAAGTCATCTCCAGCGCAAGTAGTTACCCAGCCTGATGGGGCTTAACTTGTATCTGACAAAAACAACTGCATTTGATAGCTCTGGGCTATAGCACGACAGAAATTTGTGCTAGTTTAGTTATATAAAAACCCCAAACAACAGGGAAGAGAAAATTACTTCAAAAATACCAAAGGCAATAGATTTTCTTAATCTTTTAAATGATCCACGGTTCTTTCTCATCTTTAAAATTAACACAGAGCCCTTAGGTTTTCTCGTGACCTTTTCGTTCATAAGCCATCAAACTTTTTGAAGATGCCATATTGCTCTAAAAAATTGTACGCGCAGAAACACATATATGCATGGGATTTTTGGCAGACAAGTCACAATAACAGAAAAATGAAGGTCATTTTTAATACAAATTTTAATGAAGAATTTCCTTCATTTTCAAACATTATTGCTGTGATTAGGTTATTCTTTTTTGAGGTTGAGAAGTGTTTTAATATGCTGATTTTTCACCAGCCAGAGACAGGCTTGATGAATACAAATAGTGTGCTCGCCATAAGATGTCAATGTTAGCTTAACCTATACCTCCTTCAGATGTGCAAGTTTTGGCAAATAAATCTATGAAATCTATGCTATCTAAAAGTATTATGTCTGCAGTAAAAAAAAGTGTTGTCAGTGCAGGTGCTACAAAGACAAGAGAAGTAAACGCCCAATAACTTTTATGACATCTGCCGAAGCGTAAGAGAGGACAAAAAGGAGCAATGCAGCTCCATTTTGGAGAGCAGAAATTAGAAGTCACTTAGAAACTCAAATCTAAACCTGATCTGAACACAGCATCGTTAAAGAAAGATGCAAAATCTAAAACCTTACAATAGATTACCCACCAAAATTAGTTGTGAAAGTGTCGGTGAAGCCTATCAGCTCACCACACTGCAAATCGGCTCAGTGATGTGACAGAAAATGATCTCGGCTCCAGTCTCTAGATGCTATTATGATGCCATTATATTCTGAGGGCAAGGGTTAGAAAAGGAAAACAGTTTCATAATTTAATTGCAATGATTTCAAGACCTGTTACAGTCATATTACACTAAACTGCACCACAAGGCACGAAATGAAAAAGAAATTCTGTCTGGCTGTGGGAACAATGAGACAATGGATCCGAAGGATGCACCCATGTATCTCTGGGAATTCTGCTGGTACGGTGAAACAATGAAAACACTTCTTTTTAATGTCCATTTTTCAAAAAACTATGGCTTTAATCATTTGTACGGATCCAAGCAAGTGCATTGGGAAATGGGAAATTATGTAGATGGGAATGTGGCATCCTGAGCAATATAGTGGGGCTGAGGCAACTGGAGGGGATTTGTTGCTGTACGTTTGTGCAAGCTTATTGTTGGCACTGTCAGAAACTCTGTACGATGTTACGTTTCTGAAAGCTGTATTTTGTAGCTAATGATTTAAGTTTCATTTGTATTGAGTAGTGTTGTACAAATGCCTATTTGCCAAGTAAGAACAAAAAAGCTTTTACCCATCCCTAGCTGAATTTTCAGGAGTTAATCCTCCAATTTTAGGACAAAGAAACCTTGCTTTCACACCCAGCTCATAGGCTATAGTCAAATAATTTTTGTGATTTATATATTCCTCTCCCTTTTTAATTTCCATTTCTTTTGTATTACTAATAAATACAAAAAATACCCTGCAGCAGGTTCATATCAGAAGTATTGTAGTTCAGAGCTCTCAACAGTATAGAATTGTATAGTATTATGATGTTGTAGCTAATGATACTGTCAAGTCAAGAGCAAGTTGTCCCAGTCACCATGTCAATATGAAACAAAGAAATCTGAGTTACAGAATCTTCTTGAAATCCACTAAAATAGCAGACACTGATTATACAAATCTTATCACTGTACTATTTACGTTTAGCAATAATATTGAGAGAAAAGCCCAATATAAGCACTGGGGGGGGGACAGGACTTTTCCTTCTGGGTCGTTTCTGTGGCTCTGTCGTTTGACAGTGTCAGGCTGTTTTCACCGTTTGGTGACAGTCTACCCTTTGCACCTGACACCCGCCCTTGCCTTCAGCGGGTTTGTTCAGAGAGTGAGGTGATGGCACTTGGTAAAGGAGAGAAGTTGGGATTTGGATCTCGGTGGCAAAGCCTGCTGTGCAGAGCTGCTAATGGCATCAGGTGTAAGGGGCCCTTCTTCGTGGGGTTTACAGGGGGTGAAGGCTCCGTGCACCGTGGAGGCTGGAAGGGTGGGGTTTTTTGCAGCTGGGTGCAATGCATGTCTGCTGAACAGATCGGGAAAGCTTGGGCGGCCGCTGCGCACACTGAACCTATTTTGTAACTAGAGGAAACTTCATCGCACAAAGCATCTAGCACCATCAGCAAATGTGCTGCTTTCACTAAAATTTATCAGCAGATATAATTATAGAATCTATTTTACCGTGACTAGCTTTTGAAGAGCCCCTCAAGCTTTTCAGCAATCATTCGATAGGTCACGTTTACTGCAGCATGATCAAAGGGAGCTGAGCTCAGTTCTGTAACTCACTGTGCTTCGATTTTAGACCTTAAGAGTCCATTTCACCATTTACAGTCTTACCTAATGCAGCAGTCAGTGTCTGCTCGAGCCTCGAAGGTTTGAAACTGCGTGTTTGTTCGAGTTTTGCTTTTCCTCTGTGAGTCATAAATTTCATCCATTAAGAAATTGAAGCACTGCAACACTTGGTGCCTGGCCCCAGACTACAATCCAAAACACAAGGCACCACGCGTGTGCTTCTCCCTTCCTAAAGTCTGCCGATATCCTGATTTAGGCAGATTTTTTTTTTTATTTGCCCTTTCTCTTGAGCGAGCAGCAGCAGAGATTGTTTGGTTTCTTTAAGAGAATTTCATGCGGTGAATAAATTGTCTTCATTCTTCAGAGGCGGCTTTTCCTCACAGCTAGATTATCTCCAGGTATTGGAGTGGGGTTCTCTGTCAGGGTCCTATCATAGGCTCAGATAAGGATTTCCTCTCCTACTGCGGTGCAGGAGAGGAAGAAGTGCCTCACCGCCCAGTTTCCTTTGTGAAAACACTCCAACCGCTGGAATAATCGTTCATGCTAAATAGCAGGACTCCAGCGTCTCAGCCACAGCAGGGGTCTTCATGAATGTCACTACAAAGCACGCTTCATGCGTGTGGGAAAGATGGGGTATAAGGGGAGGATCACCATTATGCCAGCACAGTCTGAGCACATTAAAAATACAATGAAACAAATGTGGGATGAAACCATCAAAGGTATGCATGTTTTACAACCCAAACGAAAATATGTTGCAATATGTCTGAATACATCATGTTGTTTCCAATGACGTATACTGGAATTGTGGATTATTCCCTGTAATTAATAAGAATATTCTTAATCATACTGGCCAGGAAAAGAACCAAAATATTGCTTTGCAGATTGATTAATTTGTGAATACAAAGAGAAGGCTTTGAAGATGAAAAGAATAATGCTTTGCACATCTATGACTCTTCCCATTGAAAGATGGGAGGCTGCTCAGCAAACTGTGGTACTTTCAGGCTTGCACCACCTTTTTGAACTAAATGCTGTCTTTATTTTATTTATTTGGAAAATGAGAGGGAAAACATGACGCAGCCAAAGTCACACCGGGAAGCCACTGACAGAATCAAACCGCAATAACTACCAGTTGAGTGCGCTAACCATTAGGCTATCCTGCCAACAAACACTGAAGTTATTACTTGTACGGTTTATTATGAAATGCTTTCAAGCATAGTGCCTGCAGTAGAAATACCCTTATTTTTGTCAGGTCCCCTGACAAGTTGGGTTCAACGCACTTCAGTGTATGTAATGGCCAACTGCAGACTTGTTACACCCACAGATATAATGTTATAATACTAAACTGATGAGAAGCAAAAAACAGTCCAGATACACAGGAATGCAACTCCTTTTCCACCTTCTATGCAATCTGTGCTGATGGGAACAGCATTTCTGAGATATTAATACTCTGAGAGATTGATGAGAAGAGGTGCAATGATGGATGGCGTTGCCGGAAGAAATGATCCGTCCACTCTTCAAAATTACTCCTTGAATGTTTTCATCTCTAGCTCAGCTCTGCAACCCTATTTCTGGTGGCTTCAGTCCTAAAAGGAGGCTGAAAGCTTCCCCTAGCAGAACTCTTTGAGATCGGTGTGTTCAGGGGCACAAATCCTACCTCCTGGTGGAGTTGCTTCCCTTTTGTCCCGTACAACAGCTTTGGCACAGGTTCACCAGTTCACCAGCCAGGGCACAGGAGGGTCGTCCCTACAGGTCTGTGTCACTCCCCATGGGGAATTCCCCCCCCAGCAGAAGGGGGGAGCTTTCCTGCACCCACTGAAACCTCGGGGAGCCCCAAGCATGTAGGCATTGAGAAATGCTTTCAGCGAGTATGAAAAAAGGATGCTTTTGTGTGGCTAGCATCACATCGACCCTCCTCCTGCACGTGGCTGAAATCACTGAGTTGGGTTTTTTTAGTTTTTGTGTTACGATTGTAAAGATGTTACTGCGACAATATTCCAGAGATCTATTTTATGCATAAATTCAAGTCATATTTTGTTAGAATTTAGTATCTGATTTATACAAAGCCACAACAATATAAATCTGTGCTTTCTGAATTATATTACAGAAAAAAAAAGACTAGAGCAAACTATGATGCAGATTTTTTTTAATGGTATTTAAATAACAGCATAGCAAATTGATCATTTAAGGTGTACACAAAATTTGCCATTTTTTTTTAAAAGTGGTACTAGTATAGTCATTCTGTTTAATTTTTAGACTGAGAATTTTAATTTGACTGTAGCAATTTACAAGGATGTGAAAAACCCAGAAGGAGAAAACAGGATATGTGTCCAAAGGATACATGTGGATAAGAAGGACATGAACCTGTTGGAGCGAGTCCAGAGGAGGGCCACGAAGATGATCAGAGGGCTGGAGCGCCTCTCCTGTGAGGACAGGCTGAGAGAGTTGGGGTTGTTCAGGCTGGAGAAGAGAAGAATCTGGGGAGACCTTATAGTGGCCTTCCAGTACCTAAAGGGGGCCTGCAGGAAAGACGGGGAGGGACTTTTTTACAAGGGCATGTAGTGGTAGGATGGGGGGTAATGGCTTTAAACTGGAAGAGGGTAGATTTATATTAGATATTAGGAAAAAAAATTTCACTCTGAGGGTGGTGAGACACTGGAACAGGTTGTCCAGAGTTGTGGCTGCCCCATCCCCGGAGGTGTTCAAGGCCAGGCTGGATGGGGCTTTGAGAAACCTGGTCTAGAGGGCGATGTCCCTGCCCACGGCAGAGGGGTTGGAACTAGATGATGTTTGAGGTTCCTTCCAACCCAAATCATTCTGTGATTCTATGATTCTATGTCAGCTACACTGTGAGAGAGGTGTCTCTCCACTCTGCAAACAGATACCCACAGCGCTTGTGAACAGAGGGAGGTATCTCAACACTATTTCTTACATTCCTCAGTCGGTAGAATGGTGGTTTAAACTTGTGCCTTATCAGACCTGGTATTCATAATTTCCCATCTTCCCATGTCACTGCTTCACTGTTTTCAGGATCCAGCACAATTAAGGGCATCTCATGGGAACTGATGTGTCTTAGGAAAATTTACTGTTGGCCATGTAAATAATAAAGCACACATAAAAATGTATGTGTAAGATGAAGCACCACATCCGTTCAACATATTAATGTTAGAAGGGTCTAGCCAATCTATTTATGTCACATTCTACATTTGCAATAAGAGCTAAAATTGGTAATTTATGTGACTGGAAATTTTCCCAGATATGGGAAATGAACTATGGCAAGTGTCTTGAGAGGTAATTGGAAAAATTACTGCATTTCTTTTAGTGATTTTACATGTTATGCTTGCTTTTGGTTAGGAGTTTATTGGAAAAGCTGATTTGTATGACTAAACAAGTCATCGAAAGTAATTGCAGAGTTTGCCTGTAATCTTAACTTCTGCCATCACCTATGCCCATGTACCGCCTCGACTGACCTATCTTAATGTTTTGCTTATCCATCTCCTGTTAAAAGAGGTAGGGGGAGAAAGAAGACAATATTCCATTTGTACAGTGTGGGTTATTTCTGCAGGGGACAATAGAAAGTCCACTGGTTCAAACTCATTGAATTTCCATCAGCTTTTCCCAAGTGGGTGGAGGAGCGAGAGGGTGGAAGGCAGGATGACCTACAAGTGACACGCAGGAAATTCAGTCCACTACACTCACAGATTCCTTTGATATCTGCCAGAGCCCGAGACCACCTACAGTGAGATCTTCATCCCTCCACAGCTTTTGCTGCCTCAGCCCATTTCTGCTTTCCCAGTACAAGATCCCAAGTCACGACCTGGGGATGGAAGGAAAGCTTAAATCACCACTTGGCTGGCTCGAGAAAAAAGCAATAGGGAAGAATCCTTTCCTACAGTTTTCAACATGACATTACACTAATTTCCAGCATAGGCTGTAGCTTTTATTTTTGTGGGTGACTATAGTTTTGTTTTAAATTAAACATTTTTGTTTACTTTGGAACAGAATTTGGCTTGGAAGAAACTTTTTTGTCCTGATCTGTGCAATCACCCAAGGCCCACAGTGTGACCAAAGCGATGCTGAGTTACGTGTGTTTTTTTCAAAGTAATTTCTTTCTACTGATTCGTAGCAAATGTACCCAGAAATTTAGATGAATTCCACTTTTCATCTCCTTTTGACATCTAAAACTTAAGAAATAAAATGCAACAAAGTGGTTGAACCAAAGAAGCTTTCACTGAATTGCCCAGGAACATGAATAGACATCAGGGTTTAAATTGCAGGATCAGGTCCGTACAGTAATAAAATATTTGGCTTTTGAGGAAAGAATGCTGGTTGTTCTTAATACACCTCTGCCAGGCAGTGCAAGGTGTAGGATTACTAATCCTCCTCAGGGGAAGCCATGCGTGGCATTCTTCGCTTTGGTGGTGGCATTCAAGGGAGTCCTGGACAGAGGAAAAAGTAATAGGGGCAATAATGACAGTCTCTGAATGAAGCCCTGAGAAATAGCCCAGGCCCTGCCTCCTGGCTGCCAGCCACCCAAGCACGAAGAACAATCATGCATTTGTTCCAGATACCAAGTCACCTAATTTTAAAAACGCTTCCTGATGCAGCCCTTTAATTCCTAAGTATTTCACCACCTGATGTTTCTCTCTCAAGCTTTCAAAGAAGCAAGAGAAAACCAGAGCTACGGATGAGGGAAAGGAGGGAAACTGAAAGGATTTTGTGCAGTGATAATTCAAGAGAAAAAAGGACAAGTTCTTTTCAGCTTTTTGATGCCCAATAACCCCTCCTTGTCCCACTGCTTTCTGACAGAATAAGTGGTGGAATAGAGAATAGAATTAATCTCAAAAGAAAAATATGTATTGTGTGCCATAAATTATACAAGCAGATGCAGCCACGAATGAAAGAATTAAGAACATGAAAGCCCTGCAGCGTGCACTGGCTGATGAAGGGCTGGAGGTTGCCAAGGGACACTGTGTGACCACCATGCAGTCCAAGCTAGGATCTTGCTCTAAACATCAGCCCACAGCCCTGTCATGCAGGGGCTTGTTGCCTTTTCCTTCACGTTCTTCCTCTTAAACAGCTCTTTTTACATATCGGTAGCTGTTGAATGAATGCTTTGGCCATAACCAGCTTGTGGTATATTTTACAGATGTCTGAGAAATCTTGCAATGAAGAATTTTGCATCTTTTCCCCAAACCATTCCTTCAGACAAGTATTCCCACATGAAGGTGAATGAGTCCCCCTAGACTAAGGGATGGGTAGAATAGGCCAAGTGCCAAAAGTCTTCATCTGCTACAACCTTGCACAGCACTATCAGCTTCAGTTGAAGTCTTGATTCCATTATGTTTTATTTGTTAGAAAAAGTGTTATATAGCTTTATGGTGCTACATACAGAAATAATTACAAATAACCTAGCCAGCTGCTTAATGCTCATCAGAGACTTCATTCAACAAAACAGTTTTCTGGTGAAGTCAAAACTCTGGATCCAGATTTTTCAAATTTACACATCTACAATATCTCCCCATTCCTTCATGATATTTTTAATTTCAAGACATCGGCAGCTATTTTCTTATTCAGCAATCATTTCAGCAGGGAAAAAAATCTTAGCAATGTTGCTGCAATTTAGTGTCATATGAGCAATTAAGAAAAAAATGCATCTCAGAGAAGTTGATGGCGTTCACTTCGTATCAGTAAGATGTTTTAAAGAAAACCTGTATAAGGCTGTGTAAAACGACATTTTGTCAACTTCGCTCATTTAAATGTCCTTTGGTGACCATCCAAGGATAAGGAGTAAATAATACATCATGCTGGAAAAGAATACATATGACTCATGATTTTCAGCTGTCATGCACGTGAACTTGTGGAAAATGGTGCAATTAGAGACGAGAAGCAGAGCAAAATACCTGTTTACATTCAGCTCTGCCCAGCAGATCAGAACTGCTGGAGGACTGCAGAGAAAATGTCTTTTTCTCTCTTGCTCGTGTCCTCCATTGGGCTATGTCCTCCTCTGAGTTACATCGTATTCAAGCAATGCTATTAGGGGAGACTCTTGATATGATTTAGCATTTTCTACTGTTTCCATTCTTCAGATGAAGTTTGTTTGCTCTGTCATTCACCATTTCCTTCCATGTGAAATTAGGAAATATGGCAAACGAAGACTGAACCCCAGGGTTTTTCCATCCCTGCATGTTTCCCCTTGGAGCTCAGAAACTCAAAGAGGAAAGAGTGGAAATGTAGTAGTAAAGTCCCTGGCTTCATCACAAGCCCCTTTCTGACCTGACCAGAAGAAACTATATGAAAAGAGACTGAACTATTCAGGATAACCATAAATGAATGGCAAAAGTATGTTGAGGTAAAGTCAGAAAGACAAAAGCACAAAGCAGGGACAGGGAGGTAACTAGATGACATTCTACAAATGCATATGAAGAAGACCAGGACAGTGCTGGTCCACTACTGGGGGTGCAGGACAGCTATTAACAGACAACACAGGCAAGGTACACCTGATTAATGACTTTTTTGTATCTGTCTTCATTAAAGTTGCATTTCAGCAAACATGTTAAGCCAGTGTTGTTGCTGAAAAATGTTGTTACACCCTCCCTGCTCCACTCCATTCCTTCCTCCTCGCTGCCCTCCTGCATCCCACCGCCACAGTGATTTGTAAGGGCCTGCAGGGATCTGGCTGGGGGAACTGATCCAGCTGCAAATTAACCTAGCAAACAGAAGATTGTTACTAGGATTGATTGGTTCTGCAGTTCGATTCATCTCACAGCTTCACTGTACTGAGATAATTTTTTGCAAATTAGCTAGACTTGTTAACTTCATCCTGTGATGCTTAAAGGGTAGACTGATCCCAGGACAGGTAATTGCTGCCTCTGAGTGACTCGATGTCTAGGGTGTCAGAGGATCAGAAATAGGAAAGCATGGTGCCTGTCTTTAAAATGGGGAAAAAAGAAGGAGCTAGGAGATTATCAATCAGTCTGGTTAAATTCAATTCCTGCCCCAAAATTTTTAAACAAACTATTTATAAGTGCCTGGAAGATAAAGGGGAAGAGGGTAGCATTCAGCTTTAGTTGTAAGAACAAAATCTGTCGAACCAGTCTAGTTTCTTCTGTGACTGTATTGTGCTGTGGAGAGGGGAAAGGCAGCTGGTGTCATGTAACTCAACTTCAGCGAGGCTTTTTGCACACCCATGACATTCTCGTAGGCAAATAAGGAACCACAGCCTCGCTGACCCTGCTACACCTGATCTAACAGGTGTAAGACTGTTTGGGTAGTTATGCCTGAAAAGTGACTCGGAAGGGAAGGACGTATGAAGTACTGTTCTGCATGGTTTTGTCCTTAGTCCCATTATAGTCCACGTTTTCATTAGTGACTGAAAAAGGGAGCAGAAGACACACTTAATAAATGTGCAGGTCACGGCTTGGGAGCTCTGCAAGTACGCTAGTCAATAGGCAGATTAAAATAAGTAATAAAAAAAGGATCTTGGTAGCTTGAAGGAACTATCTGCAAGATAAAATGTACTAAGGACAAGTATAAGGGACTACATTTAGACAGGAATTATCCGCTGGAAGGTGGGTAATAACTGGTTAGGAAATAGCTCGGCCGAGGGTAGACCACAAACCAGGCACTGAGTCAGCTTGCTTATGCAGAGTGGAAAAGGCAGGCAGCGTACTGGGATGCATAAATAGTCCTGAAAATGTATGAGAAATCCTTCCACCCTATTCAGCATTGATAATGCCTCAGTTGGAGCATGAAGCCCAGTTTAAATGGGGTTTAAATTGTATCAAGAAAGATTCTCATTCGGGTTAGACATTAGAATAAACAATCCTTCCAACTTTCAGGGCAGTAAAGCATGGGGATAAGTTGCCCGCAGAAGTTACAGAGCATCCATGGAATGTCTCTAAGATCATTTTAGACAAATATACATTGTGTTTGATGTGATATAGCTGGTCCTGCCTTGGGTCAAACTGACTAGATGAACTCTCAAGGTCTTTTCCAGCCTAGATTTCCTGAGATCCACCTCGCCAAGTCATTGTCCAGCCCATTAAGCTTTCTGGGGAACAGTAGCTGCAGGTCGACTTCCATGGGCATTTTGCTGTTGTTCTTCTCACGTGAGGTTCACAAATAATTGGCTGGAGTGCCTCAAATAATCCCACTTTACTTACAAAATCTGTCTTAGTTGCTATCAAGGTGGAGTGATATAAATTAGGATATTGCTCCATTTTTCTGTTCTGAGGAGATCAAATCTTGCCACCATTTAAGTCACTGGCAATATATTCCTACCACCCCCAAGGGTAGCTGGTGAAAAAAACAGTTTAGTTAATCTTACCAGAAAATAAAGTTTATATGCAAAAAAATCGAGTCACTTTCCTGAGCACTCATGTGTACGGTGCTACTGTTCTGGGGGCTAGTGATGGAGAATCAGGCTTTCCTCTCACGCTCACTGGTGCGTGTCAGCTCAGGTCAACACGAAGCAATCACTGTCCACTACTGCTCATTCAAAAATGAGCTAATGCCCCTTTCCCTCTTACAAAAAGATACAAAGCAGAGCCAAAACTTGGCAAAAAAATCGCTATCACTGTTGCAATAGTGAAATGCTGAAAGCCTGAGCAGGCGTTGGGACTGAGGTGTCCTCGCTGTCCGCTTCCAAAACAATACGTGGGATGTCTGCGATTTCATTTTTCTACTCTGTTCCGTTTTTGGGTCCACTCCTTATAGTGCTCATATAGACAAGATGACGAAGTAAAAAGGCTATTCACTCTGACTGCAGTATTTGCTTCCAGTTAAAAGCATCTAATCGCTGTTTAGCAGGCAAACACGTACACCTATGGAAAGGAGAGCTCTCTCTGGGTTTGATGCTCCTGAGCATCTGTAATCAGCGCATCTGAAAATATTTTAAAGTGAGCTCAGCCTATATTTGTCTTCGTATCACAAAGTTCTGCTAGGGACAGAATCGAGTGTTTGGGTGTGTTTATATTGTTCCCTTGCATGAGATGAGGCACGTATGCCTCTCTTTTCTCTGCATTCACAGACACCAACACATAAAGGCATTCTGTACAAACTGTCCTCCCTTTCCCTCATAAAAGAATGATAATCTAATATGTTTTATTTCTTAGCAGCACAATCTCCTGAACAGGCATTGAAAATTATCATCAGCCTTGAATGCTAAACTATCTATTTTCTGGATTTTCCCTTCACAGTGCTAACAAAAGTAGTTTCTGCAAGAGAAATCTTATTTTTACATTATCTAAGATACACATTTAAATTCATAAAATGTATTAATGTTTTCTATATTCCAGAACCGAAATCGCAAAGTTTAAAATGATATCTTCACAGTTATGAAACTCAGGTTTGCCATTCTGCTTAGGTGTAACAGTGTGACATTTGAGAAAGCTGTGACATTTGGATCTGCGTCCAACAGAGGGAGGTGTTCAGAGACAAGGATTTCATCCAAACTCTTTCTAAGTTTAAGGAATTCAGCTGAGCGGGGCGGGGGGGGCACACACAAGTGCAAGTGAGCAACACATTACTATTGCAATTCAATTAATGTAGTTGCTCTGTGAGAATTCCGGTGTGGAGTCACTGCCTGCTTAGGGAGTCACAACTACTCGGAAGATTTAGGATCAGAGCAACGGGGATGATTTGGTGGGAGGACTTTTAGATCAGACAGGTGACAATATCATCTCTGTGTCCGAAAGGAATTACGATTCTCTTAAAAATAAAAAGCACTGTTTGGTTCATACTGCTTGATTGATGTAAGGCAAACTCAAGCTGAGGTCCAGTCTGGTAGGCGATTTGGGTTCAGTTGGAAGTTACTCGGCTGTGCCTCCCTCACAGGCAGTCACTATGGCAATGAGAAAATATTGTGAGGTATAGGAATGATGGGAATATGACTCAGAGAGTACAGAAAAAGGAATGTTCAAAAACATAACTCCCAGGAGGCACAGAGTACTCTTTTCAAAAATATGCACAAATCGAGGCTGATAACCTGGTACTGCTTTGCACCCGTGTGTTTATTGGGGAACGCGGTTAATAAATAACGAGCCGCAGTGCTGTGTATTTCCAGCCCCTCTATTATCAGGGGGAAACAGGAGCTGGTGGCGAAGGAAACAGTGGCGCTCTGCTCTGCTCCTTCCAGCCCTGCGCCTTTCCCCACAGGACCGCCGTGTGGCTGGAACTGTGTTTATCAGTAAGGGGCATGTTTGGACAGACTCGGTCAAGTCAGCATGCAACTTCCGTGGCCTTTCCAAGTGGCAAGGCTTCTCCTTTCGCTTGCAAAGCCACAAAGCCTTGTCGAAGCCTCTGTATGAGGTCTCCCTTCTCCCTGACCCTCGTCTCATTGAATTGGGATTTGGCCCAAATGCAAAGGAAGTAGCCCAAGGCAAGAGCCATCCCGCAGGAGGACATCCCTACAGAACATCACACGAACGAGAACGACCAGGCTAACCCAGACCCGTGTCCTGCCTGGCCCAGTACCAGATGGGCTTCAGCGTGTCACGCAACAGCCTTGTCCTCAGGAGAATTTTCTCCCCAGTTCTGCTATTTAGTCCCTAAAGCATGAAGATAGATAGATAGATAGATAGATAGATAGATAGATAGATAGATAGATAGATAGATAGATAGATAGATATAGTGCTTGCTTAAAAAAAAAATTCTACCTCATGCAACTAATGATGATTGCGTGGCCTGTGTTAGTGCTAGTCATTCTCCGACCACTTCATGCTTTTGGCCTCAGTAGTCCTCTGACATAGTGAATTCCCCAGATTGATTATGCACTGTGCAAAGGCTTTTCATTTAATCAAATTTATGTTCTGCCTTTTACTTTGCGTAATGTCTCTTTATCCTTGAACTCTGAGAAGCGCCAGATTCTCTCCTCTATCTTTCTTTTTTCTTTTCCCTACATCCCTCTCAAGCTTCCCCTTCAATTTACTCGAAGTCTTCAATCATTTCTGCCCTGAAGGAGGTGAGCGCTTCCTTCCCCATGGGTTTCTGGGACCTGTGGAGTTTGAGGGCTGTCCCCAAAGCTTCCCCTCCTGACCTGCAAGCCGCTGCTTCTTCATGAGAAATTCAGTGAGCTGCAGCCGTCCGCTGCGCCCTTTGATCCTGCTCCCCTGAGCTTTACTATGGGAGGTACAACAGAGCCCTCAGGCATCAACATGATTATATTGTCTTCTTTTACCTTAAAAATACTGGCCATCGGTATTGTTGCTCAGCAACATGAAACTGAAACATGTATCACTGCTGGCTTCATTAAACTTTAAAAATATTTTTCCTTGCCAACCCAAATAAATAATTGACGATGATTTCAGTGTATATTTAGAATGTCCATTGGAATTCCAGTAAGTAGGTAAAACAGTTTTTATGTATCTAGAATTAAGAAGAAATACCTAATACTGGCTGTAAAATAAAATGAATAGCTGAAAAATACTTGCTCTTACGTAGCAATTTGTAAATCGCTCAGAGAAGCTGTACCAAATAAATGTCAAAATGCTATAATTATTTCCTTACTGAACACACTGTACCTTCTTTTTTTGCAAAGATCATTAAACCTTATTGTATAGTTTCCTACTAGAAAGGCTACAACAACCAATCCTTTAACTTCTTTATTATACATATATTTGCTAATATAGGCAATTGAAGACATTAAGTATGCATAAATAAAGAAGAACAGATTTCAACATAAACATTTTCTGGTTGAGTAACAGTGCCTGGGGGTATTAAAAGGGAACGGGTTGTAAAGCTCAAGTGTACTTTCGTCAACTAACTGATGGATTGCTTGTTATTCACCTCTAGCATGGGCGCCAGCTAAAATAAATTGCTGCAATCCTTACCCGCAGATTCTGTTCTATTATCTGCGTGAAGTCCCAGTTTTATCTAATTGGTGGCATTACCAGAACATTTTTTCTGCAAATATAGAAGCCTCTTGGTAGATGCAATTGCTACTTCAATCCATGAGAGGCGCATTTAGATGCGTATCTGTGAGCAGAACGGAGAGAACCTGAGCTAGGGAGCTCCAGAGATCTCCGATCTAAATGACTGCCAAAATAAACATGAGTGGAGATAGAGGGATTAATCCTGTAATCCTCACTTAAGCAAAATTCCTGCTATCTTCAGTGAGAGTCTCACAGGGGAACAGCTATAGAAATTGGCCTAAACGAAGCAGAAATGAGAAAGGCCAAATTCTGCCTCTGGGTGTGCGTGTGTGACTTGTGTAAAACCTGAAGTGTGACACCCCGGGCCTGGGATAATCAGCATATAAATTCCCACCAAGCTGTACAGTGCCAAGACTTTACTCGGTATAAATACCAGGCACATCCATACCCCCATATGGAAATACTTCTGTCCAAGCTTCACAAGAAGAGAGAAAACAAGTGCAAACTGAAACTAACATTCAGAAATATAATGTACATTTTATTAAAAAGTGTCTTCCATTTTAACCAATCCTAGGAGTGTTTGGAGCATTTGTCTTCACTGAACTCAGAGTCATTGCCCCCCTTTTTCCAGCTGGGATGGAAAACCCACGTGCAAAGTTAAGTGATTTTCCACAGACCACACAGCAAGTGATTAGTATCATGGGGACAAATTAATCTTGGGTGTAAATCCATAAAGATTAATGGAGCTCTAACATGGATTAATTTGGCCCATCATCTCTAAGGATAGCAAAACCAATTAGGTGATGTCATTAATCTTCTGGTTAGTACAGGACTGTTTCTTAAACAATACTGAAAGAAAGGCAATACAACAGCAATGACCAAAGGATCCACTAAAACAGATGAATTGGCCATTCCTTGGCAGAGGATTCACAGCAGGAGCCTTAAACAGTGAGAGCAGCCCTGATGTGCCCTCAGGCTCCCATCCCAACGAAGATGCTCTGCTGCAATCTTTTATTTGAGGATTGGAGAGTCAGCCCAGGTTTCAGTCACTGATTAGATTTAAGTCTCTTCTTATGGCAAGACTTCCATGAAACTGATTTGGAGTCAAACGTATCTATTATGGCCCTGGCATCTTTGATTCTTTGCAAAATACTAAGTGGTTAATGTCCTATGGAAAGTAGCACTTGAAAGATTCGTAAATTTTAAAACATCCGCTTTTGGCCTGGCAAAATGTGAACTATCCCATTAGAAACAAGTCTATAAGAAGGTAGTATTGCAAAATCTGTATAACTGACATGTTCTGAGATTTGGGAAAAGATATTTCCTTATTCATTGGTTGGGACAATACAAGATTTCCCATCTTAAATACTGAAGATGTTCCTGATGCTTATAAAAGGGTCAAAACTGGCCCGCGGCAGAGAATGATCTTTCTTCTGTTTTAAAGAGAAGTTAAATTAGACAGAAAGTTTTTTGTTAAAGGGTAATGACCAGCTATAACAAATGCATACAAAGCAGAGATGAACGGAACAACGAAAACTATGGCTTCCAGACCATGGTTGATGGAATTTATGGAAAAAGAACATCTGTGTCATTGGCAAGGACTAGTGTGAGGACATTGAAAGGGAGATAGTAAATTTGTGCCCAAAAGTTGTGTGCATTACCTAATAGGCCTGGTAAAAACGTTCCACTGAGATTTTGAAAGCAAAACTTGGCAACAGTGAGATCATTAAAACCCTACTGCATAGAAGCCCTCATTCAAAATATAATAATATGTAGTGAGGTTTTCATTGTCATTAGGAGAAAAAATATTCTAGCTGTAACAGGGACCTTCCCATCAATAGTTCTGCCTGAATAAGGGTTTCATGGCTGAGATTTCATAATCAGTGAAATGACTTCAGACTCCTCTTATGAGGATGTTCTTGGACAAATTAAAACCTCTTTCCTCCTTTTATATAATGTAGGAGTTCAAATGAGGTGATGTGCTCAGGCTGGTAGTACGGCTCCATTCAGGAGGGAGGATGTCACGATGCTCCCCCCAGTACCGCGGCAGGGAAGCAAGGCTTTGTGGGGCAGGGCTTTCCAGCTTCCTTCCCACCCCAGTGACTGAGCACTTTTGAGGAATGTAATGACACACTGTTGAGTCCATCTTCCAACAAAGGATGCTAAAAAGAGACATGGAGTAAGCACCTAATCAGAATATGAAAGGAACTCGAATTCTGGCAGGGTGACTTGAGTAGAGAAGATGGAGTGGGATGGACGTGTCGGTGCTGATGCTATGTCAGCATAAATACACTTCAGAGTAGGTACTTCTAAATACCGATGCTCATAAGCCTAGAAATTGTGATGTGAAAATTTCATCAGCCAAAAATAGTAAATAAAGGTACCAGGGAATGTTCCTACATAGTATCGTCTATGTTTTAGAAGGGCAATGAAAACAACAGGAAACGTGCTTAAAAAAAACCTGTCAAAGCAGGCCCATAATATATAAAACCAGAAAAGAATGACTGTTTTAATATCTTCCTTTGACAGATGGATCTAAAGAAATATTCTGAAAAATGCCTCAACACAAGCCTGTGTTTCCAGAAGGCCTTTCAGACTGTAAAATGAAAATGTTTGTCTCACTGTTTGTTTCTGACAACTATATTTGGTGCTTATTAGAGGAAGAAATGATGAAAATCCATTTTCCTAAGTAGCTATTCCGAATATATCATTTCAGTAGACTAGCTAGCTTAATACTGGTTTTCATTTTAAAAAGCAGACCAGCTTTATCATTAGTGATTAGGGCAAATGGGTAGTGAGCACGTCACCCTTTATCCAGCCTTTCTGATGTGCAAGTATGCCTGCAGCACAGTGCTGCAGGCACAAGGCTATGTAAAACCAGACAGTAAATGTAAAACTGCGCAAAAACTATGCAAAACAAGGGCAGTAAATGTAAACCAGTTCCTGCTTTCAGCTCTGGTATGACCATGGTAGGAGCTCGGTACGGTTACCTTATCTCATTTTCTGCAGCTAATGTTTGTTGTAGAAACAATATAGCAACCAACGCAGCATCACAGATATCACCTCCATGCAAATAAACTTATATTAAAAATGGTATTTAGTGTTCAGAGGGACAAAATCAACACTTTAGTGCTGTAGTGAATACCACAGTAAAAATACCTGACATTCAAATCCAAGTTATTTCATGCAAAATACCCCCCCCAAACAATTACAGCCTGTCTAGTTCATATTTCTTTGTTGCCCTACTTAAAAACACGTGTGTCAGAAATAATTTATGAGGGACGATATATGCATATTCATAGTAATTACTGCTTCACAAGTCCAGCTGCAATAAAACTGGAGGAGCTTGGAGAATAACAGTAAGAAAAGTAGTGATGGCGACTACTTCTGGGCACTGTGGAGCATGGAGAAGTCCAGACTTTGTCCTGTAAACACTGTGTTAACTGTTCGCTGATCATCTGATTGGTACAGTGGCTGCTGCTTTTGTTAGCAATTAGCTCTGGTTCTGTTTTAGGAACAGAGTAACAGGCATCTCAAAATGCACATATTTATGGAAAAACTTTTTATGTTCTAATTTGGATATCTTTGATGCTATTCAGAGGTTTACTGGGTTCATTTTTCCAGACTGCAAACACAATGATGGAAACATTTATTCACTGGCTTGCATTCACATTTAGTGCTATATATGGATTGTGGACACAAGTGAAAAAGTTGGCTTGCATCACCGGAGATATGTCATCTTACACTCAGAGTAAGAGAACAGACTGCATGTAAGTATGTGAAATCTTCATGGTCATTCTCACTTATCCATTTTACTTCATATTTACACCAAATTAGCAGCAAATTAACTCCTCAGCATGTCCTTGCTAAGCAGTGAGAGCTTCAGCTGCGGTGGCAGCTTGCCCTCTTCAGAGGTACCAACTCAGTCACTTGCTGCCATCCCACAGTGCCCAATGACACCCCGAGGAACGTAAAAAACCTCATTTCTACCAGTAAGCATCCCTCAAAACGTTTTGGAAGATGATACCAGTCCAAAGCAGATGGTACAGGTCCCATGTCCCTGTGAAAAGTACCACCTCGAGCCCCATTTTGGAGGGAACACAGGTGCAGCACAGCACGTCCAAGGGGACTAAAAGGGCCCCTCTCACAGAAAACAGAATATAGGTGCCCCAGCAAGTCAAGCCAGACACAATCTCCTTGCTCTGAGCACACAACTGTCAAGGGGTTAAATATGAAGGCAAGACAGACCAAGGTCTGAAGTACATCCCACAGAGTCCATGTCCTGAGAGCATGAGCAGCTGGCTAATCTGATTAAAGGAGATGGAAAAACATCTTGAGGATGACATGGCCAGGGGAAGAAGATCAGTGTGCAGTAAAAGCCAGAGAAGTGCCCGGGTGCACACAGGGCTCAGTGTCAGTACCAGAACACGTGCAGGAGGCAATCCAGCATGATTATTCCCTGCACAGCTACATGGTACCCACCAAAAGTCACCGTCCCCACCTTCCCCGGCTGCCCAGCACACTGGGGGTTCCCTTCCCACACATGCTGAGCAACATGAACTCCAACAGTATGATTAAAAGTAGCATCATTTATCCACATCTAACTATCTTATCTCTTTATTTTGAACAAAGAAGAACCCATGAGGATGGATTCCTCATTCAATCTATTACAGATTACAGGCAATCCATGACCCAGGATGTCTCAGAGATTTTTGTTGGAAAGGAAAAATACCTGCTCTTCCACAAACCCTGGCATCCAACCTCCCAGCCGGACAGTTTCAGATAGCTTCAGAGATCTCACTGTACTTCTGCCTTTCCATAGCTCCTGGATGCCTGACACAGCCCTACGCTTGGCTTGTGCAGGGATGCAGTGCCTTGGCTGCTTAAGGGATCTCCTCCATCTTAATTGTGCTTGAGCCTATTCCACAAGAGCAAGCGTAAACATTTTTGTAAAGCTCTCTCTGAGCAAAGCAGCCAGCTCCAAAAGCATCTTTCTACCTGGGCTGCCTCCGCTGCTGACGGTTAATGAGTCACATGCCATGTCATACAGCGATGGGGCTGTCAGAAGGGGTTTTGAACCTGTTCTCGGTGTGCAGAGCCCAGGTTTGATACTGCCATTTGGTGCTGTGATGCCAATTGCCGGACTCGGGCAGCTTTGCGGGGTGGAGCGCTGTGAAGGGAAGGACCGCCGAGGGCATCGGCGGTGTACGGCAGCCGCTGACAGCACCTCCCGGGATTACAGCTGCGGACCACAAAGTCACTGCCATGTGCAAAAAGCAGTCCCTGTGGCCTGGCGCGGGAGAGCTGGTATTTCTGGAGCTGGGTAGAAACGCAACACGTTCTTCTTTTTTAAGTCTGGTTTTGGTTTTGGGGTACGCTGCCAAGCCGTACAGTGCAGGGAGGAAGACAATACGGCTATTTAATCTGCGTAGATTAGTCTCTGCATGAATTCCAATCCCAGATTTTCTTGGCTAGATCTCAGGATGGGGATTACTTTTGTTAGCTAATGAGTAACATAAAGAGATCTACAAGTCTACTACTTAGGAAAATGAAATATATTTAAAATCAGTTATTTTGATTGCTTATCTTGGTTTTTTCCTTACTGACTGAAAGTACAGTTATGTATAGTCTCAAGATAGTAAGCAACAAATCCTTTCTCATTAAAGTAACTTAAACCATTAATGGCATTATAGCTTGCTTTAGATTTATAGTCCTGTTTTTACTGCTACCTGTTTAATTTCCAAACTGTTCCGAAGCAAAAGGAAAGCTATTTTCTGTTCTAAACTCACACTAAAACACTCACCATGAACAGGTAACACTTAAAAAGAAACAAGTCCGTGAGGTCTTCAGAACTCAGCACTGAGTCAGAATGATTATTCTTGCTGTAGTATGGTATTTAAAATCAGACAATACAGACACAGACACTATCTTACAGTATCATACCCGGACCACAGAAAACATCGTTGCAGTAGCTCTGTCTGCTTAATACTTAACACCGAGCCACCATCACACTTCAGGAAAATTAATTACTTTGCAGATGGAGTTAAAATCCCAGCTGTTATAAAATACATGGTAATCCTCACGTCAACGGCAATGTGGAATTAAGTAATGGAAGAAAGGAGTGACCTGCACAGAACTCTGGTGCTCCGCTGTGGTCTGCCTGGGACGGTTCCTCAGGGATGGACTTCATGTTCCTCAGCAATGCCCCCGGAGCAGCTGGTGGGTTATGTCCGGGACTCAAAGGGCTCTGCATGAGAGGCGGCTGGGTGCCTTATCTTCTTTTTATTTATGTGAAGGTTACAATGGCAGCAGACAGCAATGCATAGACACTAAATTAATTAAGCTGTTTTTAAGCCACAGCATTAAGGTGATGTCATAAGAACCCGCTTAGGATAGCAAGGTCACTGGAAAGGGAGAGTACACCTCCTGCAATAAAAGAATTTGTAATTTGAAGGGCTTGTCTTGGGTGCCTTGTGAGGACTTGTCAAACTGCTTGTTTTTCACACCTGGCACCACCCAGAGAAGTGCTTTTTCTGTCCATTGAAATATCCAAGATCATCTCTGATTTAAACAGAAGAGCTGATACACCTGTCCCAGCTGTGAGCAACACATATTATATACTCAGAAGTGCATAAATTAGATCTATTTGGAAACACAGAACTGGGAAAATATTTTGATGCAAGATAACATAGTTCATATAATTTATAGAATCATAGAATCGTTAAGATTGGAAGGGACCTTTAAGATCATCGAGTCCAACCATTAACCCAACCTGACAAAACCACTTCTAAACCATATCCCCAAGTACCACGTCTACCCTTTTTTTAAACACCTCCAGGGATGGCGAATCCACCACCTCCCTGGGCAGCCTATTCCAATGCTGGATAACCCTTTCAGTGAAAAAACTTTTCCTAATATCCAACCTAAACCTCCCCTCGCTTAACTTGAACCCATTTCCTCTTGTCCTATCACTTGTCACTAGGGAGAAGAGGTCAGTCCCCGTCTCTTTACGACCTCCTTTCAGGTAGTTGTAGAGAGTGATAAGGTCTCCCCTCAGCCTCCTCTTCTCCAGGCTAAACAGCCCCAGTTCCCTCAGCCGTTCCTAATAAGACTTGTGTCTTATGCAAGACTGAATTTGTGTTTGCATACAAGGGTGCTTAGATATGCACGTGTTGGTGATCAGAAATCTGCTCTTCTTTCAGCTTACGTAGACATGGTATTGCATTGCCATTTTGCACTGATAGTTTATGCTGTACAACCAAGCCTGACATTTTTTTCTCTATTTCCTAAGTAACTAGTTTCATAAAAATCTAGAACAGCAACAGTTGGGTTTGAGTTTCTTCATACCCTTACACACAAAAAAAATTAGGATGACTCTAACAGAAGAAATAAAGCAGGTGCTGATGCATTGCAAGCTTTTAATGATGCTATTGCTTCACTGTGAAATATTTCTACTAGGAAATGCTGAGCATCTGAACTGTAGCCATAATCCTCTCACACAGAAGCCTTTTCTACAGCTCGTACAGAGTAAGTACAAGCCTGTGTCTTCAGCATTAATGGAATCAGCTGAAGTGAGTAATGCTTTGTGTATCCTAAGGCTGTGATCCTGTAAACGTGGTAAAAAGATGGCAGTGTTGTTTTTTCTAAGCAGTCAGTCCCACATGAGGTGAAGTGAGTCAGAGCATTCGAGATGGATGGGCAGCTCTCAGAAAGGAGCTTTTGTTCCTCATCTCCAGTCTCTAACAGTCACAGGGAAATCATCTCTACCATCTACCTATTAGCATCAGCATCACTAGGGCTGTTTGTGTGAGAAACACTTATGCAAAGGTCACACAAGGAGACTCTTAAATCAGGATTTTTTTTTTTCACCAAGCTTAAAATGACCACAGTGACGAGCCACCACTGCCTTCCATAAGGAAAAGCTAGAGGACTGCTAGGGACACAGATGGGGATCAATTTGTCACTGAGAGCTTTACGGTAGCAACTATTTATCCTTGTCTGCAGTATTCATACAAACAACTGAAGAGAAACATTTCTATTCACTACGGCAGTCTCCTACCCTTTCTTTTCCTGATAGCTGCTACTTGTAATTGCAGCAAGAATAATATCCTGAGGGCTTTATGCTGATCTGCTGGATTTGAACATCAGCCTCTCAATTTACAGCCTCCATATCCCCCACCGCCAGACGAGTACACACTGTTTCTGCTCTCCAGTAAACCCTTACGAAACAAGCTTAGACCCGCGTAGATTTTACCACCAATTTCCTACAAGGAATTGAATGTAAAATCCACTTGCTAATCATGCAAAACCGGAAGGCGGATGAAATAGCTCCATTGCCATGGGGCACATTTTGTCCCGATTTGTGCGTGATACAGCAGCACCACAGGCTGTGAGCTGTACGGGGTCTGAATCTGGGCGGCGTGTGCCAAAGAGCGGATGCGCTCTCTGAAGTGTTCCTTCTTGTAGCATCGCAGCATTTCAGAGTGCTCGGAGGTTATGTACTAGCTATGCTTCAATGACGCGGAAAAGCACTTTCCATTCAAAGTGAATAGTCATCAAAGTAATAGAGAAAATTGTTCAGTGCTGTCAATGGAGGCGTCTTTGCTTTTTTATAGATACGTTAATGGAATGCCCTGCCACAAATCATAAGGGGTTTGCAGCCAGTTACTGCCAAGTGGTGAATATAATGATAAAAACAAATACTGTGTTACCCACTGGTTTCCATATCGGGCTAAATGATTGGATTAAATCATGATCCCCAGAGCTGAAGTCAAAGGATTTTCCCCAGAGCAACGATTAGGGTATCAGAAGACGCGATCTCCCTGATCCCCACAGGGGAGCTGAGGGGGGAAGCATTGGTGCAGGAGGGGGCAGCACAGAGGGTGCCCGAGCACCCCCATTCCACCCATCACATGAGGAAGTATGTTGGGAGAATGAACTACTTCAGCATAGACACACACGTACACACACACATATATATGTATATGTCTGGGGCACTGCTGCTGCACAGCCAAGCCAAGGGCGCTCCGAGCCCTCCCGTCCATGCAAGGAAGCCCAGCGTTGCTCCGTATGGATTTTTAGTGGCTCGTATATCTTGCTTTGCAGTTTTCTCAAGGTAAAAGGCAAAAGAAACATAACCACTGCTGCTAAAAATAACCAGTTATGCCCTCGGTGATTCATTTGTTGGTGGGGAGTACCCATAAGTGCCTCTGTCTAAACAGTCTGTTCTCTGGCTCAGTATCTCCCGTGCCAGCTTGTACACGTCTCTCTGGTCTTGCTCAGTCTGTTTTCCTATGGGTTATATCTTCTTTAGCTAAATATATTAGGACAGTCTATTTATCTCCCTCCATGGCAGCAAGACCCAAGCATGAATTCCTCGTCCTCCAGGAATTTCATAAATAAATCACTATTATTTCTCTGGGAGCATATAACCTTACAATAAAACCAAACCCAAACAAACAAACAAAAAAAAAACCCAACAAACAAAACCAAGGATTCATCCCTTTCTCAGGTTAGATATGTTAGAACAATAACAGAAACAGGAATATGACATTAAACTTCAGTAACAAACCTCTTTGCATTCCTCTGATTTATCCAAGTAATAAATAATTGCCCTGAATGACTTCTCAAGGTACAGCTAATTCTGTGAGAGAAAGAAGGCTTCGTGTGATTTAACTCCCCATCCCCCAAACATATACTCTCAGGGTGGTGACCAGGATTTAAATCACAGTCCTGTAAATTGCTGTGGATCAGGAGAAAATGAAATTGGGCCCTTTGGTGACACCCTTGCAGTGCAAGTGACTGTTTATGAATGTATAATTGAGCTTATTGATAGGCATTTTGAACCTGGGATAGGCTCTGTTTGGTGCTGTTGGATTTTTTATTACGTGTTACAATATCACCATGTTTCTGGAAGTATCCTATTTTTTTGTAAGCAAGCTCTACCCATCACTAACAACCCTTAGGAAGAATGAGGGAACAAGACGCTTCTGCAGTTGTGCTATGGGCTTCCTCACGTCTGCTCCAATGCGAAGGGCGGGTGAATCAGAGGTGGTTTAGCTGAGAGAGCAGGGCAACGAGAGGATATCGATGTTACCGACCTGAGTCCCAACACAGAGGAGCCAAAACCTGCTTTTCCTTCAGAGCATCCCTCCAGCTGCGCATGGCTGAGCCGGGCCTTTTCCGGAATTGAAACCATCACTCACTACTTGGTGTGCCCACGAATGCCAGCTCCAGAGGGAACGGATCTGGCACGCTGTGATTAATGTCTGTCTCTCTTCCTTCCTTCCTTCCTTCCTTCCTTCCTTCTAATGGGATCTCATGTTTGACATCTTTTATTTTTTGTTGTGGGGAATCACTGCTAACTAATAAAATATAGCTGGTTGAAATTTTTGCTGCTAAGGGTCATTTTGGGAGGTATTTAAGTTGCGGTAGGGTAACTGAAGAATAATAAATAAATCCTTAGGGTAGTGATACTTAGTTACCCAATATTTAATCTCCTCAGTTTAGACAAGCCATGTAACCAAATTTAATGTCATTGGTTTGGGGTTTTTTTTTGTACCAAAATAGTATTTTCTTGATACATTCACTGATATTATTTGGCAGTCACCTTTCTTATTTTTCTCTGTAGACACAGTCTGTGTTTGTTATGAAACGCCGTTACCACTGATGAAGGCAGTGATTTCTTGAGCCAGTCTGCACGTAGTTCTACATGTCCTTACTGGAGCACAACAAGAGATACCAGCATACTTGTCTTCCCGTTTGTAAGTTTCCCCAAACATTTTCCCTTCCAACAGCACATCCCTGATCCACACTGCACATGCTTAGACTACACACATCACGTTAGCAAGGCGACGTCGACGAACTTGTGATTTATCCCTGTTTTCCCTCAAAAGCCAGGCATGCACAGTTCCACGCTCGTTGAGGAAAGCTGCTGGCTCCCGGCAGCCAAAAAGCAGAGCAAGACTCATGTGCTGCAGCTCCCTCTGAATGAGTAAGCAGCTGAAAATAATACCACTTACATTTTCTTTGGCAACGAGGGTTATAGACAATATTTACCCTCCTGTTCAAATTTTCTGTGAACCAACTAATGCAAGATCACAGCTAACATAACTGGAACGCAGACTGGAGTTTGCAGCGCTGTAGCCGACTTCATCGCCCGTGGACCGGTTTGAAATACTGGTAAATTAATTTGTGCGATACTCTGCTCTCTTCTGCATAGCAGTGGATTTTGCAGCCAGTGTTTCTCTTTTTATGTAATCTGACCCTGACTCGGTCCCACTCAGTGCTCCTCACTGTCCGGCAGGGCATTAATCTATAGGCTGCGTCCTAAACGCATTCCTGGAAAGGCAATGGAAGTAGGTATCAATGATATTTCTCAGTTCAACCAGTACATGCCACAAAGATTACATTTGTGCAAGACACAACAGGACAAAGAAACACGTGTCAGTTCATGCGTGTTTGGATTAAACAATTTAAAAGAAAAATAACAGATGAGATCTTGAGATTTTAGGAACGTGATTTCAGTCCTAACGGTAAGTTCAAGCTGAGCTCCCTGAAATCAGTGAAAAGATTTGAACGAGGAATGAGGCAGACTCAGGGTGAATATTTCCTGATGGGACTGTAAACTACCTCCAGGCATCTTGCAACTGATAATTTCTGCTTGTAGCAATGACACATAGCACCATTCAATGGCCTTCGGGGGTTCGTGCTTATTCAGCGGTGAGCACTTAGAGTACATCTCCTGCAAGAGACACTCTGGGATTGATTTCCAAGTGGTGGAGTAGCCGGCTGCCCCATGGGAGGGCATTAGGAGGAAAGGGCATCAGCTGGGAAAAGAAACAGAGACTCAAGCAGCTCCAATTGAAAAGAAAAGAACGAGAAAATATCTGTGAATTGGGCCCTTAAATCTAGATTGTTAATAGCAGCAGAATGGGTCTCCTTTAAACAAGGACCTTCATTGCCTGAGTCCCCAAAATGAACTCTCCAAACCTGAATCTCTGAACCTCATGCGACAGTCTTGATGTTTACAGGAAATGAAAAATCATTTTTTCTGATTGCTGCTCCACACGTCTGGAACTTTTGCAGTAAGCTCTTTGCAAATAAAGATGAGAACGATCGGATGCATTTTTATATAATTAAGTGAATAAGTGAGCTTCCTGGGCACCTTTATTTCCTCCCTTTCCAGAAGAAAAGAAAAAAAACCTCTAACAGCCTCATAAAAGTTGGACTTTTTTCCAGCTATCATCAAACACAGGCAGTGCAGGCTAGCACGCGGGGCAGAAGGAGCATTAACGCTTAGCTCCGCCGACAAGCCAAGTAAGGCTGGAGCTTGGCAGAGGACCAGTAGTCCTTCCCCTGTGCAGCCACAAGGCACCGCTAGGGAAAAGGTCGAGCTCTGTCGTGGAGGGTCTGGTACTGATTCCTACACCGCTTCCTAAATGCTTCCCCACACCATCTGGTCACAGGATCCCGGCCCAGTTAGTTTGGATGCCCTCTGCTAGAGGATTTGAATCCTCTCAGGAAGCTGTAGGATAAGCACCAGTGCTTATCTGCTCAGCGATGTCAGGACTCAGACATTTGTGGGTACACATAGAAGTGGCAAGTTGGGCTAAAAGGTCTGAGCTGGCACCTATGTTGGAGCTCCAGCTCTCACAATAGGATTTGAGACTCAGGTACCCAAACCTCTGCTCCTTTCTAGGAATCTGAGCTCTCTCTGGGCCTGGAGTGGTTTAGCAGCCTGTGATTCACTCACGAACCATGAAAGACCTCAGAGGCTAAATTCCAGCCATCCCGTGAGATCCAGGTTGGGACGTGGGCCAGCTGGGCCACCCTGTGCAAGGTCTAAGTATCTCTAAAAATGGGCCTCTGTCCTTATTCAGGGAAACCTCCCTTCATTTCACATATCTTACATCTGAGTAAGGGCTCAGAAAACATGAAACAAAACCAAAATAAGGATTGGATTCATTAACTATTAATATTATTCATTACTGGTATTTCTACAGTAGCGTTTGCATGCATGAAACTTCAGTACAAATGAAAATATATCCCTCCTTCACATATCTTACAAGCTCATTTATATGCAACGTAGCTTGTCAAGAGACGGCAAACAAAAGAGCTGGGAGGAAGAGGATTTACTCTGAATAAGCCGATAGCTACAAATGATTCTGAATCATATCGGAATTAAGTGACTTAGTGCCACTAATGCCACTGGCACTGCTGCTAGCCTTGACACTGGTGAGGGACTTAATCTTTTGATTAAGGCTCTTTTGATTTCTCAGAGGCTCCTAATGGTTAATTTTCTATTCCTTTTCCTTTTTTTCTTTCTCCTTCTTTAGGACTTGTCAGACAGAAAGGCTGATGTGTGAAAGGATCTAATCTAGGTTATGCTTAGGTTATGACAGGCAGGAGATGGAGGAACAAAAGAGGAGCAGGACACAAAAAATATCTCGCAGTTTGGCTGATCCACTAATATTTGCTAATTGCAATAAATATGATACAGCAGAGAAGCTTCTAATGAGTTTATATAAAGCATTTTAATGGGACGCTGTCAGGTTAAACATCGTGTTTAAAAATATAAATGTCCTTAATAATTGCAGATTAAAACAGAATGAAGTTTGAATACCCAATTAATTTTCCCCACTTTGTGCCAGGGTCTGAACAGGGTATTCCACCCAAGTCAGCTACCGAAAACAGATGGGGCTTTTATTCTGCTGCTTTCAGGCTGGAGCACACCTATATCATACAAGGGAGGACAGCGTGTGGATGCCCCCGGCAGCGCTGGAAACGCAGCTGCAGAGGTGCAGAGGGGCCACGTTATGCCCTGGCTCGCCAGGCTGCCGGGCAGCTCTCGTTAGCTTTGGCCCAGCCTCGGGCCCCTGGGACGGCAGCTCTGGGGCTTGCAGGAGGGTCTCCCCACTAGGGATGGTGGCTCTGGGGCTTGCATGACGGTTTTCTCCACCAGCATTGCAGCTCTGGGGCTGGTAGGGGGGTTTCCCACCAACATGGCAGGTCTGGGGCTTGCAGGAGGGTTTCCCCCCAAAGGATGGCAGCTGTGGGGTTTGGAGGAAGGCTTCCTCCACCACGGCAGCTCTGGAGCTTGCATGATGGTTTCCCCCCAGCATGGCAGCTCTGGGGCTGACAGGAGGGTTCTCTCCCCCAACATGACAGCTCTGGGGGTGACAAGAGGGTTTTCATCCAAGGACAGCAGCTCTGGGGTTTGCAGGAGGGTTTTCCCTGGGTGCCGCTGTACGCAATGGGGCCGTTGTAGTTCCACCAGGACCAGCCCGGGGGTCCTCACACGGTACCGGGTCACACTGTGCAGCTTCATTTTCCTGTTTTAGCGCATGACTTAAATGTTTCCATGTTTAGATTACAGGCCTTTCAGAGCAGAGTTTAAATCCAGAGCAGTGACTATGTTGAGTTTAACCGAAACTGAAGGAAAGAGCCTGTGGAAACTTCTTCACAAAGAAGTTTTGTAAATAGTGGTTTGATACTATGGTGATCGGTCCTTAGAACTGTCGACTCCATTTTTCTTTCTATTCAATCCCTTAGTTTTCTTCCAAACATGCAGCTCTTAGTCCTGTCCTACATGGCAGTGTGGATTGTGCATTTTTATGCATTAAACAAATGCCAAGGAAATCACACTTAGAGAATAGCGATGCTGGATCTACTTCCCAGCCGAGCCTCTCACAGAAAGGGTGGGAGGGGGCCGAATGCATCTGCCTGCCTTGGCATCTCCAGGGGCCTCTGGATGTGCCCATTTACCCTGGGTCTCCATAAACCACAAAGGATGGTCCAAATCAGAGAAGGGCGAGAGCGCAACGGGTCTTGCCCAAACAAAAAAGTCCATGCACAGACTGAAGGGCTTGGGTATGTTGAGACGTGGAAGCAACACCAAGGATGTGCTTGAGGTCATGTCCCCTGCTGTTTGCATCACCTGCCTGCTGGAGCCCGCCTTGGTGCTGGCCCTGCAGCCCCTCAGCCCGCCAGCCCGCAGGGATGAGCCCTGGGGTGGCCCTGCTGCTGCCTGCTGCAAGAGGAGCTGGACCACGCCGGCAGCCTGAGCTTGGCCTGTGGATTACAGGGTGTCTGATCCCAAAAGCCCCTGGGCTTCAGGCCACGATCACCACGACTCTCTTCTGGTAGGCGCAGCCTCTCTCTAACATTTGAAGCATCCGAGTGTGTCTATTGCCACTTAGCAGAAAGACACTGCAGCAAAGTTAGTGGGCTTCTGCATTTGCTATCTAGCAAATTCTCTTCTCCCAGGTGGAAGGCTCCTCAGCTTCTTTGATACTGAAGAAGGAGAGAAAATAAATGCTTCCGAATAACCCACAATCTGGGTGACTTCAACAGAAGGAAGAACAAGCACTTAGAGCGTGATAGAAGGATTACTGTTGCCACATATCCTTATCTGGGGGAGGACAAGCCCGATGCGCTGGAAGCTTTGCAAACATCTCAGACTACTTAGGGAATCTGCAACACAAGCCAAAATGTTTGAAAATGTATTTTTCCTAAACCATGCATTTCCCGAATGAGTATGGACAAATTCATGTCTGGAACAAGTCCAGTGAGCATGAGGAACTACCGCTAGGGGAGAGCAGAGGCAATATTGTGTAACCCTCTCCATCCTGGAATGACGCAATATCTCTTAAATTCAGTGGTAGAAAAAAAAAAGCCTATGCAATATAATAAAGATCAAAGTTTGTTCTGATTCCCTCAGCCTCCAAGTGTGCTGGACACAAGTCTGTGTTCACTATATACTGCAGACTCCCGGCCCAGCAGATTGAGAGATTGTGTTTTCTGTTTACTTCTTTTTCCAATCTCTTCCGTAAGCCAAAGATAAAGCCAGTACAGCTCCAGCTGTACTTTTGAACCCATGTTTAAATGGGGTAGAAATAAATCTTAATGAGATTGTCCAGCCCTATTACCTTAAGTAGTATACCTCAAATGAACCCTGCTAAAGGCTGTAATTCCCTTCTGCGATTTCAGTGACATGAGCAAGTGGCTCATATTTCACTATTGTGGTTTGGGTCATTACCAGATACTTGGTAAAATTCCACCTTTATTGCATAAGAATTGGAGAAACCCGCCTTCATTAAAGACGTGAAAACAGTAGAAGATGCTTTCCTCTAATAACCACAAAGAAATTTCTCCTGATCTTCACACCAAGCAGAAAATTACTTTTGCACTTCTACTTCACGAGTATTCAGATGCAAAAACTTTAGTCACATAAATTCTTACTGTTGATATTTTGATGATTTCTATTCCATCTCTGACTAAAACCAAAGTGTTTTCGCAGGACTCGCTGCTGGGCAGAGCGTGGAAAGCAGCAGCAGATGGGCAGGACTGGAAGAACCAAGGTAGGGCCGGAGAGGTCTCAGACTGGGTGTCACCGGGGAGCACCGCACTGCGGCAGAGACACCGCTTATTTAGGATCTCTTGAGAACCACATACACAGTTGAAGAGAGACAATTTTTAAGAAGTACTTTCCTAAGATACTATATAATAAAGGAAGGGGTGTTCCTAAGTCTTTGGACACCTGCAGCAGCGTCCTTCAAAGCACGGGGCATATGCCCTTTGCACAAAGGAACTCTACTATACAGCAAGAACAAATCAGTCTTCCTAGTCCCAGCCTACTTGGCTGCGTAGTAAATGAGATTTTTACATCACGTTGTGCCCACAGCAGTCAATGGGTAACCCACAAAATGAAAGTCCAGAGGAGAAATCTCTCCTCCTTGTCTAAATTTAGCATAAGGACTTGGAAATACAGAAAAGGCAGCCAAGCAGTGGCAGCAGCCAGAGAATTTAAACAAGGAAGATAACTCAGTTCTGCTAAGTGGCTTTTGGGAAATAACAGAAGCATAAATAAGAATCTAATAACCTTTTACTGAAGTAAAGTTAACCTCCAGCTCCAGGCAGAAACCTAGGGCTGTCCCTGACTATCAACGGAGCTCAGTGGGGAATTAGCCTTCCTACTGATTTTTTTGCACCTTTTGTAGATGTCTGATACCTGATCAACACACAGAAATCTGATCTCCGTGGGTCCATCAGATGCTATTAGCTGTTGAGAGGAGAGGTCTGGGAGTCATTGCTGGTAACTAATGAGTGATTTGGCACAGAGGAACAAGACCAAGCCTGGAGAGCCTGTACCAGAGGGTGCTTGCCCAGCTGCATTCGCTCCTCAGCATTCTCCAGGCAGCCAACGTGTAAACAGGCTGGCCTGCGGCGAGGCGGTGCATCGAGTAGTGGAAAGTAAATTTGATGTCCCTGTGCTGGCTCCTCACTCCAAAAACTCCCTTCCAGTTTGTTCCCGAGAAGGCAGGCGCTCCTATCAGCAGAGACAGCCGTTTGGGCGGGCTCAGGGCCGTGCCGGCATGGACTCACGCTCCAGCCTTGTCTTGCTCTTCGCCTCAACTCATTAAATCGCCCAGTTGCCTCCACTTCTGCCCTCTCCCTGAAGGCAGCTTAATTAACGAGGCAGATTGTCAATTGAGCAATCGCCTCGGAACGAGGAAATCTTTAAAGATTTGGCACTGTTATCTAGTATAACCCAGCTGCTGAACTTCATCAGGAAAAGGAAGCAAATGCTAAACGTGCACTCAACTTTGAAGCACATTTCTGCAGGAGGAAGTAAAAATGATTTAGGAAAACTGAGTATTTTCTAAGCCTGTGTCTCCCTCTTGGACAAAATGGAGACGTTTGGCTCCTGGCTGCTCCTGGCTACTATAGTGTCTCACAGTCATGGAGTAGCGAGTTTACTCATGCACCTTGGGGTGCTCCTCTGCCTCCTCTCCCCTGCAGGGACACCTGACCTTGGGAGCAGGGGACGTGGCACGGGAGCACTCGTACTGCTCCAGGAACTGGCTCTGTCGTGCTGAGGTCCTGATGGCAGCAAGGAGCAGAGGGATGCTCACGGTCAGGGCCTGATGGTCTTTCTGGTCCTCAGAGCCCAAAACTGTGCTGAAGCCTCACAGGTGTCAGTTATGTTTGGACTGATCTCAGCAGTGAGGCTCCTATAGTAGGGAGGGGAGATTCATCATGTCTTGACAAAAATGTGTCCTCTGGTCGCTTTTCAGTGGAAGTCTTCTGCCAGGGTAGTGCGAGAAGAGTGAAGAGCTGTTCTCTTACTCCCTGCACTGTATGGGACGTCAGAGTAGGCCGGGAGTAGTAAAGGACAGCCAAAAGACTCTTCAGCTACTCTGTGTGGGGGGAGGCTCCCCAAAGATCTGAAGAAACCAAATAATTGTAGGAGAGGAGTTTGCTGAGAAAACAAACGCTCCTCCTGTGAAAATCTGTGAGCAGACTGAACGCTTTCCCTGGGGTTTTCCAACTTTTTCATTAAATGACTCAAAATAAAAACATGCAAAAACGTGGTTGGTGTTTAAAAAGACAGTTTTTGTTAGAGAAATATTATTCTCCAGCCTACACATGTGAGCACTGTGTGCCTCAGCCTGCCATATCTCTTCAGACACTGCACATTCCCTCACACTTTCCCACATGATGCTTCTCCCTGTGCCTTAGATGTTTAAATACCTGAACAAAACATCTTTGAAAAAAAATCTTCGCTCTCCAGTGACATAAGGCTCCCCATATGTTGCTGACTGGGTGAAAACAGACAATGCATAGGCATTTTGACAACCCCCAAAAACTTATGATCCAAGAAANGGAAAAAAAAAAAAAAAAAAAAAAATCTTATGAGGGTCACGATAAACATCAAAGAGTTGGCAGAACTAAGATGAATCAAACAGTTTAAGTGAAATTTCCCAGAGAAATTGCTTCCATTTCATCAATGTATTGTCTGTCTTCAAACAGTCATGCCTGAATATGTCATTTGCAATTTATGATAGATGCAGGAAATAACAGTTTCCTTCTCGAAGGAAACCACATGTGGTCCATATGCCTGCAGCACAAACGGATTGCGATCTCATGCCTAAGTCAGCTGGGTGCGAGAAGGCCAGCTGACTGTTCGTGGCAACAGGATGAACGCGGGAGCCTCTGATCTGGGGTGGAAGAGCTGTAGAAAATGACAGATTTAGTGTCCCAGGGACAAGCTGCCTGTATCAGAGGTGCTCACGTGTGAGCCTATCGACACTGCAGAGTATCTCCAAACAATTGGTAAAGTATGAAGTTATTACGATAACAAGTACGCTTATTGCTAGATATCTAGTTATGAGGTGTCAGAGTACTTTGTATTTTATGAAATATGTGTTTCCAATAAGCTCTTTATCATAACATCACAGCTGCTGGAGATATTGAACATGGTAAAGATTGCAATTCCAGGAAGATCAAGGATGATTTCAGGCTAAGTCAGCTTGAAAAGTCTTCCTGGGAACTGGATTGCATCTGTGCCTCAGCTGCAGAGCAGCTCTTGAAGGGGGAAGAGTTGCCTCACAGAGCAACTGCGGAAACCAAGCTTTTCACAAATGGTCACCGATGGCACGTTCCTCATCTCCTCGTATTGGGCCAGAGAGCACAGATCTGATTTACAGACATGCCCAACGCTCACAGCTGCCAATGAAGCTTGAACATATGAAATACAGTGCTGTGCTGGGTGCTCTGAAAGAAGAGCTCCCCAGCATCTCCAATTAGACACCCACATCTGGTTTTGGCTTAATCTTGATGTTCCTCAGTCCCTCATATATAAACTCTGAATAACACCACACACATGGCTATGACTTATTGCTAAGTCATATCTAGCAATGTTTCAGTAGGGGAAATATGAAACATTCATTGACTTTTAGTTAGGTACAAATATAAATAGGTTTCTCTGACCAATCATGCTGGGACAAAGTATGACTAATGCACAGTGCTTCCCACACACCACTAGAGTGTTTGCTGGTGAGGTCTCACCCAGCAAACCTCACCAACCACACAGCCCAGGGCTCAGGCTGTCTGTCTGAAAAAGAAGAACCGAGATGACCCAGCCACAGTCTGTACCTATGGGTCAGGTGGATGAAGGTATCTCTGAGATTTTAAGAGTCGTGATCCAAGTTCATTGGAGTGAATGGAAACCCTCCTCTTGATTCCAAGGTGTCTGGATCAGGCTCCTAAAGCTCTTCCATCACAGATGCGCAAATTATAAGTTTAAAATGAAGTTAGGTCCTTCTTAATCCCTGTTATTTGATCAAGCACAACCTGAGTCCCTCAGCTTGCTGTCACCTTTGTAGATTTTTGAGTACCTGTGGAAAACTTAGGTGTTCAGATGTTGCACACTTGTCTTTTTCATGTGCTTTTGCTTCATTGCATCAGCAAGGCCTCTTTAGGCAAGTTGTCTAGCTACAGGAGTTTTCACCCAACCCTGACTTCAGGCTGGAGACCTCTTGCCTGGGTAGCTGGCTGCCTGCTGGGGTTTGACACCCTTTTACGACATGGAGCTGCTGAAGTGCAGGGTCATTCTCTCATCAGATCTTCTGGGGAGAAGCAGGAATGACCATGCCTGTCTGAGCGGACTTGGGCTACTCACACAAATACGCCCCAGCCAACAGCCCTAGGGCTCCTCTCCCACTGTTGGTCACAGCAGCAAGGATTTTACCATTTTCACAGCAGTTTTATTAGTTACTGGGAAGTGTTCTGGGTGCGCTGTATGATTGAGGGGTGCTGGCAAAGCCATAGCATATCCTGCAGCTCCACAAAGAGCACATCACAAAAGCATGTGTGCACCTGCACCGTGTAGGCAGCCACTAAGTAGGTTTATCTGCAAAACAGGCGAAAACCATGTGAAATGCCAAGTTGGGCAAGTCGTGTCTATGGATTTATAAGGGGATTTTGGACCTAAGCCTTTCAAACAACTCTCACACTCTTCATTTCATGCTCTCACACTAGCTGGTGTGGGTGAAAGCCTTTGCTCTCCCAAGGAGCAGTGAAGTGACAGAAACGTGAGCCACGCAAACGGTGCTGAGAGCGGTGCTGGGGTGCTGGGGGGCTCCTGCCTGGGTGGTGGGAAGGAACAGTCTGAGATGAACGAGCCATTGGCACCTTCCTGAAATGCTCCCTGTTATCTGTGACGGAGACAGTATCATGGGTTCCTAAATCTTCTTGGAATTTGTTGTGACATCTCAAGGGCCACAGCCAATTTACTGAGCCCAGTTTGGAGTCATCTGAGCGAGGGCTTGTGGAGACAGGCTTTTTCCTCCAAAAGCAATTTCTGTGATTGACAGACCGAGTGCAGAACCAAAGCGCAGCTCTGACCAGTCCCCACGTGCCCTGCTGACTCAACGGTGACTTCAGCTGCTCCGTGAAACCCAGGACTCCTTCAGGGAACTGATCCTGGGCACTATCAATAGGTCCATGCCCGGTGCTTGGCATTTGTCAGGAGCCTGTTCCTCTGCCCCAGGGTTTCTTTCCCACAATGAAGAAATCATTTGGAGGATCTTGCCAGTCTTCTAGGCGAGTTTTAGACGATGTCTGAGATCTAAGGGAATCCTGAATGCTACAAATTGAACTGTGGAAACCATTAGCACGTGGTGAGAGAGCTGATCGCAGACAGTAAGGAAAGAAATGACAGGGACAGAGAAGCGACTGAATACCGAGATGAGAGACTGGGTGCTCACCAGGTTGGTGGGAAGGCAAACTGGGCATTTAGTTTGGAGTCTGAATGGCAAAATAAGGGAAGGGTGCCCCACCCTCTAAATTACTGCCTGTAAAACATGTCTGTAGCGAGAGAGGACTCCAGACAGCAAGAAGCAAGTGTTAAATGCAATTATGGCTTCTAAATGCCAATGGCTTAACACAGACTATGTTGGAAATGCTGCAGATGTTATGAGGGATGGAGGAGAGGAGGAGAAAAAACACATCAGTTGTTTTTTGCACGCCTTAAGTTACTGTAAACATCATGGAATCACTGTTCAGAAACGTGCTGTGCAGCCTGTGCAAGTGCTCTCGCTCACACACCCTGGCACAAACTACAGCCTCCAAGTATTCCTACAGATAAGCAAAATCCTTCTGTCAGTGGGGGGTGGGGGAGCAGGGAGGAGGAGCGCTTGGGAACTATGTAGCATCTTCTGTATTTCCTTAACTAAATCCTTAACCAGCATTCCAGCTGCAAACTTTCACGCCAACTTCAACGGTCTCTAATGACTGGGTGAAAGAGCTCTCCTTCTTCAGCACTCCCCCACATACAAAAAAAAAAAAAAAGGGAAAAAAAAAAAAGAAAAGAAATCCTCTCTTATACTCCCAGATGTGATTTCAGGACATTTCTGCAAACCTAGACTTCTGAAAACGGGTGTTAATGTCTCTGCTAGCTCAAATACCCCCCACTTGGAGCCCCAGTACTCCATAGCACACATACTCACATTTTGCTTTAGAAACGCAGGGTGCAGGCGCAGGCCCTGCCTGCCAGCCAAATATTTAGCCTGGTCCACAGAAGGACACCTCATCTGCTACATTTTAAATGCAGAGGCTGAAGATGCAGCCCAACCCTGTGCCTTTTGCTCAGGACGCTCCTGGAACACGGTCAGCTTCCACCTAACTACCGCCGAGCCCCAGGGACAGGACACCCATGTCCTGCTGCTCCCACGCTGCCTGCAGTAAACCTCCAAAAAGAAGCGTATGGACCCTCACAAGGGCACACACCACTCAATGTCACCGAGCCCGGCCCACCCAAATTGCTCATTGCCCCCCGCCGTGACACTGCAGCCAGCGTGGGAACCGGGGCAGCAGCAGCCGGCCGGGCTTACTCCTAAGCAAAGCATCCGAAGAGAAAAGGGAGTTCGCAGCAGAGTTTGTCTTTTTCCTATTTCCAGAGGTTGCAAACTTTGACCCTAGTTTTAAGAAATAACTTTATGAGTAGCGGATGGGGCTTGTACTACGCAGCTCTGCACAGGTACGCTACGTTTGGCTGAGCTGGGCTGGTGAGAACAAGCCTGGCTGCAACAGAGCGCAGCTTCTTTCCTCTTTGCTTCTGATGACAAAGAACCAGCTTTGCCATCTGCGGCGTTCTACTCAAGTGCAAACAGGGAGTTGCTCCGAGCCCTCGGGCTCTCTCCCTTTCCCAGTACTGAAGCTGCATGGATTTGGGAGGCCTCAGACTTCTCCCAAATGGAAAAGCACTTTCTTCCCCAACAAAAGATCTGAAAAGGTGGACAAGAAGAGGCTACCGCTGGGCCACTGCAGCCTCATGCTTTTGAAAGTTTGAAAGTTTTGAAAGTTTGTTTGAACCTGGCGGGTCCCTCCTCAGCAGGGAGCCGTTCAACCAAGGCTCAGCCCCCACCAGCCTGTGCAGCAGGCGAAGGCTTCGTGCAGGCGATTTTAACTCCTTATGGACCGTTGGCTGAATATTTTGGAAGAGGGGAGAGCAGGAGGGAGCCACGCGGGCTGCAGGAAATCCCCTGGGATTTCAGCCAAAACAGATGAAACTGCTTCATGGATAGGATGCTCTCCTATGGAAAGTCACGTGCAGAAAGATGACATCTTCCCCAGTGAGCCTGGATCAATCAGTGGCTGAAGCAGAAGAGCTACCCACCAAATGGGGTAAATGCTGGCATTCGGAAATGCTTCTTTCTTGAGAATTTCTGTGGCTCGTCAGACATTTTTACCTTCCCTCTTCAAGATGTTTGACTCAGCCATGTCCACTGCAACTGCAGAGCATCTTTAAATCACTTGGCCGCGGCACGTAGCAAGCTAGCCAGGAGCAAGGCTGGACTCACAGACCTTCAGGTGCAATCCCTAGGCAGACTTCAGGCATTCCGCAGGGGCGCCTAACTCCAGCGACCTGAGCGAGGCGGCACGGCTTCAATGGCGGTGCTGTAGCACTACTCACTCACAGTCACTCTTCACTCGGGCTTCACCCCATTCTTTCCTTAAGCTGAAAACTTTGTATGTAGGGTTTTTTTTGTCTCTAAGAGTACTGACTGCAAGATTGCTCGTGCCTCAATGTGCAAAGTCAGGTCTGCAGGCGTGGGAGCCCCAGCACTGTGGCCTCACCTTCCCCTGGCCGGGGGATGCTCCTGGGGAGCTCCGAGTGCCAGCGCTGGTGGTTTTAGTGGGGTCAGGGGCTGCCGTTCATCCTGCAGACCGCTCTCTTGAGATGCGTAAGAGATGCCATTACCTTTCTAACCTGCAGCAGGTAGCTGGGTTGATACGCTGATAAAACCTTGCCACTTCCCTGCTTATCCCAGAGCACTAATTGCAGTCTGTACAGCAGTTCTGCAACGGGATTTCACTGTGTCGCCTCTTACTTTGGGTCTCCCCCTGCCAACAGAAGTATTCAGTGGGACCACTCACATAGCAACGTTAGTGTCTGAGCCAGGGTTAGACCGACAAGCAGAACGGGTGCTCCAGCCCTAAGGGGGACACAGAGTTATCTGCAAGAATCCAGAGGTTATTTTACCAAATCTGATGAAAGGTTGATTTAAAGCCTAGTCCTGTTCCAACATGAGTACGTGAAAGTGGGGCAATTTTATTTGACAGGAGTACTGCTCATGCACGTGCTGAGTCATTTCCAATGATTTTTTGTTACAAAAATATATTTGTGCCATGTTTTATTCCCAGCGGCAGTTTAGAGACAGCCCAGCGTGGGAGGTAGAGGTCTCTCTCACCAGCAGCCTCTCTGGCTCAGCTAAATGTACTCCCCATGACAGTGCAGAATAAGTGCTGAATTTCAGGAAATCTAAATTCCTGTAGGTTTCTGGGATATCCTCATTCTGAAAACATCAATTTTAGCAAATTGGCTCCAGTCTGTCTTAAAGACATGTTTGAAATGCGTAATTTTAGCTTTGAAAGGAAGTATTTAGCTAAAGAGTCAGGAACGTACATCAGATGAAAGGTCTTGTTTCCTCCTCCATTGAAACGAGGCCCATAAAAGTTTGGGAGGAATTTTAAGGGAATTCCGTTAGATTCGCATGCCACCTGCTGCAGAACAAGCTACATCAATTTTGTTTCTCCCCTTCTCAGCCCTGTTGCAGTAAATAACAGAGAAAGTACGTACATATGAGACTCCCAGTGTCTGAACAGTTACTCCCTCTTCAGTAATACAATCTTCACCTATTGCGGCTGAATGCCTTGTGTCATTGCAACAGTGGTGTTACCCACAAAAAGTTACCCATCCCATTCAAAGTCAGCCTGTGGCTGAAATAAGAAATAAGAAAATAAGGAAAGAGGCACTTTAAGAACCATTGCGTGACTTCAGAGGTTTTGCTGAAGTCAAAGGGATTGTGTTAAGAACCAGAACCATCGTGACTCATCTATTCCTAATCAAAATGCTGGGTGCGTGAAAGGCTGTTCAGTCGTACGGAGGCTGAACTTTGTCTCCTTACAAGAGAAAAATAATACACACAAGAGGAAACGCTTAAATAATTGATGTGCTTTTCTTTTATCTGCATGTAGGAATGACAGGAAATCTATATGGCTGGCACTAATGGATAGCATCGGTATGTCAGTAATTACTAATGAGAAAGAAATAGGAGTGCATTTGTCCGGAAGTGACTGATCTTTCTTTTCTTCTTTATTTCCCTGTGTTACAATGGGAAATTAAGAGCGTAAATTTTACAATTCTGTTCGCTAATAGATCGTTTTGATAGCAATGCTTTCAAGAGCCTTTTTTTGGTATGAATTCAGTCCAAAATGACTGTACACTTGCTTATATTTAATCTGCAATTTGACATCGAGGATCCTTTTTTAATGTCTTCTGTGCTACATTCAAACAACAAAATAAAACTTTGTTTGCATCACATGTTTAATTTTCCATTCCACATCAGCAAAAGGGTGCAGGCACGCTGGAACTGAACATAAAACAGCGATTTGAAAAGACCCAGTGCTTTCATCCTGAAAAACTGCATGACCGTTTCCAGCGTAGAAGCAGGATGCTCTTACTGAATAAAGCTTCTTGTTGAAAAATTATTGGTATATCGACCCATTCATATCCAGCTATTTAATTCAAATATTGCATTCGGCCGTTCCCTCTGCGTTGCTTGTCCCAGGGAACAATTACGCAGCTGTTCTTGCTGCATTCTTGCGTAGGCTGAAAGCAGCCTAAAAATTCTGGCGTTAATTTACTGCAACTGCAAACTGCAGTGCTCCAGGTTGTTCCTGAGGTTGTTTGCAAGGAGGCTGGTGAAGCAACACGTACACCCGACGCTAATATTGTGCTTCGGCTAAACTTATTTATAGCTGTGTGCATGTGTGTACACGCATGCATGCATAGGTCGGTAGGGTTTGGGTTGTGAGCAGGGCTCTGGCCTCCAGCCGCGTTGTGGTGCTAATGATACCTGTCACTGCAACAACTTTTTGCAGCTATGTTAGCTCAGACCCAAGGGTTTTAAAAGTACACCGCCAGCCTTACTGTGCCCATTGCATTCAGCAAAGGGGGCACTAATCGTTATTTTAGAAAGTTTGATGCTGACTTTTTTGCAACCCTTTTTTTATGGAGTTTTTACTGCTAAAGTTTTAAAGTCTGAACTAGCTAGTAAAGGAGTAATAACCACAGGCAGAATTGTTTGATTTCAAAATACCTTGACGTGAAAAGCAAGCTGTCAGCAACTAGTTCACTAAAATTGCTTAATAACTGCACAGGAGTGCCACCACTTCTATCTCCAGTGCTGTTTCTGTGCGCGTTTATATATGCACACACGCAGGCACACATCTATAGGCACATGAACAGGCAAATGATGCAAGGTGTGTGCAGCGGTGGCCGCTTGGCTGTGAGGGGAGAGCGGCGGGAGGCAGAGCGAGCCCTGCTGCCAAGGAGATGGGCTGGAGGCAGGGCCAGCTCCAGCGGGGGGACGTGGGGGGATTACTGGGGAACAGGGAGAAACAAAACTTTCCTCTGCCTGTGCTGGCACGTTTCCCATCCACATCCACATCTAAATATGACTTTATCTTTACTTTTAATTCCTGCCCATGACAAACTGCTTCCTTCCCTCAAATCATGCATCTACGGACGTTTTTCTGGAGGGAACCTCCTAGATCCTTTCAGCAGCAAAGGTAATTGAGATATCAGTAACTTCTGCACACAACATGCCATGCACGCTCAATATCGGTTTCATCATTAGTATCAGATGCCAGCTAAGTACTGTCACCCCGAAATATCCCATCCTCAACTCAGAGTGCTCAACAAGCAAACTGAGGTCAAGCCCTTAAAATCAAAGCCTGAAAAAGGGAAGCTTTTTGCTGGTTAACAGATCGGCCCTTGGAGAAGGTAAGCAGGAAATATTCCTCTTCATCTCACAGGGAATTGCGCATGGTACAGTTCACTCTGCACCACATACATAATTTATATTTTTCCACTCTAGTTTTGCATGTCCGTTTTCAGACTTGGGA
>VZSZ01009364.1:363527-408127 GCA_013398815.1 Ibidorhyncha struthersii | reverse complement strand
TGTTCTGGGGTGGGTGGGGGGGGGGGGGGGGGGGGGGGGGGCGGGGGAAGCACTGCAGCAGCTTTCTCCTTCTCCAGCCCCACTTTTGAGCCCAGGTCCTCATCTCAGAGACACAGCCTTCATAGGCCAATGAAACAGGAGTGCTACACAATATGTGTGTGTGTATATGTGTATATATGCATATGTGAAAAGATAAATGCTTGCGATGGCAAAAGGAAAAAAGAAAAAAAATATGTTTTCAATGGTCCATCACTTTATTAGTAAAATGCCTTGGCAGAAAATTACTCCGGCATTTTGACAAGAGTTTCCTTTTGTGCAGACAGTCTAGCGAGCGTTTATAATTCCTATAGAAGTTAAAAAAGAAACAGCTGAGAAACATGCTTCTTGCTGACATGCTCTCCTGCTCAGTGAAGTTTGACATACACAGCCGTCAGCGCTAGTAAAGGACCCCTCTCCAGATATAGGCAAAACATGTAAGGCACTTGTTTTGAAAATAAGCTACATTTCTATTTCCTTTCAGCAAATAAACCCTTTGCTTTACGTTTATCTGCCCTTGCTGTGTCCGTTACCATCCGGGAAAGTTTATCAAGGCACAAACAGGACGTGTGCACAGCGCGCTTGATCCTGCAGGACCCATCCCCAGAAACTCGCCTTCGTGAGCTCGAGACAACGCACATTGATACCACCATCTCTCCGGACAGAGACGCTTCAGACCATCTGCCTGAACTACCGAACCCTTCCTCCTATCCAGCCCCCGTCCCTTTAGAGAAAACCCAGGCATTACCGCCTGCGCCAGCCCTCCACCACGGGCTCGTAAGGAACGGCACCAGGATCTGCAGTGGTTGCAGGGAGCTTCTCCTCTCCCTGCAGCGGCTCCGGCTCCCTTCGAAAGCAAGCAGCTCCGCGTGTGACTTTGCAATCTGAGAATGTGAACTAGTCGGCAGGACACTGGGGTAAATATAAAACTGGCGCTTACCCACAGGCAGTCCCTCGCAGTCTGACATCGTGCGAGAAGTCCTCCTCACCGGGCGCTGAGGAAAACCACAGCAGGAACGCAACCGCGGGTCCTTCTGCTCGCAAAGGCAGCGAGGGGGGAAAAATATCTAACAATTCACAGCCACCCTTCTCTTACACTGTACATCTACCCACCCAGGGAGCTGTAGCAACAGTCCCGTCCCTGCCTTCTCATTATGGGATGTAAAGATAAGAATGTGCTTTTGTGCCAAAAGAGTGTGCTATTGGTGGATAAATTTGTTGTCATCCCTCCCCTTCGCAGAGTTTCCTCTTTAATGTCACAGAGGCGCATTACCCTGTCGGAAAGGCCATCGAATATTTATGAAACGGCTTTTAAGAGCTAAGCCGCAAATCTGCGCCGGAGAACCGGGCTAATTGCCCGTGCGGTGGGGTTGGTGGCGGGAGCCGCACTGCTGGGGGCCCCCTGCTTCCCAGGGGGGGCTGCAGGGGGGAGGTGGTGGGCTGGGGGACATGCTCTGACATCTCGCTCTGTACCTTCTCTGTCTGCAGGTTAAATAAGCGTCCGAGCAGAAATATTCGCTGCTGAAGAGGAGGCAGGAGCCAGGGTGCATCTGTTTAAGGGGGAAAGAAAAACAAAAAGATCTTCTGTTTGTACTGTAATATCTGGGAAATAATTTTTGTGACACTGTTCCTAAAGGCTGTTTCATGGTATGTGATATTATTGTGAGCGCAGATTTCTCTGTAACTTCATGACTTTTGCTTGCTTAAAATATGTTGCTTTAATGCTGCCTCAGTGAGCGTTTTGCGGCTGCTGCTACAACTTATTTTTTTAATCTTTGGAAATGTTTATGTGGGATTTGCTTGGTATGAACTTTCCAGGCAGGTCCAGTCAGTAGAGAGTACCCCAGCACACCGGTGTGTTCATTAGGCACCTTAATGAAGTGCAAGGGAAGGCTCTGGCAGCGTCAGAGCCATGGTAGGCTTGGCAGGGAGACGTGCGGGACACGGTGGGTGCCCTCAGCACCCCGGGGGGGTGGTTTGCCCTGGAAGGAGACAGAGGCAAGGGGGGCTTCATGGGGGGTTTCTGGGAAGCTCTTCCAGACCTTGTGGCCAGACACGGAGCCTCGGGAAAACGAGCTGTCAGAGCCCCAGGGGACACCTTTCTTCAAAATGCCTTGAAGAAAAAAAAAGGCATCATTGGCAGCAAGTATAGCGGGAGCTCAGTGTGCCCAGCAACTCTGAAAAATTTGGGCTGGTTTTACTTAGACGTTTCAGTCTAAGCGCACCAAGGCTGACACTGCTGTCTCTACCTGCTTTCTCTCTGAAGAGAAGACTTTTAATACTCTGCTGGTTACTCAGCGGCACAGCTAGCCATGGATTCAGTTCAGGGCGTCAGGCCAGTGACTAAGAAGCTAAAATAGCCACAAATGTAGATAGTTACTTGTTCCCAAAACCATTCCTCAGGTTGCCTGCACGGGGTCCACCGAGCGGGGCCTGGGGTGTCCTGGGTTTTGGTGGCATGAAGATTTGTTGGCATCACTCTGTCAGGGACAGCCCTTGCCGGTGGCTGTCTCTAGGTCTGCTCGTGCAACGGCATGGGGATAGTCACTGGTGTAGGGCTCACCTGGATGGTGGATCCGGGAGGAAATAGAGCCTCAAGCTCTGCTCTTTGCCAAAGAGGCTTTACAAGAAGTGCAGGGCATCGTGCTTAGGCTCTCCATCCTGCTGCCCACAGGCTCAAGGAGTGGTCTCTAGCTATTCTAGAAGACAGGGAGATGTGGAGATGTCTGGTTTTAATCTCAGTACACATCTGGGAAGGGAAGAAGGCCTAAACCAGGCCGGAGGACTTTTCTTCCAGTGCAATTTCACTGCAGAAACATATTGCTCCAATGTGTGTGAACTGAAGCTTTCTTAGCTCAGCCCTGTGCAAACGCAGACTCCCAGTTCTGCAAGCGTTTACGTGCCAATTTAAATTCAAACCCCACTGAAGTTCCTGGAACTACTCGCAGTTATAAAGGTAAACACATGCGTAAGTATTTGCAGGATCAAGGGCTCACCATTCTTACTTGTATTCACGGAGCAAACAGCTGCAGCTGATTTTGAAGTTACCTCTCACAGCTGCATGCTGGTGCTCCTCCGCTGAAGGTCAGAGCCCCCCAGCAGAGCTGGACAAGTGCCTGCAGTGAAGGCACGCCAAATCACAGACCGATGTCTTAGCTCTAACTCATCTTTAAGAGCAATTTAAGAAACCCATGCCTCAGTCAGCCCCGTTATGTCGTTCTTGGCCAAGTCTGCTACAGGGGGTCAACATCTTCTGGAAGAGGGGCAGAGAAGCCAGCAGAGAAGATTGAGGGGGGAGGACAAATACATCTTAAACTATTACAGCAAAGCTGGCAAGAGCTTGTCTGCCAGAGCCATTAGGATTTGGCCTTGAGAGAGCTCTTCAGTGAAACACTAAAGCATGAAGTTATCCACGGGGTGAAAAGCTGAACAAATCAGACCTAATTCTTACAGTGATACTCACAAAAACCTTCCTTTGATGGGGACTACTCCAATTAAAAAATTAGCTTTGATCCCTGGATACTTTAGTTATAATGTTGTGTTTTGAGAGATTATAAGACTTCTTTTTTTGGAGTAAAACTGAGTGTTTTTTGTAACTTCCCCTGCTTCTCAGCCTGAAAAGAGCCATGCTTGCTCCTGGAGAAAGGCCAAGCCTGGAAAATTTAAGTCTGAAAGGAGAAAGTTTGGGGAATTTATGAATAAGCCTGGTGTCTGTCATGGCAAAAAAAAAGCAAAAGCCAGACATTGAACTGAACAATAAGAGGCGAGAGAAGTAAAGCACATATAGGAGGTATTAAACAAACATGGGAAATGTGCTAAATATCTGTCAATAACTACTCTCACTTAGTCTTTCCAAGGAACCTGTAGGATGCTTATCCCTCGACACGCGGTGAGAACAGTCATGAAGCTGTTTCATACTACTGCCCGACTAGTCCTCTGCATAAAATCCACAACAAATACCATCAGTGGGATGGTAAATGTAACGTATGGAAGGAAGTCACTGAAGTATTTCCTAAAGAAAGTTTGCTTGAACTCATTTGGACTCCTGTGGAAGACAGTTGCATTGCCCTGATGCATCTTGAAGTACTTAAGCACTCGCTAGAGAGGCCATACCCCTCTCTGGAGCTTTCCAGGAAGAAATATAAATGTCTCGTTTGCCATTTATGCCACAAGTCCTGCAGATAACCCACAGTCTGGACTGTGCAAAGGGCCTTTGAGATACCAAAAGCCTGGAGCTGAGCTGTTGTGCCTGGGGAAAGAGGACATATATGGGGAAACCGGGGTGCAGGGCACCTACAATGGTACAAGTGTACAGTCACCTTAGTGCCCAAATACTCTGTCACCTACATGAGTAAGACATGTAGTGGGACTTAGTTTCTAACCTAATGTTACCTAACGTTTACAAATCCCATTATGCTCCTGATCAAAGTGCCTAAATGCCTTGGAAAATCTGGTCTTTAAGATCTTAAGCCCCATGGGGGGGTCATAATTTTCCCCACAACCTGATGGGCTCAGCAATCTGACCGTACAGAGAGCCAGATCCACCCGAAAGCCCCCAGCTGGACCAGGGCTTTTGCTATTGCTGACTCGCCTCTCGTTCAGCCACGGATGGAGTCGGTCTCATCCAAACCTCGTAGGAAAAGCAGGGAGCTGCGCTTCTCACTGTGGGATCTCAGGCCCTGCCAGACGCTGGCCGCCTGCTAACGTTACTGGTGGAAGGGCTTTGCTGAGCTCCTCATCGCTGTAGAAGCGTGGGCGAATTGTTTTCCTTCCCTCTGCCTTTTTCTCTCCTGGCAGAGGGAAATCACAAGAAGCAAGAACGGTTTCTTTCGCTAACCAAGTCAGATCTGAGGATTAAATCTGCAATTTTCCATGAGATTGAAGCAAGCGCCTTACTGCCCGCTTCGGCAGGCATTTGTATCTCCTATCAGCATGATTTCCACGCAGTTTAAATAGAGAATGGCCGAAATGCGCTTCTCCCTTCTAATTTATGCAAATTCCCTTGGGTTTTCTCCTGCCGTGTGAAGAGATTTCTGCCTGTTGGGTACGGGAGGATTCACAGCCTGGGCAGGGGGAGGGGAGGGAGAGGGCTAGAAGACAAACCACAGGCTGATATAAGCAGGATCGCATCAGGACGTGGGTGACTTTCTCTCAGAGCACTGAGAGCCCAAAACACAGTCCTGCAGGCAGGGAGGGTTCCGGAGCGCAACCCGTGCTCAGACAAGCTGAACATTCCCACCAGAGCAAACAGACAATAAATTCAGAATGTGCTTTAAGCATTTTGCTCCTAGTGCTGTTTTTCCCTAGGAGTCGGGGTTAGGAGTTAGTTAGCAAAGACTGGTTTTCCCCCCTTGAAAAGCCCTGCGGCTGGTGGGAAGGCAACAGACCTTTCTGTCCTCTAGCATAAGGGATAAAATTAACCACAGCTTTTGAACTGCACCCAGAAAAGACCAGAGGAGGGCCACAAAGATGATCAGAGGGCTGGAGCACCTCTCCTGTGAGGACAGGCTGAGTTGGGGTTGTTCAGCCTGGAGAAGAGAATGCTCCGGGGAGACCTTATAGCAGCCTTCCAGTACCTAAAGGGGGCCTGCAGGAAAGGTGGGGAGGGACTCTTTATCAGGGAGTGTAGTGATAGGATGAGGGGGAATGGCTTCAAACTGGAAGAGGGGAGATTTAGGTTAGATATTAGGAAGAAATTCTTTACTGTGAGGGTGGTGAGGCACTGGCACAGGTTGCCCAGAGAAGTTGTGGATGCCCCATCCCTGGAGGTGTCCAAGGCCAGGCTGGATGGGGCTTTGAGCAACCTGGTCTGGTGGGAGGTATCCCTGCTCATGGCAGGGGGGTTGGAACTAGATGATCTTTAAGGTCTTTTCTAACCTAAACCATTCTATGATTCTATGATGCGAGAGAGGACCATGCTGGCCAGCCACCACCCACCCCACCGCCAGTCCCACGTCTCCTGAGTCACTGGTGGGGCCTCGGTGCTGTCCCGGCTGTACCTATGGGACCAGTGGGCCAAATCCAGGGTCCGTGGGATGCTGTGCCATGTGCACATGTGGCAAAGAAATTACTCCAGGGCTGCTGGTCAGACAGGCCTGAACCTCTGTGTGGTGATCAGCAGTTTCCTCAGGTTGCCCTGAGGAAAGCAATCAGGCTTGGACTAGAAGTCAAGCGCCCGACAAGTCCCAATAATTGGGATTTTATTTCATTATTGTTTTCTGGCACATTCTGTTCACATTTCAACTTGACGGACGGGGAGTGCAATAATGCGAACACAAGAGAAACTGATGCACTGACAGGATCTCATGCGGACGCATCCAGTGAAGGGAAAGCAAGTGAGAAAAGGCAAGATCGAGCTGACAGCTAAAACAGTCCTCTAGGAAACAACAAATACAAAAGCAATAGTAGCCCCCCAGAATAACTAGCTATATCACCATTTTTTATTAATCTGTATGGTTTTTTAATTTTATTAACAAGATTTTCACTAGTCACAATTGAATCTGAGCTCTGTATTCAAGAAAGGAAACGTCTCCATCATCTCCTCTGATGTCACCCCAGAGAGAAGATTAGAAGATTAACTATGTCAGGTGATGCCAATCCAACGGCAGGGAAAATAATTTTGCACATTCAAAGAGAAAATGGGGGAGAAATTCCAGCTATCTCCAAGAAATGTGAACCTTACCAGTGGTAATTGCTGGCTCACAGAGAAAACGTTTTATGCAAATGTGCAAATATACAGTAAATAAAATAAGAAGATCAAAGACTTGGAAAAGGGTTTATCTTAAAGAAGAAATGAGTGGATAGTCTGAAGCTCGGTGGAGTTTTAGTCTCGTCTAATTTATAAACCCTTGCATTCTCTGGGGAGGAGTTAGGCAAGGCCATTGAAATTGTGTGAGGAAATCGAAAAGCTACATCCGAAAGACACAGCTGGCTTCTGAGCTGTCGCAGTTGTTGCTGGCAGTGTCTCCTGACCCACGGGGTACCCAAATGAGCCTGCCCTAGAGCTCAAGTGAAATGCGTTTACACAAGGGTGGAGAGAAGGTGAGCAGGAAAGCATGAACCCGGCTTTCGGCATCTGCTGATAAACACAAGTGGCTCTTTGCTGGAGTCACCAAGCTCAGTGGCACCGAGGCTGAAGCTGTTCTCCCATTGATGCATGGTAGATTTTCATGCACAGCTGCAATTAGTGTTAGTGGGAGTTCCCTCTGTAAATCTTCCAGGTGTTACCGAATAGTCTCCCAGTGAACACAAGAAGTCAAGAAAAATGATATGATTCCATCTGATCTTGCTGCTTCTGCTTTTAATGGCATTATTGCTGTTTATTTCAGTGGGATTAAGATTGAGTCTTGCACAGCTGAGTGTAGCTGCATTTGCCCTGCACAGATCTGGTGGGAAAAAAGATTGTCAAGCCCCGAATGTAAATATTACGGTATCAAGTGGTGGGCTTGAGGAGAAGGTGAGAGTCTTGCAAACCTTTTTTTGTCAAAAATAACACGCGGGCAAACAGATGGTCTTTGCAATGAGGAAAGTCTTTAAAAGATTCACAAATCAATGAGCTCTGCCAGGTTTTTAGTGGTTCCTACCAAAATTCCTATATATCAGCCTAACTGGGCAGGGAGGTGGAGACGAGAGGAATCAATAACTTCCCTAGACAGCTTGTATATCCAAGGTTAGCTGACAAAAAGCTGGAAAATCCCAAGAGGAATTACAGAGGCGCAGTATCATCCTTTTGGAAGGCAAAAGCCGCAGCGTCCATCATGTACTATCAGTGCTCTGGGGACTAATTGCAGCCTTCCGTGATCAAGGAGATCGGTTCAGTGATAAAGGAAGGTGAAGTGTCAGACACTCTGAATTATTGGCTCATCCTGGGAACACTGAAATGTGTTTTGAGGGAATGAAAGCCTCCTCAGTGGGTCAGAGAAAGGCCACACCTTCACCTACTTCAGTCTTTATTAAAACCTGGCCCAGGTAGCACATTACCAGCGCAGAATATTTGCAACAGCCAAACACAGTCCTACCTTCAAATAAATGACATCTCCTTTCCATTCTCATCTCCCAGACTTTCTCCCTGCTCAATGCTATGTCAAGTATGGCAAGATGCTTTCACCAAGCTGAAAATATGTCATTAAAATTGTCACTGGCCAAGGTTGGCCATAACGGGTAAGCAAAAGATTGGGGTTTCATCCCAAACTTGGAACAGGAGCAAACTATGCTTTTGGGAATGACCAGAAAGAGAGCACCAGAGAGATCTGATAATCCTATAGCTGATCTTCTCTACTGAGGCAACTCCCGTCTCCACAACACTGAGTGAAGGTCTGCCGTGCTAGGAGACAGAATTAATTAAGGAATTGCTGATGGAATCAGAGTTGAACAGCAGGGAAAATTATTCATTAGGGTATCTGTGAAGTTTGCAACACAGTGCACTTTCCAACCCACTTTCATTTGCTTCTTTGCAAACGTTCGTCACTGGTGTTTGACAGCAGCAATGATCTGGGAGGAGTTTTCATTCTTAGTCCTTCGGAGCTGCCTCCGTCTTACAATAAACACAGTCACAATTAACGGAAGCCGTGACCTTGTTGGCAGGTTCTGCAAAGAGGACAAGACTCCTTGGGAATAGCGAATAAAGCAAATTATTACCACATAAGTGACCTCTGTAAGTCACGTTGAGGGTGAGGCGTGTTGCTGGGGCAAAAGTAAAGCTCGCTTGCGACTGCTTTAATAGCATGTAAGTAGAATTTCCAAGCAGTTTTCGTTGAAAACAGGAGACGATTTGTTTTAGGTTCTCTGATACTGATGTTTTTCACTAGACACACCTCCAGCTGCCTCAAGGAGAAATTCAACACCACCTTGGTGTGGTTAGACTCTCAGCTCCGGGGGTGGGAAGAGCCCTGGGGGGGGTCGAGGTCCCCCCCTGCCAGCATGGAGAGGACGAAATCCTGGAATGGGGTGACGTGACTTTCCTAGGGTCACTCTGTGAGGCCGTGGCACGGTGGCAGGGGAGCCTGGTCCCTGCTCCACAGCAGGCGGGGGGCAAACAGAAGTCAGTAAATCAGGCTGTCAGACTGGAGTGCTGCTTGCAAAGAGGCAAGTCTCAATAAAGCTGGTTTGCTTATTGTTATCAAAAAAAGGGAAGAGCAAAAAAAAAGGTCTGTGTTTCCATTCAATGCTCATGAAAAATGTGAGCATCTATTTTTCTTTCTTATTAAAAGCCTCAGTGAATGGAAAAATATTTTTGTGTGGCAGGCTGATGGTGTGCCGGGCACTGATCTCTTGCGGTTTTGGTTAGGAACAGCTGCTGCAGGACCGCTGGAAAAGAGGCTTTAGGTATGTGACACCCTTTCACTTGACCAAAACCGCTGCCTCAGTGTACCAAAGTGATGCAGCTGGTCCAGGAGACCCTCTGTAGGCTCACCAGCCTGGCTGCAGCTGGCTGCACTGACGCAGAGCTGGGGCAGCTTTGTGACTTGCTTGGTGTCTACCTGGCTGGAATTGCTCTCTGGTAAGCTGCAGTCACTTCGGCCACTGAAACATCTTACAACCATTCTCGAGATACTCAACAGTCTGGCAGCAAGCACTTCTTTCAATATATAAGCAAACGGCCCAGCCTGCCCTGGGAGCTGGAGGCATCCGAGAAGCACAGATCAAAAGCTTTATGCTTTAAAATTGTAGGGACAAGCTTCCTTGCAATTTCCTAATTTGATGCATGAAGATGTTTCTTCCTTCTCACTCTCCAGTTCTCATCCAGGACTAATCTGGGGACTGAATTGCTCCTGCAGCTATTTCTGCGCACAGGCAGTACCCTCACTGCAGCGGGGCCGTTAGGGGAATTCCAACGTTTTCACATGCAGTTAAACAAACCCCAGAGCTCCCATCTCAGGGCAGAGCCAGGGCTGCTGCTGCCTCTCGACATCCCCCAGGGCTGCCTCTTGCAGTTCTCGGTGATGCCTTGTCCACACCGTGCCTTCACTCTCCTTCGGCACAAACCCAAGCCAGTATTCCTGCTATATCCTGGATCCATTCCTCACCTACCGCTGTATCAGTCCACAGAAATGACATGAATTAGTAGTTGCAGGTGAACGCTTGCCTCTGAAACCCTGGGATACAGCTAGCCAACAGGGCCTGCACATAAAAAATCATCGTTACGTTGTGCAGAGCAGAGTCAGATGTGCTGAGGTGCCATCCCCGGGCCATCGCTGCAGCAGCTAATGTGGACTAATCAGGTCTCTTGCCATTCTTGAAGTACAGCATCAGTGTGTAGTTAGTTACATTTTATCACAAAATTATACATAAAAGTTATAAAACCTTATTAATGAGGAGCTGTTAAACTTGCATGGAATAGACCGGAGAAGCCCAAAGGCTGCAGAGCTGAAAATTACACCACCATTGATATTTTTTTCTTCTAATTTAGAAAGCAGCAGAAGCCTAAGAGAAATCCGTCTCACAGCAGAGCCCGCGTCTAAGGAATTTCCACGTATGGTCAAATGTCAAGTTGTTTCTTTTGCAAAGGGCAATGTGGCAATTGTATTTCCATTTGGAGATAAGTTTTTTCCTTCGAGAGGAGTTTTTCAGTGGGGGAAGGGGCGGGAGAGAAAGCAAAGTACTTTCGTTTCGGCACACATGTATTCAGAAACCCGGCTGCTCATTTTTAAAAGGTTACAGCTCCCTTCCCTGCTCCTCCCCGTGGGTGCAGCCTGGCCAGACACAGCTTCGCTGCTGGTCCTCCTTTCCTAAGGTCTTCCTTCTTCTTCTGGAAGGCTCCTCGGATCAAAGGGAGCCCTTGGAAAGGCACGCACTGCTTGCACTGAAATAACGGAGCCTCCCATCCACCTATCTACAAGGCAGAATTCAGCCCGCTGCTTTCTTCTCAGTTTAATGTTCCTTTTCATCGCCGTTTCCTCAAGAAACAAGATTTGCCCAGTCCCTTTGGGAAGAAACCCTCAACTCGCTGGCTAGTCCCAAGCAACGACGAGATCCAAAAGGCACTGAAGCTCCTGCGGTTTCCAGAAAATATCTGGGACTCTGTTAAAGGGGAGAGATTGGACCAGTTCAAGGCTGGACTAGAGACAGGCTGGCAGCACGGACCACAGTCAGTGTGTGTGACAAGGATGGCCGTGTAGCACACGCAGAGCCCCAAATCTAGCCCATGTGTGCCACCTCCATCCCTGCCAGTGGCACGGGCAGGGTTTTGGGGATGTAGGAGAAGGGTGGTGATCCGACAGGGAAAACTGGGATGTCAGACAGTACTGCAGTGGGGGCTGCTGGACTGGCGGTGGGAGACTGCTGTAATGTGGTGGGGATGGTATAGATAAACCGAGGGGAAAACAGGCGTCGCTGTGGCTACAGAAATAGGAAAGACAAAAAATTCATAGCAAGGCAGCCTTGGGGAGCACCGCGGGGGCACCGGGCTGGTCCCAGCCCCGCAGGCAGCCCCCCCAGGGCTCGATGCCCACCGACTGCCTGCACCCAGCAGGGCTGTGCTTGGCCCCAAACCCGTCCCTGTAGGGCTCAGCCCTGTCAAGGAGGAAGCTGAAAACACATCTCTGTTTCTGGAAGTCACCTTCATCGCCTTCACCTTCCTCCCTGACCTTCCTGCCTCCACTGCTTGCCCCCCGCCGCGCTGCTCAGAGGCGGGAGGAGCAGCTTTCCCAGCTGCAAATCCTCCTCCGTGACCATTTCACTGCTTTGCCAGGTCACCACCAACCTCAGTGGAGAGCCCCCAGCTCTCCCCGGTCTCTTTTCCATTTCCCCCGCTCGCTGCTATTTATTGCTCGGCGGCATTCAGGGAGGAATGCAGCCTGTCCCGGGGAGAGGGCTGCTGCCGCCGGGATTCGGCAGGCTAAGTTTAGTTGCTGGCACTGCTGGGGATCGCCTCTGTGACACTACTCAAAAGATTAAATTTCTCCCTGCCTCAGTTTCCCTCTGTACATAGCAAAGTTTCCCTTTGTAACCTGTCTGGGGCAGGAGCTGGTTTCTTCTGCTTGTTTACACTGTGCCTGTCTCTGGAGTTCCTGTCCTGGCTGAGATCTCGGTGTGCTTCTATAATTAGTACACTCGTGTTGTGTTTTCATTAAAGGTCTTGTTAGGCTTTGGATACGAAATACAAAAATACTAGCTAGTGCTGAATTATAATTCTTCACGTTATGCCTTTTTATTTTGCGTGGAGTTCCATTTAATGCAATTCCCTAACAAATCTAATGACTCTGGGATTGCTTTCACAATTCTAGATATTGATGTGAGAGCTGACGCGGCCACAGACAGTCTGTCAGTCTTCCTTCCCATAGGTTCCCCAAGAAGAAGTCAGCCTTTGGAGATGTAACCAGAGCTACCGTCTGTGTTTGGGGGATGAAATGACAAGGGTCTACGAGCAACAAGAAAGGAAAACCCTCTACGTATGAGTTGAAGACTTGGCTTGATGCTGTCTCTTTAAAAAAATCACTTGAACAATACATTAAAAAGCAAACCTCTTCTATCACATGCATATTTCATCTGCTCCTTGGAACTGTAATTAATGGCACAGGAGGCTTCATTTGACAAGCTGTCCTCAGGGCAGACTTTTTACTTCTATCTACATCAACAGCACTCATTGCTACTGTTTCCCTTGGCAAAACTCCTCCTCGGCTTCACCCCTCTCCTTAGCGGAGAGGCAAGCAGATGTGGGGCTAATCCACATTTCTCTCGCCATTGATTAATACTTCCCTTAGATATAATAGGACTAAAGAGAATTATTTTTCAAAGATGGAAGAAGATGCACTGGGACACACACAGCAGGAGGTGAAGAGAAAACTCCTGTTTGTAAAGCCTGCCTGCTGTGTGAAATAACCAATGCTAATTCAAACTGAATACGATCGAAACTAAACACCATGGGCCAAATTAGTCCCTCCTGCAGCACCAGTAACCCAAAGGCAGATGATTCGATTTCGCTGAACTTACACCAAGAGTGACTTTGACGCACAGCATTACATGGCATCTAACGGTACGGCCAGGAAACCTGAAATACATCACACGCACGCAAACACGGGGGTTCTGGCTGTGGCTGGTGCTTTAACGTGCAGCTAATTGTTAGCTTTTGAGCCCTTGTCATCCCTGATAAGTATTTCTGGTGGTCATTTACCTCCATCCTTTTCATAACGATGGCAGTCATTTACCTTCATCTTTATGAAAAGGTTACCGAGGCTCTCCAAAAATACGAGGAGCAATGAAGCAATTTGGTTTATGTACCTACTAAATGTTGGATGAGCTGTATTTTTTCTAACCACATGGCGGGAGGAAAAAAGGAAGTGGTAACCTTTATGTAAGATCTGTCCGATGTAACACATGCTCATACAATGTGCACTGGATCCATCACACAGCAAATCAGATGGAGATGCACAGACATTAATGCCAGGAAGAACCGAGGTGATATGAACCATAGGATCCCAAAGGCTTTCAGTCACCGAGTTACGGATATTAGGCTATAAGCAAGAAAGAGTTTAGCTTTCGCTCCTTCCTTGGGCTTTGTAGCATGTAAAAGCTGAGGGTGCTGAGCTCGGTTTCTCTGTTTGAGGGGAGATGGGGTGCTGCGGTATTACCCAGCAGTCCTCCGCAGGGACCCATGCCATCGTGGCTGGGACCATTTCCAGGGGCAGCACAGACTGTTTGCACAGACTCTGCTCCGGCTGGGCCAGGGGCCGGGCAGCCACGCGGCGCCTGCTCCGGCAGCACTGAAGTCGGTGGCAGCTTTGCCATCAGCCAATACCCAACGTTAGGTAATACTTACAGCTTGGTTATAGACCTCGTACATTCCCCCGGGCACTTTTAATACCCAAAAGTAGAATTTCATGTGTGGTATTCTGGCTCTAAGGTTTACCCTGCTGATCATCTGCGTTTGCTCTATATTGGATTATTTCATCTGGAATCCGGCAACAGCTAACACTGCTAACTCTTCTTATCAGTGATCCAGATATATAAAATCTCAGAGGTGGGATGGCTCTGCAGACTCAATCTGTTGGATAAGGTTTTATAAAACCACAGCTCAAACTTGGCTTTTTGTCTGGCTGTGTTTCTAGACTGCATCTGGATTTAATTTGGCTTGTGGATCTTCCAAACAAGGATTTCACTCTTCTGGGTAATTTATCTACAGCTTGTTATCCACTACCTACATCTCTCCTGCTGTATAATATAATACTGCAAAATACTGCTTCATGCTTATATTTACAGCCCTAGAAATAGTCCTTTTAGGAGTAGCAGCATTAAATGGAACAGTATTAACTGTTGCAAGATTGGCAATACACAAGAATGAGGGAAACCATCAAACCTTGAAATTCTGAGGCTCATGTAGATACTTGATGTTGCCAAAATGACTCCCAAAGCATGGGCAGCAGTACAACTCTATGGTGAGGTGGCACAGGTTATTAAATCAGTGATGCAGAACACATAAAGGAGACAGACACATCAATATTGGACACAGGGGGTCTTAGAGGACAGAGAAGCAAGACAACAGAAACTCATCATTTCAAGATAGAAAAGGCCATTTGGGCTTGGTACCCAAAAGCTGCGAGGACTAACGAGTCGTCATTCTCCTGGTTAACTACCTCATGCTGGTGAGAAAGGAAGACGTTGGAAAATAATGAAGTAGAGGCAGTTGCAAGCTACAAATACATAAACCCAGGGGGTGCTGGCTCTGGTGAGCCCAGGGATGCTGGCCTTGCCACTGGAGAGGCACGGAGGTCCTTTGCATGGCGCACAGAGGGAAAGAGGCCCCTTGGACTGGGCTGGAGCCTGGAGCGACCATCGCCTCCCCAGAGTTGGCACCAAGCAGACCGGAGGTGCTCATACCCTGAAGCATGCTGCCCACCAGAGGGAGCTGGGAAGAAGACCCAGCCAAACCAGGTCCCTTTGCCTGGACTGGCCCTTTGAAGGTGAGTTATTGTTTTGCAACCATGCAGTAGGATCTGAGCATCTCTGTGAGTGTAGTGTCACATGTAAAGTCACCAAAGCCCTGTGAGGATGCAATGGGAGACGCAGGATGCAGGACCCACCTTCCTGGTGGCACCACAGCCCTGTGCGACCTTCTGGAGCACGTTCACTGTTCAGCCCAAAAGTGCTGCGGCACAGGCTGCCAAAATGGCAGGACAGGAGCTGGATCCGCTCTTCTGGTGGAGGCTGGTGCCAGTGCCCGTGGATCTGGTGACAGGGCTCAGGTGTCTCCACGTGGGCACCAGGTTTCTCTCACGCTCACCTCACTATGCTTACCTCACCTGCAGCATACACCGCCACGCACTCCTGCTCCATCCCTCTGTCATGGTGCTCGAGAAGAACTGCAATGCCGGTGTGATTAAAGATAATGAGCTGCTGATTAGCACTGGAGAACACAACCGAAAACATTTCATTTCAATTGCCTTTCTTGTTGAGTTAATTAAAATAAAACACAAAGCCTCTCAGCTGTATTACCATGCCTGCTTGGCTCAAAGCACTTCGACTGAACAGCTTTGCAATTAATATTTGTGTTGACTTCCACCTGGCATTAGCATAACAAAAGAGACTAATAGCACCTTTCAGATGATTCCCAGTGATGTCGCTGCTGTTTGGACTATTACCGACTTGTTGCCAGGATGCTTGGGCTGCAGGGAAGGTGCTCTTCTTCCACAAGCCCAAGACTTCCCAAAGAAGCAACGCTAAGGGGAAATACCCACTGACTGCCTGCTCTGTGGTATTTATATTGAGCTTTATACAGTGCTTTAATATCTGTCAGCTGCTTAACGAGATTTTGTTCAGGAGGTCTGGGAACACATCGGCTCTGGCATTAGGGAGAGTATTTTTGACCCCAGCCTGATGGTTCAGAAAGTTCAGGGTCATGTTGTAGTCTGAGAGCAGCACTGTGATCAGTAAGGCCGTGAAAACAGAAATAAATGTTCTTATTTTTTAGACGATCCGTTTCTCCATGTATGCTCTGAGTTTATAAACCGCTTACGAACCCTGTGGGCATATATGAGTGCCCTCTCCTGGAAGAAGATGGAGTTGATGGTGCATTCTTCCAACCCGCTGAACATTAAACATACAGAAATTATACTTTTTGCTATTTTAGAGTTATACCATGTATAACATATGTATAACACACAGATATAATCTATATACTATGTGTATAACACATAAATATAATCTATATGCTGTGTATATAATATACACAGGCATACATATATCTATGAGCCAAAGGCACATATACCTGAATTTTCTCCAATTTGAAGTGCATGGTTATAATTTATTTACCTCTTCTTCATACGGTAGTTTAGAAATACACCTGCTCTTTTTTTTTGGCTACCAGTATTATCATTTTACTAGATTTACTTAAAAGCATTTTAGGAACTGGTGCAGGTACACCCATCTCTAAGCTATATTCTGTCCTTCACTTATACATTAAGCATAGTAATGACTCTACTGAGTTTAAATGAAGGATACACAGAGATTTCTTGTGCTTCTGCAAATTGCCACATATTTTTTTAGAGGTTTCATGACAAAACATAAATAGAATTTGACTGTCTGTAGAGAATTAAGTGATTAAAACAAGGGGGGGTGACCAAAACCAAACTTAACGTTTTTACAAATGTTGAGTGGAGAAAATTGTATTACTTTCTGTCTAAATTCAGTTTTGAGGAATTCCTTATAGCCAGGTGGTAACAGATCACCAAGACCAGCAAAGTGTCATACTGTTATCACTAAGCACTATTGTTTTGTGCAGCTATAAGCTTTCCTTCTGGGCACCTCAGAAAGCTCCCATCTGAAAATTTCTATTTACCAAGGCAGATTTCAAATGTAACCCGTGGCACATCGCTCCATCCTGGCTGCAGTGGCTGCCGGGGCTGGAGAAACCTCGCCCAGCAGAGACTCGGTGGGGGCTGCGGCAGCAGAGGGGGGCTGGCTGCAGGCTCAGCATCCCGCTCGCCGGTCACTGATGCTGCCCTGACCGACGTCGCTGCCGCTGGGCTGTGCAATACAGTGTCAAGGAACAGCCCTAACAGCTACCCACTTTAAAACTGGCCTGGTATGGTGTGACGGAGCAGCGAGGCTAAAGCCGGGGTGTAACGTCTTACAGCAGCACAGCTCGCTTACTTACCCACAGCCACGGAGCAGAAAGGTCGGGTTTATGCCTCAGATCAAAATGTCTGGCCTAGTTTCGACTACTCTACAAAAATGTCTGCCGTCGCTAATTAGTCTCCAGTGTGGGAAAGAGGATGTGTAGTTAATCATTTAAGCAGCTCATTAGGTTTGTCCCATATTCAGTATTATGTTTTCTGAGGTCTTTATGCGCCTGAAAGTGTCTTACAACATGTCTTGCAAACAGGTTGGCATCTCTCGATAGAGGTGGGGGAAGTAATAAAACTAATGAAATTCATTATCCCTCCTTTACGTTGGTATTGCTTCATTTGTTTTAACAGCCTCCCTTGACATATGCAGGTATAAGGGAATTCTAGACACCTGCTTTGCTATTTCTGGAAGCTGACTTCAATCCAGAAAGGTCAGGAAAGCATCTGTGGGTTTATTTAAACATTCTTTTTTTTTTTACCCTTCCAAAATTATTTTACAATAACTCATTTTAAGGCGTTTTACTGAAGGAAGAACCTAAAGCAGGTAGATTTACTTTAACAGAAAAGGAGCGGTGTATTATAAAATTCATACTGGAAAGCATTTAGTTCAATAAGAATTAGGGGCCTGGCTGTGTCTTAGGTTTATGCATGGTTTTAAAAAAAATGACATTGATACTAGAGGGACTACCACAAGGACAAATTCACTAGAAGAGGCAGGGATGAGCTGCGACGCTGCCATCAGTCATCCCCCGTCAATCGAGGAGGGGATGCTGCAACCCATGGGATGGGAGAGCAGATGCAGCCCTTTCCCTGCTTCCACCCACACCGTGGCTGTGCCGGGAAAGCCCCTTGGTGTGGGTTGGTGGCGTCACCATTGGTGAGGTGAGAAGGGGCAGGCCACCACAGTCACGCTCTGAGAGCCTGATGGATGTGTTACATAGGACTTCTTCCTATTTTAGTCAACCTCACAGGAAAAAAAAGAAACCCAAACCCAAACAAAAAAAAAAAACAACTCCCCACTGTACAGAAATGTTGTAAGTAGAATATTTTAAGCAAAGGAACCTTTGTAACGTTGTCAGCTTGTGGGGTCACATCAGGGATGGTTGGTCAAGGTAACAGGGGAGCAATTACTATAGTCACCCATGCGGATGTCCAGCTTCTCCCCCTGCAGGTCCAGAACGACTGAAAAACATCCCATGCCCTACCAAACTGGTGAAAAATCCAGTGCTAAGTGACAAAAACACCAGCTCAGTCAAGTCTCCTGCCGAATCAGGCTAGTTTTTCGTTCAGATGCAGATGGTCATCGAAAAAACAGCATTCTGCTTTGGGTGTGAAGAGCTACTCTGCAAAGAGACACTGGATTGAGACAGAAATGGGGCAGTCGCCTCTTCTGGGCAATGTCACTGGAATCAGCAGGGAAAAAAGTGAACAACAGGTAGAAATGCACAGCAGGAGCAAAACAGGACAGCAGACAGATGTAAGCTCCATTAGCTCATTAAGGGTGGAGATGTTGGCCTGCTGGGAAATTATTGTCCACTTTATGTCTTGATATTGGAAAGAAATTAACTAAAAGAGCCCAAGCAGTTTTAGCACTTGAGCTACTTAATTATGCCTTTTAAAGTTGTCTTTGAAGCCGCAGAGCAAAGGATGAATGAAACGCTCTCTGAAGGTCCTTATTAGTCATTGCTTACTCTGATGGCAATAATAATTACATTGTCCCACATCGGGAGGAGTGTTCTTAACGAATCCCCATACTCCTTGATAACATTTCCAGCAGGGCAGGCTGAGATAACGATATGGGTAATTAGAGCTCCGGCTGTAGAGTACTGAGAGCCACTGAGGTCAGCCGTGAACGTCCCTCCTGGGCAGAGCATCCCAGCCTCGTCGCTAGAGGCTTAGGCCAGTTGTGAAAATCCTGGGACTGAGGGAAAGCCCAGCTCAAATGGTTTGACCCCTGCTCCTCTGTGTGTGGACTCTAGGGGAATTTCCTTCTTTATTGGTGGCCGTAGGCAGAATGGTAGATAAGACCTTTGTCAGGTTTTAACCTCTAGAAAACGCCATTATCATCCTTCTGTCTAGCCTCCTGCGTAACGTGCTGCATGACCTACAACACAAACCACTAATACTGCATATCCTGACTCTGTTAAACGTTGAGACCTATCTTCTGATGGCCCACAGCAAAAAAGACCCATAAAAAGGCAGTGGTGTCTCAGCAGCACTTTTGTGCCACTGATGTTTCATCTGCCATTTGGCAAAGCAACACTGCACGGAAACCGCATCCCACGAGCACCTGCACATGTGGCAGCAGCAGCTCTGGCGAGGCAGCACGCAGACAACGGCAGATTGCAATGGGACTTTCCCTGGCAGCACCTGACACAGGCATGAATAATGAAGGGACTCATTAATCATTTACAGAATTGCTGTTCCTGTGGATTCATCGGTATTAGAGACTCACGCTGTAGTCTTTCTCTTTTGATCCCACTGAGCACTTGATTTGTGTGCTCGGCAAGGTCACGCTGTCCCTAGGATGGGGAGGGTCTCATCAGGAAGAGAGAGGCGGTTTTGCAGTCCACAGCTCAGCCACTTTGGCATCCCTGCCTTAGCCCACAAATCACATCATTGCTCCAAAGGGACGTACGCTCTTCAAATAACAGAAGGCAATGTGAAAGGAAGTAAAAAAAAAAAGAAGAAAACATGTTTAAAAATGTAATTGTCCCTCCATCCATCACCTCTCACCACTCTGTCTCATCAGCACAACCCTCTCTACTTCCCTCACAGCGCCCCGTCTCCCTTCCTCCCTCTGTCCCCCCACTCTTCTCCCCACCCAGGGCAGGACACAACTCGTCAGCCCCTGCAGGAGCCCCCAGCTCTGCCTCAGACCTCCTTCACAGGCAGTCCCCACTGGCCTGGCCTGCCCTGGGGCCCAGACTGGCCTCCTGTGCAATCCCCAGCTGCCCTGCCTGCCCTGCCTGGGCTGCCCTGCCTGCCCTGCTCAGAGCTGTCCTGCCCACCTCCCCTGCCTGCTCTGCCTGTGCTGCCAGTACTGGTGGATGCAATGTTGGGCGTAAGCTGGCAATGCGCTCTTGCAGCCCAGAAAGCCAACCTGGGCTGCATCAAAAGCAGCGTGGCCAGCAGAGCGAGGGAGGGGATTCTGCCCCTCTGCTCCGCTCTGGTGAGACCCCACCTGGAGTACTGCATCCAGCTCTGGGGCCCCCAACATAAGAAGGACATGGACCTGTTGGAGCGAGTCCAGAGGAGGGCCACAAAGATGATGAGAGGGCTGGAGCACCTCTGCTGTGAGGACAGGCTGAGAGAGTAGGGGATGTTCAGCCTGGAGAAGAGAAAGCTCCGGGGAGACCTTATTGCAGCCTTCCAGAACCAAAAGGCAGCCTGCAGGAAAGATGGGGATAAACTTTTTAGCAGGGCCTGTTGCAATAGGACAAGGGATAATGGCTTTAGACTAAGAGAGGGAAGATCCAGACTAGATATAAAGAAGAATTTTTTTCACTGTAAGAGTGGTGAGACACTGGAAGAGGTTGCCCAGAGAGGTGGTAGACGCCCCGTCCCTGGAAACATTCAAGGCGGGACTGGAGGTGGCTCTGAGCAACCTGATGTAGTTGAAGATGTCCCTGCTCGCTGCAGGGGGGGTTGGACTAGATGGCTTTTAAAGGTCCCTCCCAACTCAGCCCCTCCCGTGATGCTGCCTCAGGGCTGCGCTGCCGCGGCGGCGGCGCCGCCTGCACCGGCCGGTCCCGGCCACAGGAGGGGACCGCTGCAGCGCACGCAGCCCGCAGTTTCCCCGGTTGCTCCTCAGGGCAAGCAGAGACGGTGCCCGAAGCCCTTCACCGCGGTGGGGGCACGGCAGGAGGCTGCGGCTGCGCCCCCCGGACCCGGTGTGCCCCCCCCCCCTCCCCGGGACGGGCATTGCGGGGTGGGGGGGTGCGGCCCCCCCAGATCCGTGTTAGCACACCGGTAGATCCTAACAACTTAATCACGTGTAAATGATTTGGATAAATGCAGGGAACCCGCCACTGTTATTCCGAGCAAGAGCAGTGTGTGTAATCAGATCAGCGGTGTGTGTCTGTGTGTCATACGTAGCACGAAACTGTTAGCGAGTTAAATGTTTCAGATGCCCAAACATGCAGCAAAGTCAGTCACGGCGTCTGGATCTTGCTGTGTTTGTGATAACGCGTGCAGGACAGGGGAAGAGAAAATGTGCTGTGATTTCATGCTCCTGGAGCACTTGTCCAGCTAAGGCTCTTCTCCGTAGTATCTAAAAAAAAAGTTTCCTCGTTAATGTAAATAAAGATGTCTGTCCTTTTTTTGGTAGGCATTTCTAGATGCTTGGTTTCCAGCTACAGTTTTCCATCCATAGCTCAAGCGCAGGCGTAGTGAGTCTGCTCTGATTACTGCCTGGTTGTAGGTACGTATCCTTCAGTAGCCCAAAGGAAGGTTGGGATCTGCTGCTTCAAGGCAAATATTGGGCTGGATCCGAAGCTTGCTGAAGTCAACAGGACTCCCACTGGGGTTTTTCATCAGGCCTATCATTAATTCCCTAACGAAGTTAGCCATTTATCTTTATTAGATGGACTCTTCAATGAATTGATTTAACCTAGAAGACTTCTCCTCCACGACAGATTTTCAGAGCCCCACGCGCTCCTGCCTCTGCGAGGAGCCCAGCCTGCCCTCTGCCAAGCGTGCGCCGCTTCCCAAGGAGCTAATCAGCCGGCCCATCTCCTCTCAATCAATAAGCATTTATTCTAATTGAAACCAACATCGACTGGATACCGACCAGGAATGTGAAATGCTCTATAAATAATGTGCATGAGCCGGAGCCTGAGAGCAGGCGGTGGCGGGACTGTCAATGGGAGCGCTAACGGGGGGACATGCCACCCAGCACTCTGTCACTCTCCCGATGACCTATTTACAGCTCTCACCAGGGAGCTCCCCGTCTCGCTTTGATGATGAATTAATTTCCTCTTGACGGATCAACCTCCCGGTCCCCCATTGCAACACCTTGCAGAACACATTGCCTAACGAGAATTGCTCATTAGCATATAAATCATGATGTATTTCTTTTTGGCACTCCAGGCAAAACAATGGGCTGAGTGCTCCCCCCTCATCTAGTTTTTCCCTGGAGGGAGAACTTTCATTGATTGCTAAATGGAAGGTGGAAATCATTTAATTGTGTGACTGCTCTGATGTACTACTGCTTAGACTTTAAGTAAGCATATGACTTCCCCAGCGTGTATGCTCTTTTCATATTTTATTGTAGGATAAGGTATGATTCTTCTGTATCGTAACCAGTTATGATAGTCCGTGTTCAAGTGTTAGTTTACCAACAATATCAGGGTCTTCTGAATACCCCACCTGCAATGGGGATAAAGCCTAAATTAACAGATAAGGTGCAAGACCAGAAATCTGTTGTATCTATCCAATCTTTTGTAGACGGATCTGTTTTCTCTATGCCCCAGGGGATATCCCCAAGCTGCATGGATACGAGGCGGCTCCGAGTCAGGAGCTGAGCAGCCCCCGCTCGCACTGCTCTGTGCTGAAGTTAATAAACCCTTTTCATAGCCTGGGAAACACCAGCAAAAACTCCTTCAGGCATTTTGTGTTTTCTATCTAGCTCTGCTACAAACTCAGTGGGCGACGGTAGGTGGCTGCCTCAGTTTTTCTGCCTGGATAGACAAGTTAGGATCATCTGAACTAGTAAATTTTCAGTTCCTAGTATTTCAGCCTGTTGCTGAAACTGAAATACTTCGCTCACTATGGCAATTAAAGAAAGTGCCCCAAACTTCCCCCTTTTCTCCTTGGCTGGGCTATGCAGCAACTCATTTCTGATTCTGGATTTTCATATGGGTATGTCATGGGCTGATAGCAACGTGGCGGCTGTATCTGCCAAATCTGACTTGAAAACAAGGATGGGAAGAACCACTTTGTCCACTGAATCAGATGAGGCTTATCTTGGTGAGAGATACACATTGTAGTTCCACCTCAGGCCTAAAGAATGTGGCCAGGCAATGGGCCATGCTGGCACCACCCCCAGCAGCAGCAGGAAGGGGTTGTTGAGCACTGGGCACCTGCAATGGAGCCCCCTTGGAGCATCCCCTTCCTCCGCTGGAGCTGCACCAGACATGGCATGCAGGAGCCGGCAAACCCAACACCAGCATAGCTTCAGTACCTGCAGAAGTAAGGAGCACTATGGGTTAGTTCACTTTGATGAACGGCAAGGAAATCTGTTGACCAAAACAGACTCATCCCATCCTGCACCAGTGGCACAGCCCACGTAATGGGTTCTTCCCAGCACTCGCAGGGAAGCCTGTCCTGCGGCATCTCCCATTCCCCGGCATGTCTGGTCTATGAATCAAACTTCCATATGGTGCATTTGGCATGAGGACCCTGTCTGGAGAGTGCAGCAGATGGTCTTTGGGGAACAAGATGTGGTTGCTTCCCACAATACCTCATCCCAGACAGGGCAGCAGAAAGTCTGTGAGTGTCCACTTTCCATTTCTGCATACGTACTTTCTACTGGAGTCTCGATGGTTTCAGGGAAGGTGCTGAGAGGGACCTTCCATACCCAAAATACTCACCTAGCCCAGCACCAGGGGCCAAGACGAGAAGCATTTCCGAGAGTCTGACCAGCCTGGGGTGGATCTACAACAACAATTCCCACCACATCCTTCCTGCCAGTAACATGCCACCCCCTGAGCTCAGGCAGCCCAGCTTCTCCCCAAACCATCACCAGTCCCTGTCCCTGCCTCTCCTGCCTCCTCCCAGCCCCAGCTCCCGCTCCACAGCAGCTCTCCCTCCACAGGCTTTCTCCGACGCCGTCCTGCCTGTGCTCCTCAGGTTGAGGATAAATGCAGTTACATCAGCACTGGTACTACCTTCTTTTCTTCTCCCTTTTCCAGGTAAGTTTCTAATTCCACACTAAAATCCATTGAGAATTTATATTTTGCCAGTTTTAACAAGAACAATAAGAACAGCTTCGCCGTTGCAAATTTGCCTTTTTGCTGTCCTACCTTCTGTCAACGCTAGGCAGCAGCTTCCTTTGCCTGCCTTTGAATCAAACGCTACGTGCAGCCTCTGAAGTTAAGCAGGCACAAGCCAGCTAACCCTCCCTTCTGTTTACCACCCATTTGCTACGTAAGGCAGGATTTAAAGCAGGGATACATTTTTTTTTCTTGTTTTGTGTTTACATTAGCGAGATCGGTATCAGTTTAATTAAATCAGCTCAAAATCAGTTCATAGCAGGCGTTATTTTCCTGGTGTAGCCAAAAGCGGAGCACGGAGCCAGCGTCGCTCCATCCAGCCCTGCCGAGGTGGGGCTGAGCCAGCCGGGCAAGGGGGGAGCCCCCAGCCATGCAGCTTGGGGTCATCGCCTCCGCCAGCGGTGCCAGAAGAAGCATTTGGAAACTCCGGCAAGTCTTCTTGGAAGTTGTTAACACAAAGGAAACATTAAAAGTTTTTGTCGCCACTGAAAGGGAGCCCGGTGCCATTACTGCAAGGTGGGCTATGAAATAGGAATAGTTTGTTTGCTGAGGTACACGAGGCAAGTTCTTCCTAAACCCTAGTGCTTTTTTGCAATATTTGCGCCACCAACACCCATTCCTCTCCCTTGCGCGGAGAGCTATTTTCAGTGTTACGGCCTTTTTGCGCTGCTGTTCACTTACCAGCCGGGTCTTCGCTGGTGCACCAGCATTAGCCCACAGCTGTCCTGGCACCACCCGGTGCTCTGGTCCTCCTTTTTTTCTTTTCTTTTGTTTTTTCAGAAAATACTAGAAAGACCTGGCGTTCTGCCTGTTTAAACTGCTGAATATTTCTTTCACAATTTTTAGCTGTGGGCTTGAAGCATGGCTGTGGATTCTCTTCTACTGACTCAGATGAGGGGAAGAATTCATCTCTGGTGGAGAAGGCTGGGTGATCAAAATGATTTATACCCGTCACGCATTTATCCCTTTAAAATTTACTGTGTGTCACACAGACCCAATTTGTAAATGTCTTGCGAGGAAATGAAATCCATTGTGAGCAACTTCGAGTGCTCCAGTTCCCTGGGGAGCCTTTGCTGCCCTCAGCCCTGGGACCAGTTTTTGGAATAAGCCTCACAGTGACAAAGCTGCCCACCAGCCGCCGCCTGCAGAGGTGACCAAGGGGTGGAACAAGTCGAAAGGAGGCTTATGATCGTAGAAGCCATTTGCCTGGCTCTTTCCACCAAGCACAGGGACTTGTGGAGAACACAGCTCTTCCTCAGCAGAAAGCTCTCAGCGACAGGGAGCAATGCAACAGTTGGTGCATGAAGCCTCCAAGGGCACATGGGGTCTCCTCCAGGACCTCATCAAAGACAGTGCGTGACAGCCCCTTCCCCAACAGCCATCACCTCAGCCTGGCAGAGCCCCTGCACAGCTGGGGAAGCTGAGGAAGAGCATCTCTGCCTTTGCTGCCGTTGTGAGAGAGCAGACTGTTGCCGTCAGTAACCAGGCCACGAGCCAATACAGAAAAGATGCACGCAACCTCTTATAACCACGGTCATCCAAAATATTTAGCACTTCCATCATCCTGGCCTTCCTCACCGTGCTTTCAAAATACAAGTTAAGAGGTCTGCGGAATCCCTTTGTGTAGTATTATCTGAGGCTGAGGGCTTTACTGGTCCTCACCTGAAAAGCGCGAGCTGTGGTTACACAATAGTTAAGCATCCCTAAGCGAGTGTTTCATCTGGTGTGCTTTCCCAATCCCTCCTGCATGCCTGGTTGCTGGCACTGATGTTTATCTGACCATGGGGTAAGCCAGCTTAGGAAACTAAACTGGCAGAAAACTGACCTGGCAAAAAAAGAGAATTGCTTTCTGCTAGGTAAGCGCCTGCGCTGGCTCATTGCAGGGTCAGGGAGATGGGAGCGCCCCTCAGGGCGTGGAGGAGGTATCTTCGTTCGGGGAGAGGGGGACCGTGCCAGCGCTGAGCAAAGTCATTTTAAAATGATGTGGCAGAGCAGGCTCTGTTGCCCCACCGTACAAAGGGACAACTAGACACAGGAGTCCGGGCATGGTGATGAAACGGAGTATCCCACCTATTAAAATCTGAGGTCTTCCCTGAAATCCCTTGTAGAGGAGAGCTTGGACGTGCACTTGTGTTCTTCACATTGTGTTTGCAAATAGGTTGTGTGCAGAGGTTGTAGAGGCTCTCTTCTTGAAGGTATTCAAAAACCATCTAGACACAGTCCTTTACAACCAGCTGTAGGTGGCCCTGCTTGAGCTGGGAGGCTGGACAAAGTGACCTCCAGAGCTCCCTTCCAAACTCAACCATTCTGTGATTCTCCCATTAAATATAGTTCAGAAGCAGCTGTAAGCACAGGAACCTCAGGGTGGAAGGCCCCAGCCACCGGGGTGGAGAGCCAGAGTGCAGTTTCTTCATTAACGTGAGTCAGCCTCGGTCTGCACTGGTGACTGATGGAAAAGCGGGTTTTGTGGAGCTCCCTGGTTCTCAGCCGTGTCCTCACTGCCTCCCTGGCCTCCTGACCACACTCATGCGGCCACATGCTCCACATCAGGGAGCTCCCCTGACTTAGTACTAATGTATTTTTCAGGTTAATGTCTGGCTCTCTAACGCCTGTTGATCTGGCTGGCTGTGAAGCAGCGCCGCGGTAGGGGATGGTGCAAGGGCAGTGGTGGGAAAGCTTTCCAGAAACACAGATCTGCATTCGCTTTAGTAGAGCACGAAACCACACGGGCAATAGTGGTGTACCATGGTGCCCTGAGCCACTGCTGCCGCAGCTCTGCCCTTCCTCCTGTCCTTTCTGTGTCCTCCTGCCCCTTCTCCAGCCGTTCTTCGCTAATAGATGCTAACTCCTCAGCAACCTCCCCCCTCCTCTGGCATTTGTCCAGCCAGCTTTTTCTCGCTAACCTCACATACTTATTTTCGTTTCTTTGCTTGGAAAGTTTGCTGCCATTTTAGTGGGTGAAATTGGTTTTCCAGGTAGCAGGAGCTCAAGGTTCCCAGCAGAAGCATGGAGGCAGGGGCAGGGGAGGAGATGGTGAGACCCTCTGGCGGTGGTGAGATGCTGCTTTTGGTTTGGCAGAGCCAGAGTCAGACGCTCCTATTTGTTCTCACTCTCCGATTTAATTATTTTCAATCTTTCCTGCACTTTACTGATAAAAATTGAGGTTTTTAAAAGGGTATGTGAACTGCACTTGTAAAGGTAATCACTTTTTTTTTCCCCCAGCCACGAACCAATCCATTTAGCAGCTCACTAGCCCAAAAGGCAAGCTATTATATGGCTGGAGTGTGGATAAATAGTGAGCTGATACCAGGGTTGAGATGCAAATCTACAGATAACATTTGACTTCAGGGGAGCCGGTTGTGGGGAAGAGAGGCTCTCAGAAGTCCTAACACCCGGTGGTATGGTGGTACGGTAGGTACCTCAGGAACAACCCTGGAAGAGCGGAGAGAAGAGCCAGCAGGCTGATGGACAGCCCATTCCCATCCCTGTCCTCATGTTTAAATGCAAACAAATGCTGAGAACAGAAAACAGAGAATTATTAAAATATATATATTCCTGCCATTGCCTGCATGTGATTAATCCTCTTTTCCTCTACCAGAGAATATATTAGCGAGAGTGGGCTCATAATACAGAAGCATCTGGCTGCGACTAGAAAGAGCAGAATGCTTATGCATTATTAATGCTTCAGAAAAAACAGACTTCCGTGGCCTGACTGTGTATATTGGATCAGTATGGAATGGCCTTTATAGGATAATTAGCACTGATAACTGGCCCATTTTGCTTATCTTTTGCAATAGAGTAATCTCCAGGAAGAGACATGTTTATTTTGTCCAACAGCAAAGGAGATTATGATTTGAAATAGGTTTTAATGAGCAGTTAGTGCCCAACTCTACTTTATTCTTAAAAGAGAGAACGTGATCTGGGAAGCGGCACAGGGTACACATAATAGGGAAAATGCAAATGTCCACCTTAGCAAGCCTGTAATCATAACCCGGGTCTTCAGGGATGTTTGGTTATCCAGGAACAAGAGCGGTGCTGCAGTCTTGCCAGTGACACGGGAAACATTTGAGCGGAACACAAAATTAAAGTGGGGCTTCCTAAGGCATGACTTTGGCATTTCTTTAACTGGTTTATGTCTTGACAAATGTAATATGACATAAGGCTAAAAACCCAAAGCCTGCACAGTAAGGCAGGGGGCCATGGGGGCTGCCCAGGTATGAGACGTAATAATCAGGTTTATCTTCCAGCTTTGTCTCCCATCGATTTATCCATTGGAAGATGGTTAAATCAGCAAGAAGCTGGAGGAGGCCCTAATCTTGGGCAGATAGAGCTACATTCATTTGTGCGCTGCTCCTTTTCAAAGGATGAATTGACTCCGTGAGTATCTATCTAGCCCGTAAATCAGGGGTGCGAGGAGACAGCCCGGCTCCCCTCTCCTGAGCCTCTGACATGAAGACCTCGGCTCGGCAGAAGGATAGAGTCACATTTCCAGCAGCACGCGGAGCCCACCAGCCCTATCTCTTAGATTACACGGCTGAGTATTGGCACCAGGCTTCTTGAGTAGGATTCATTTCACATGTCTGTGTCTGCACTGGTCACCCTGGGTTGCTTCTGTAATCAATAGGTGTTCTGAGGATGTAATTCATCCCCTGCAGGAGTAGGTACTAACAGAGGTCAAGTGTGTCACCCCAGAAAGGACCTGTTCCTCTATTGATTACAGAGAGAGCCGAGACTGCTGCCTCTGCTGTAGCCGCCCATAAACGCTGGCTGGGACCTCACCCCTGTGGCAGAGGTGGCTGGGCACGGCATCCCGCTGGCCGGTGGCTTGGCACCCACCAGCATGTGGTCACAAGAAGGAACCGCAGCTCCGTAGCAGAGGTGGAAGTGCCCTGGGGCACGGCGTGGTGGCACCTGAGCAAACGGCCCTCACCAAAAAGGCTCTTGGGAGCACCACGGTGGGCTGCTTGGGAGCGGGGGCACACATTTCTTGACTAGGTTGCACACTTCCAGTGGAGATTGCTGCCTGGCCAGCTTAAGAAACAGCCTCCACCGGAGGTGACAACCGCACGGGCACTGATCTGCCACACACATCCCAGGCGGGCTGAGTCAGCACGGAGCTGCTGTGCTCATCCAAGGGATGTGCAGGTGTGCGGTGACTCCAGCCGGGCTGGGGACGGGCTGGGGTGGCTGTGGGGACACCGACTCACTCCCAGGACCGTATGGGGTAGCTGTGCCACGCTCTGCGGTGGTGCTAAAAAACAGCTAAATCCGTGTCTTTTGGAAAGATGTGTCTTTCTGGAAAGCCATGAAACAACAGTAAAACAAGAAGCCTGCCACTTGTCAAGCCCCCGGGCATGGTGCAGCTTGACAGTGGCTCCCAGGCAGAGCCGAGCAGTCGCATCCACCACGCAGAGCCCCGGGACGGCGGAGAGGCTCGGGGAAGGCACAAGACGCCACCGTAGCTGCGGGAAGCGTTGAGGCAAAAAACCCACAGTGCGAGATTCACACCCAGCGTGTGAGACTTGACGGGTCTGTCGCTTTGCAGAGCCAGGCTCTGTCCCCCGGCGAATACGGATGACAAAAGGATAGACGCTGCCAGACTGTTTGGCCTTGCTGCCGCTGCTACGGCAATGACACTCGGCTCGAAACCCGGCAGCTCTGGAAGAGGAATCCCAATTCTTTGTCCTGCCTGCAGGACTGCGACTCTCCCCCAAACACACGAGACCATCTGGGTTTCTGGACGATATTTCCTGTCCCAAGGGAAAGGGGAAGCCCCACAGATCCTGATTTCACAGCACGTTTTTAAACAAGTTAGCACCTCTCTGGTTGGGAGAGTCTGAATATTCGGGCCACGCTTCTGAAGTGTTTGATTCCCCCTCTCACCTGGTCCTACCTGCCTCCTTCCCCCCCTTCAGAGCCCTCTTTTTCTCAGAGGGGGGAAGGAAAGCGGTTTGCCTTGGCAGATACCTTGCTAGGAAAATGATGAATTCAAGAGCACGTGGAGCTTGTGGTTGAAAAGAAACCGTCTGATCAGCAGAACTCTTCTCCCTCAGCTTGTAAGGACAGATTCAGTCTCCAGGCCAAGCTGCCATGTGGTTATAAAATAGAAGCAGGCCTTGTAAGAACCGATCTAACTTTCTTCAATTGTCTGTGCATCTTTAATCATGCTCACCACTTAAAAAGCAGCAGAGCTGGCAGCTGATAATTAGGCTGAGCCTGCAGCAGCATGGCCAGTGGCCAGATCACATGGCTCCTTTCATCTGCATATTTATGCGTTTAAAGGAGAGGAAAACTTTCATAACATTTTAATAACTAGGTTCTTCTGAATCCATAAATCCAGTCCTCCGGGCTTAGCCTACACTCTCTTTCTGATCTTACATAAGTGGAAGAGGGTGGGGTGTTTTGTTTGTTCTCCCCATTCTTTTCCTGTGCATGAACGTGCAAAGCCCATCCTCTCAAGTTCAAGGTCCTCCGGAGGATGGGAGGGTCAGGCAAGGTAAAACTGCACTTCTAAGGATGAAGGTACAACTTTGATTTGGTTCCTGGCATGGGAACAATTCCCCTTTCCCAAGATAGCTCGTCTACAGACTGGCAGGACTGAAGCTCCTTTGCTAAATGATGGCTCCAAAGAAAGAATCTGTGATATCTTTACTTAAAACTGAAGCTATGGTGCACGTTGGCCATTGCACTTCTTAGCAAATTGCTGTCAGATGCAGCTCTAGGATGACGATGCTTCAGACCATGGGCTGAAAGACGTGAAAATGTGGGGAGCTGGTCCCAGCCTGGGTCTGTAGGTGCTGGGGCTCTGCCTCCAGAGACAGCGACAGGTGGGCAGCCTCCCTCCATGCAGTGCCTCCAACCTCCTCCCATGGGCAGATGCAGCCTGGCAGTGCCTGACCGCTGCCAGCCCACCACACAGCTCTGCATGGGCCACTGGCCACCAGCCACCGACCACCAGCCACTGACCACTGCCTCAGCCACCGCCTTATCTCCTGGTGGGGCAACACCAGGGTGATGCTGCGAGAGGCTGTGACAAGGGGGATGCCATCTCCATCTCCCCCGCCTATGGCTGGCAGCTCCCTTGACAGCCTTGGTGACATCCTACAGGGTCCTTCGCAGTGAGGCTTTGCAGACCGTCCTCCCTCTGCCTGGCAGCATCACCCGGCATGTGCACGTGGGCTTTTCCATTGACAGCCGCTATCAGCAGGAAAACAGAGAAGGTGAGGATGAGAGCCTAATCCTTACGCTCCCGTGTTATCTTAGTAAGATGGAGGAAGCACTGTTAAAATAACACGTCGCTGATTTCTTTCGAAGATGAAGCACTTGATTGAAATAAAAATAAAAACCATTTAATGAATACAATCCTTATACATTATTACTTGTATTTTTAAAGGAAAAGTTAGCTATTCTGTGCTGGAAGTGCATTCTACCTAAGAGTCCCTGGGTGAAGCAGAGAATATGTTGCTGATTTATAAGGATGTCGGTAGAGGCTTTAATTGTTGTTCCCATACAGCAAGCAAACAGCCAAGCCAATTGCAATGATTAGGCAATTTCCAGAGTACATCTTGAACCGGCCTTTAGCTGTGCCAGTAAAACTTTGGGGTTTGACACTACTCTGGAGTATGAGTGGATTCTGGCTTGTGCAGCTGCTTTGTTCCGGAGGTAATGCTAATGATTGTAGTCATGTAACAATAGTTTTGCTAGACAAAGTGAAATAGCCAAGCCCTGAAAAATGCAAACCATGGCATTAACTTCACTGGGAGGGACAGTGAATTGTTTCTTGTGTATGTAAAGAATCAGAAGAAACAAACAAGGGTGAGATTAATTAGGAGCGGGAGTTCACGACTCCCTCTCCAAACAAATGAGGAACAGTACTGGACAAGACGCAGCAGCAATGCTGAAATGTTTCTTGTCATTATCCATCTGAGGTCTGAGAGAATTTCCTTTGCACCCAAGTGTCCCCAAGACGTTCATAAACCACCTCTCTGGCTACCCAATGTGATGATTAACTTGTGTCCCCAGGTTTCATTATCAGGCTTTTAATCTAAGCCTGAACTCTCTGATCTGTCATCTGAAGCAGTGAGGGAATTTGCAGCAGGGTTTTTTCCCAGCAGAGAAAAACAATTCACTTGCTAAAGACATTATGTGAGAGATATAACTTACAGATACAGGAATTTGGAAATTTGGGTGTTTATTTTGTAGCTTTGGGGGTGGCTGATGTTCTACTTCATTTTGAGGCTGGATCTTACATTTCCAATACTGTAAGTAGGGAAACTGATTCCAGCCAAAAAAGTCCAAGAGAGACTCCTGTTGATTTTGATGGGGTTTGAGGATAAATACCCGTAAACGTAACATAATGTAGGAATTTGCATTTTCTTAAGCCTTGTCTAGACTTGGATTTGGAAGGTGTGATGCACCACATGAATAACACCAATGTAGTTAAGGCACTGTGGTTCTATTGCACAGCGGTAACCCCAGTTGATTGCAGGAGGCTATTATTACATTGTATTTAGCGCTTGCTAATCTAGAAGTCATCAACGGTAAATGAGAAGAGAGGTTACAAATCAAAGGCAGGCTGATCTTGCGGTTACACCTCTCACATGTGGCCTCCTGCTACGCGCAGGACTGTTTCGCCCCTGATGGTATAGAAATAAGGGCTCCCCAGCCCTGCCACCGCCTGTGCGCCAGCCGCGAGGGCGAGAGGCTGTGGGGCTGTGCGCGACTGTTGAGGGGATGGGTGTACACAAGGGGTTAACGAGTAGGTGGGCTGGGATAGCACATGGGGAGTGTGCGGGGGGTGAATAAATGATAGGAGGGCGAGACCTGAGCATGCAGCAGTTAGGTATAGATTTGGGGATGGGGCAGTTGTGGTAGTGGGTGCAGTGCAGGGGCATAACTTGGTGCCCACAAAGGCCAAGCATATATTTCTTAAAAAGCCATCAGCATCTCGATTTCCTCCAAAGCTGCGTTGAGAAGTCTCCTCTACCAGTAAACCCAGCACTTCTGTCATCTGGGTGGGCCAGCCAGGAGGGCTGAGGGTCCAAAGGCTCCAAAGCACAGGCCGTTGCCCAGCGCTCTCACACAGAGACAGGAGCTGAATTTCAAGTGGAGGAGTTTGGCGGCCGTTCCCTCCGGCTATCCCCGCTCCTTGCTGCACCCAGACCTGTTTGATGTCATCTGATACATTTTTCCATTAGCCAAGAACTATCATTCAGGGCAAATCCACCATCCTGGACTAAGCACATGCTGTAGAGGAGGCAGAGGGGCACATGGTTGCTTCTCATATAAAATGCCTTTTTATGAATTTTCCTTCACCACCACCATCTCCACACTGTTGTTGGAGGTACGCTGGGACAACGGAACCGAGGATAAAGATTGTTGCAAGTGCTATAGTTAGAGGGGGGGAAGATTCACTCTGAAGTTCTACCAAACCATTGTGATGGGCTATTCTAGATACTGGAGTTACATTCACTTATTCCTCAAACTGGACCCTAACCCAGCTCTTTCAACCCAGTAGGACCAAAGCGCTCTGACTTCTAGCCTTGAACGTCAGTTCTTGGCACATGAATTCGTAGGAGACCTTACAGAAATTGATGTTAACCCAGATGTGCAATTTGGGCCTGTGCTGCCTGTGATAAATTTCTGTTTTTATCAACTGCTCCAAACCAACTTGAAAGTTCATCTGTTTGAATGCTGCTTAGAGCATGACCGACGTTTGCAAAACATGTCGTGTAAGAATGGAGGTATGGCTTCCATAGTTGCTTGAACCTTGTCTGATGCACCAGAAGTTGCTTTTTCCTTACTGGGCTCTGTCCCCCTCATTCCACTCCTCAACCCGTCATGAAGTCACCAGTCATGTAAACGCCTGTGCAAACGTACTGAACATGAGTCATGCGGCATCTGTTGCTATTTATTAAACTGTGGTTTATATCTTTGGAATACATGGTATTATCCTTTATGGATGTAGCTTTATCTCTGTTATTACCATACGGAATTAATTAAGAATATTAAAGTTCGTGTTTAAAAAAAATGATATTCCTAACTTTCATCTATGGAGGCAACATTTTCATATCCATTCTCTCCTAATGGCAGCATCCTTTGGGAAGATGTGATAGACACATTTAGGTAAATATTATTCCTCCAGCACACATGGTTTCCATTGTAATCTATCCCCTGCTGTTTCCTTCCAAGCACTTTCCTCTGTTACATATTCCACAATGGTGGCTGAAATACTGATCAGCGATAGCAGAGACAAATTGACTCCAGCAACTGGGAGTTTTAAGGGCAACAAATGTTTATATCTGAGGTTTGCATGTACCGTAGTTACTGAAATACAGTTTTTAGACGTGCACTGAAAATCTCTCTGGCATTGGAAGTCTAGAGCTGCTGGAGGCAGTTATAATTTAATAAAAGGACAGAATGAATAAAGACTGAGCGAGTGAGATGGGACATAAAGATAGTGCACTACAAACCAGCCACGTGGGCCCAAAAGCTGCAGAGAAGAGGCTTGCTCCCGTAGCCTGCCCGTCAGGTTGTGAGCAGCCTGGGTGCTCCACACAGACCTGGCGCCGAAGCCGCACCTGAGCCGCTCGGGAGCTGCCTGAAGCTCAGGGGTCCCAGGCTGCCCACCGCAGGCTAGCAGAGAGTTAATTCTACATGCTTTTAGAGTGGCACGGCCATCAGAAAAGATTCCTTAGCAGCTGATAACAGCAAGAAGCTGGGAAAAAGCAGGGTGGGAACCACTTTTTCCAGTGACTGTGTTTCCTCAAACACATGTCAAGTTATAGCTCTAGATGCAGTGTCATGATAAAACATTTTCCCTCACTCAGCGTTTGCTTGGGCACCATTGGACTGTAGTGGGATGTCACCCCAAATCAGACTGAAGCCAACATGCCCACCAGGTGTTAGGTGCCATTGGGAGCGGCACAGAGGTAAGAGGGGAATCTGTGCGTACACTTTTACCAGAATATTTGCAGCATCCTCTAACTTTCTAGCACACGAACAGAATTGAACATGAATGTATGCCTGTGCCCTAGCGATTTGTCTGTGCTAGCGTGATGAATGTGCTCACGGGGACACAGGCTCCAAGAATGCACCTTCTTATTGGCAGGGGGTGGACTGAATGTCCTACAAAAGCCACTCGCTGTGGCACCAGCAGATCGAGCATTGGGATTCTTGGAAGCTGGCCTTCCCTTTTTATTGATTTTTTTACTATTATTATTTGTTAACCACTGCATGCTCAGAACATTCAAGGCTGGATGATATGGTCTCTGCTCCCCGGTTCTAACTGCAAGTTTGATGTTGGAACCTACATTTATAGAAGGGGACACTGCCATACCCTGCACCATCTGCCGAGGGGCTGGAGCTGACTGCCTGGCAGGCAGTCATGCAATGAAAGCTTCATGGAAAAATCTGCAACGAGAAAGGTGCATCGCATGACTAAAATACACAATGTTTTTTTTGTTTTTTTTTTACCAGGAGAGATTTTAAGGATGGGAAGATTTTTCCAACACATACTGGCGTCACTTCAACTTCTGCGTTCTCTCGCTGTTTCTCCCTGAAGGAAGGAATGACCCCAGGCTGGCCCTTGCCCTCGCTTTGGGGAATGTACTTCTGATTGGTATCTCAGGAGGCTGAGAGATATGGAATAAACTCTCATTACCTCTTGCTAATGTAGAGCACCACACAGCAGATGCCTGAAGCCCCGCTCAGGGGGGTCGATGTAAAACAATAGCGGACCCCTGGCAGGGCCTTTCCTTCAACTTCCACAGGACCCACTGTAATGGAGAGAACAGGAACGGTCTGTGGCTGTCCGTTTAAAAAGCCTTGCTTTCACAAAGCCTGCAGCAGCGTGGCCATCACTAAGAAGAGCCTTCTTGTTGTGCTAACTAGGAATTCTCATTAATTGATATCACTATCAGAGTCCCTCCAGCCTCAGCGCAAGCAGCAGGGGTTATAGCGCATGAGAAAGCCCCCACGCAAGGGCAGTGCTGTGGGTTAATGGAGTACTAATGAGCTGAAAGGTGAGGTCCTGCACCAGGAAACACAGGATCAGATCTTGAAAAACATAGCACAACCCCAGGCACCAGCTCAGGCACCCTTACTTGGGGGGTACCCCAGCTGCTACAGGGGTCCACGTGGAAATAGCCACACCATGGTGGGCTACAAGGAGTCAATGGCAATGTCCCGAGAGACATTGTTTCCACCCAGCAGCATGGGCTGAGAGGAAAACTCAGTGCGGCACCACACAGAGGCTGCAGCACAGCTCTCCTGCTCAAGGCCAGGGACCTTCCCTTGTGGGGCGTGAGGTCAGCAGTGATTTGGGCCTTCCGTGACCACGCTACAGAAGAAGAGATACCGTATAGTCAGTGCTTCCAGGCACTCCCGGCAGTGAAACGTTACGTTGCCATCTTTTACAGCCTGAAATGTTACTAACCCCCACCTATTTTTCAGAGGCCACATCTACATTTTCAGCAAAGGGCAGATGCAGGAGGGTCTTGAGACCAGACTGTCTCTTCTACGCCTGTGAGCCTGCAAGTGCAGCCACAAAGCATCCTCCAAGATCTAAGTGTCCAAGGGGCCTGGGCGCAGTCGTACACTGCTGAGCACACTCACAGGTTGTCCTCAGGAGTGGGTGACGATGCTCGGTGAGCTGAAGGTGGGGAACACTTGCATTTGTTCATTTGGTTGCAGTAAAGACTTGGACAACTAAAGACAAAAACTTTTCACAGCATGCTTAGAATAAACATAGTCATTCTTTATCATACAGAGTAACGCCTTATACATAAATAATTTGAATGTCTCGCTCTTTCATGGAAAGTAACAGAGAAAAACCTTCAAGGTTGATACATGGGAGCTGGCATCACAAATCACATAGGGTCAAACCCAAATCCTGCATCCAAACATCCAGACACTTGGCTCCAGAGTTGACCTATACACCACCTCACTCCCCTGCCCTGCAAGGACCTGAATCAGGACCCTCCTTGGAAGACCCACCCCCATCATCAACCTCTGGTTATGGATCCCAACCCTGCAACCTCGACCCATCGCTGAAATCCACTTCTTTACATTTGTAGTGGTATGAAATCCTGGTCGGCAGCTGCAGAAGGAGCCATTGCCTTCTCCAAGGTGCGTTATCCATAGGTTTTCGGAGGTGACTGAACTAACTAAGCCTACCCAAGCCTACCCTTGCAGCTATTTCTATTTCTTGGCTGACAAGCTGGTTACTGAAGCAGCAAGGCTAGGCATTGCACAGTCTAGCAACATTTGACTAAAACCGGGAGCGTTTATGCAGAATAGCGGTGTGGGAACAGATAAAGAAGCTAGCAGGGCTGCGATGAGAAATCCGAGCTTTGATCAAGGAGACAGCAGCATTTGACTCCATCCGAGCTGGCGGGGAGATCCCATCCCAAAGCAAAATAAAATATGTCATTCTTTTCAGCAGATGAAATTCTCCCCAGTGGTTTGTTCCTCCCAGGATCATATTATGTGATCTCATTGTCTTTAAAGTCTTTTCCCTGAGGAAGCCGATCGTTTAATATAGACTACAGCGTTAGCATCCGGTATTAAATCAGGCAGGCTACTCTGAAACGAGGCGAGTGGGCGTCCTGGAAAGGAAATAAAAATACAAGTTTAATAGAGGAGATGATAGGTTCACCTTGACCCACGCTACTTATTGCAAGAGACACAGGAACACGCTGCTTGCTTAACAGACGGTCACTCCACCCTGCCACAGATGTGCCTTCCACTCCCAGTAAACTCCAGATGCTCACCGAGTGTGCACAAGGAACGCAGGATTGGGCCCCAGAGGCTTTTACATCTTGCTTTGCTTTGCAGAGCTGCCCTAAGAGAGACTAGCGTGTTCCCACGGGTCTCATTAATCCGAATGGCAAAGTTAGGCACTCTGCATTTCAGCCACGCACTTTTAGCATCTTTGGCTGCAAAAATGCGTTGCAAAAATGTGCGGAAGAAAAACGTCAGGAAGGGAAACGTTAACAGACCGCGGGCACGGTGCGGGATGGCAGGGATCAGCATCCGACCCACACGCTGCAGAAAGGGTCTTCTGTCCCGCGTGTTGCTTCTTCTGCATCCCCACCGCTGTTTTACGTGGGGTTCCTTCCAGCCAGGCACTGAGCACAGCAACCAACAGCCGCCCCGTGCGGAGCCAGATGTGATGCATTAGGCACAACGCACACAATCCATTGCTGGTGTGAACCCGGCTCAAAGAGATTTATGTTGCATCAGTGTAAGCACTCTTATGTCACTAGTTAGCCACATGCCAATTGCACACAAACCCACGGAAAAGCTGCAGTTTTGGTAGTCTGGGGTTTTTTTTTAAACGTCATGTGAGCCAAGAAGACACAATTCTTCAGCACCATCGTGAGTGAAAACATTTACCTCATTTAGTGTTTCACTTTATAAGCAACAATTTAGCCCCCGATTGAAGTGTCAGCTAAAGGAGGTAATATAATAATTCTGAAAATACACTAACTGTAAGAGGCTATAATCAGAGCTAATTACAGGGACATTTTGGAAATCCATTGGTTTGGGGCTTTAGTTTTACCTAGCTGTCCTGGGCAAAATTCATAGAGGAAAGAACCTGCAGAATGACAATATCGTTTCCCTTGTGTGTCCTAGCAAATACTCAGGGGATCCCTGGATGCCCACCGCAGCAGCCATCTGATCTAGAGAATAGGGAAGGCAACTTTTGTATATACCCTTAGACTCAAGGCACAACAGAGGAGGGCAGCAGCATCATCCCCACTCGTGACCGAGGAAGCAGGGGCACCACGTGGTAGTATCTTGTCACATCTGCCCAAGCTCACCTGTCCACGTCCTCCGCTGGGTGATGATAAAGCTTTGACACTGCGATTGGGAGTTACAAATTGCGGCGGCTTCCTCGGCGCTGTGAACGGAGAGCAGGCATCCCAGGTGGCTGTAGGAGGGCCAGCACTTGTAGTCTTCTCCTTCCACCGTTCGGAAGCCCTTCAGGGAGATGTATTCTGGGAACAGAAAGAGGGTGTTCAGGGAAACTCTTTAAGCGCCCTTTCAGAGACCAGTTACACTATACACTTAGTGTGTTGCACTTCAGTGAAACTCATAGAACCACAGAATGGTTAGAGTTGGAAGGGACCTTAAAAGATCATCTAGTTCCAACCCCCCTTCCATGGGCAGGGACACCTCCCACCAGACCAGGTTGCTCAAAGCCCCATTCAGCCTAGCCTTGGCCACCTCCAGGGATGGAGCATCCACAGCTTCTCTGGGCAACCCGTTCTGGTGTCTCACCACCCTCTTAAAGGAAATGTGATAGTGATAAATTGAACTGACCTGCTTAGATGGAGTGGGTGGCGCTGCAAAGTTAAATGAAACCCAAATCCTGACTTTTGGTTCTGCTGTGGAGCACAGGACAGCAATTCCCCCACGGATATAAGAGAGGGGGCAGAGCTCTCCAGGGTAAAGGCACAGGGGAGTGACTGCAGGGGTGGGTGAGAGGGGGAGGCTGCTGTGCAGACCCATGGACCCTCCGCTTCTTCTCTGGAGAAGCCAATCTCACAACGGCCTCCCCTACACCTCAGTTCCAAGAGCAGAACCACCTCATCACAGATCCAGCACTGAGCCACATGGGGCACGCGCTGACCCACCCGTCATGGTGCCACCCACAGGTACAGGAGATTTGGGAATCATAGTGGGGTAAAGTGAGGCCAAATCCTGAGCAGGTGATGTTCAGGCTATTGTTCATTGACTGCTAAGAGTCTCTCCCCACCTTCCCACACCTCTAGGATGGTGATCATTTTGGCTCATTGCTCATTTGGCCAGTTGCGAAGCCAACAGGTAGGTGTTGCTCAAAAATACTAGTAATTCCTGTTAAAGCTGCTGGACCTTCAGTGCAAACGACCAGATATTTTTACTCATAATGGTGCGAATTCCAGATCTTTCACGTGTAAAGAGATTTCCTTCCGCAAGCCACCATCACCACCCTGCTCTCTCAAGTGAATGCTCAGGAAAATGTAAGTCTCAGTAACCGCTGGACTTTTGAAGCCTTTCTTTTGATTAGCCTCATCCCTACCACCGAAGGGGTCCGCTTCAGAGGAATGCCCCTCATAAAGGCTCGTTTATCCATCCGCAGATCCAATAGGGTGGCCTTCGGAAAAAAGAAATTTAGAGGGCACCAAGGCCCCAGCTACAGTGCCGCACTCATCTTGGTGTTGTCACCTCCCCACTGTACGTTCCCATGACCTGTGCTCAGCAGTCAGAAGCCACCAAGTGAAAGGGGAAGTTTTAATATCAGCCCAGAAAACTGATCTATTGGTCCATAGGATAAGATGATCCTGAAGAGAGATAGAAGACGCTCAGTTTGCTACTCTGCTCTAGTTGCTTAAGCTATCCTAAATATACTTACTTGAAACGCTGATGCACGTTATGAGAAGAGCATTTAGAAGCAGTGCGAACATATGTCCATATGTAGGCCAGATTGTCTGCACCGCGTTTACTTTGCAAAACAGTGCAATCATGCATAGCTCCCATGAAAAAAACAACAAAAAACTGCTCAAAAGAAGATACTTTTGGTGCTTTTCCTAGTGACTATACACTGCCTGAATGTATGTGAGATCAGAATTTGACCAGTTACCAAGTTCCTCACTCCCTCTGCAGTTACGTTACTTAAAGCACTCAAAATCATGTACCTTTTAAAAGAAGAGGTCTTTTCTGTAGATAGAGCCCAGACTTGTACAGATGTAAAACCTTTTCAAAAGCTTTCAGGGTTTCATTTATTCCATATCGTAAATCGCCTACATTTAAAGAAAAAGATGACAAAGATGAGTAATTCCATGAAATACCATTTAGAGACTTCTAATGAGGAAGTTTATGAATATTAGCTGGTACCTGTTGCATTCAGAATATCGCTCAAAAAGGGCCGTAAAGCCGGTGGTGCAGAGTGTGGCAAAAGATAGGTGAAAAAATACCTGCAAAAAATCCCACAGCCTCATTAGAATACAGTTGCTTCATTTCCCTAGGGATTAAGTTGTCTACATTTTCCCGTGACTTGATTATCCATATGCAACCAGTAAGTCTGCTTTGGTTATTAAGCTATGTTTAAGGACTTCACTGGCATCTCACAGACCGTTCCTGTGAGTTGGGCTGAAAGCTTGGTCCTTGCAGCACAGCACCTAGCCAAGCACTCCGTGAAATCTACCTTCGCAAAGGCTCACGCAACAGAGCCTTCCCTCATTCCCTAGGGCCTTTTTGGGGCACTAAGTGATGTATTTCCCATCAAAAAAAGACCTATACGAAAGAAGACTCATGCAAGACCTTTCCCTTACCCTGAAAAGGTTTGGCATTCTTATTATCCCTGGGAAGGCAGGACTACTCATTCCCTGAACCTTCTAGAGAACTCCTGTTCTACAAGAGACAAGTGCGTTACTGCAAGGCTGCAATAATCTGTGCAGGGATTTGCCCTTTAACACCGAGTCCTGCAAATTCAGGCTCCCTTACTAAGTCCTTCCGTGTAAATGCCCAGCTGCCAAGAGTTCCACCAGTACATGACCTGCCACGCATCAACGGTGAGTGGAAGTCATCGTGCTTTCAGCTGGTGGCCGACACAAAGTGCTGCAGAAGTCTCAGCCCCTTGCCCGTTACCCGTTTCACCGCTCTTCCATAGGTGCCCCTCGTCTCCATAGGCAGTCTCAGAGTTCAAGGGAAGAGTTAGCTAGCCTGCCCCCAACACCGGGGCTCAAAGCTGGTGGGCTTTGGCAGGTAGCCCGCGCTGCCACTGCTTTCAGCAAACATAGCCCGTGGGTGCCAAGTGCCAGGGCTTGTTTGGCAAATACCAAATTCACAGGTGCAACCTCTGGGGCAAGTTTCTAGAGGGCGTTGGGGAAAGGGAGCCGCAGGAGAAAGATGCCTTCATTCTCACCAGACAGCTACTACACTGTTTTCCTGCCTTATAAGGAAAATAAACTTGCTTCAAAGCGATCCTTAACTACCCTTTGACAGCGGTGAGGGGCAATCACTGCATGGAAGAAACGCGAGATGCTAGAGGCTACGTGGCAGTGTGTGAGCAAAACCACACCAGATTTTTCCCCCATCTCACTGGACGTACCGATATGCATTGAAAAGGTTCTTCTTTTCATTTATTCCTTCGCATTTCCCAACCGCAGAGCATTTGAGAGGGAAGCTTTTTGTAGGGAAGTCGAGTGTGCAGTCATTATCTTCCTTGCATGACAGTTCCTCAGTGCTGGCATCATCCATGTCTGTCACTTTTAGGTTTCCATCCACCATAACAAACTGCCTCGGCTGGAAATCCAAGAGGACTATTGAACCCAGGGGGGAATGTGCCAAGTAAAACAGCAGTTTCACAAGACTCAGGCAAATCTGAGAAAGAGAAGATGAATATGCATGGGAAAAACAGATGAAAAACAGCTATTAAATTGGAAGTAGAACAAAGGGGAGGGCATTCAATGACATTAAAGGCAAAAAAAAAAGCATATAGTACTTAAAAGGTAATTATATGTATGCTACAAAATTTATTATCAACATTGCCACAGGATTTGACTGGTAAGCAGTTTAGCAACATTTTTTAAAAACGTTTGTACACAAAAAGAGACATTTGCAGTTAGAGGAACTACAGGAGAAAGCTGCAAGGAAAACAATAGCAGCCTTCATGTTTCAGGAGCTATATTGATTTGCTAGCTGAAATCAGAAGGGTTTTTTTCCCCACTCTGGCATAGAATTAATACACTCCCCTCCCTTCCCCCATGCTGCTCCATACAGACTGAGGCTCCATGGTCATTAATACCAGATTCATGCCTTGCTGCATCACTCAGCAGTATGAATTTGGGCACACAATCGTGCTTCTGAAGAATTAGCCAAAGCATGCAATCTATTTATTGCCAGCTTTTTTGCTTTTATGTCAACTTTCTGGCAGCAGGGAAAGGTCAGACAATACCTGATCCAGCACAAAGCTCGGTAAATGATTTTTGGACAGGCTACAGCTAGAAGAGTGCATTTATACTGCACCATCACTGTTCGAGTAGCTTTTTGCAGCAGTTTTCATTCAGTAGCGGGAGCCCGGGCATCAGATGAACTGTGTATCGCCAGGTCGGTGTGCCAGGCAGACCCACACCACCCCTCGCCGCCTCTGACAGCGATCTGCGCAGGCGTGAGGGTTTGTTCACTTGGAACAGCTCACAGACTCGCTCATATCTGATGTGGCTCATCACAGGGGAATCCCATCCATTTAGACGCCATAATTAGGAAACAGGACTAGACAGTGCCAGTGTAAGGTCTGTCTGTATGAGTGTCTTCATCAGTCAAAAGATCATTAAAATCTTAATGCCACCGTACCAGACCTCACCACCAGCTAATGGGTTTCGGGCTCTGCAGAGACTTGGGCACATTTGAGAAGATGAGGTGCTGGGAAAGCTATGTGGAAGCCAGTATGGAATAGTTTGTAAGCAAAAGTGGAACTCCACGGGCCAAAAGAAATTACTCTGGAAGCTCTGACACTATTTTAACTTCATTAGTGAAGCAATCACAAGAATCTCAGCTTCACATCCCGCAGCTGAGCGAGCGCGGTCGCCACACTCCCCCTCTGGCTTGGATGGCAAGGCTCCTTTTCAACATTGCGGACCGCATGCAGGCAGGGATTTTATTTTGGGACTTTCGTTGTGTTTCTATTTTGCCCAAAGCATTTCTTATTGACATTAAGGTACCCATGCTTCTACTTGATCCTCTCTTGCCTCCTGGGAACCAAGCGAGTAGTACTGAACCCCCAGCCGAGACCTTGAGGCAAACTGTAATACAAGCTATAACCAAAACAAGTGTCATGTCATAAGTCATTTATGTTCCTGGGGAGCTGAAGAGTCCCTGTGCGGGGGATGCTTAGGAGACAAGGCAGTTCTCACTGACGGGGATGCGATCCCGACACCTACAGCAGGAGGAAAGCAATTTAGCAGTGTTTGTAGTACAGCACTACCTAAAGGGCTAAGATCAGAAACATCATACAAACACATGGGGAGAGACGGGCTGCTCAGCCTGCTGCCGAAAACAGGTAATACGCAGAAAACAACGGACTCGGAGCGCAGCGGGATGGCTTTCCCGAGTCAGACCCAGCCTGCTGAGGGGCCTCGCTAGGAAAGCCCCTCTGTGGAGCAGAACAATATATAGAGGGAAAACCAGAAATGTACTGTAATACTGGGTACGAACCACCACCCCAGCCCTGAGCAAGACTTTGTGGCCATGTCCTCCCGGATGCAGCTCTCTTAACACCGCTTTAAAGAGCAGGGGTATAATGGTGAGACGCCAGGCTAGGGCTATTGTAATGTGACTTAAGAGGAATGAAAGCAAAATGATTTAAGGACAATGTTGGGAGCAAAGAGAGCGTCAGCATGACAGTCCCGTTTGCCCCAGCAGTCACCACGGGCTCTTCGCGTTTACCCAGTTCGCGCTCTAAGGGCGACCGATAAAACTCCCTGTGTTTTGTTTTCTTACTTTAAATCTCTCCTCCCAGGGG
>VZSZ01009364.1:339803-362499 GCA_013398815.1 Ibidorhyncha struthersii | reverse complement strand
CCGCAGACGCCCGGCCCGCCCCTCGGCGGGGGCTGTTTAGAGCCAAACACGCCGGTTGCACGGCCGTGAATTCCGTCAGTTCTCCCGAAGTTACCGCAGAACGCGGCCGAGGGAGGTAAAACGGCTTAAGATTGGTAAGAATTGAGATGTCACGTTCCCGTGCCTGGGAAGCCTCAGGTTAGGTTTCCGAGAAAAGCAAACTCTGGCGGTCTCTCTTACTCGAAGGATAAACCCTATTAGGTTGAAGCAGCAATACACTGCTTAAAGCATAGAACTGTAATTTTTTTTTCCCCAGAAAAAAATCCCACCAAACCCCTCCACCACAAAAAACGAAAAAAAAAAAACAAACCCAAACGAAACAGCCAATCCAGGCAGGAAATGCGACTTTATCATTTATTTGTGAGGAAACGGATCAGCCCGGTGACACACAGCCAGCTCAGGGCTGCCTTCCGCGACACATGTACCTGCGAAGGAGAGGAGAGCGTTGGCGCGAGGGCTGCGAGGAAGCGGGACGGGGTGTCTGCTTCGGCTCTGTCACCCGTTTTATACACGCGGCTGCACCGGGTGCTGGTGCGCAGAAAGTCAGTTGAGTCAGTTTAGGGCAAAGGCAGATGCGGTTTATCTGCTTCTAACGTTGGCGATATGCAGTTAACTCAGCTCATGGAGCGGCCTGAACCGCCAGCCCGATGCGTTGATTCACTTTTCTATTTCCCATTACGCTGCTAGGTTAGAAATTAAAAAGAAAAAAACACTCTGCCTCCCTGCCTGCTTTGCTTCAGCTTCTGCCGTGACTTCTTCAGTGGCATAACTGGCCTGGGAGACCCTTCCCAGCAAGGGAGCAGGGTGGTGGCACGGCCCGGTGCGGTAACCTCCTCCTGACAGCACACCTGGGTTTGGAGGATGCGCATCTCGCTTTTCCTCTGCTCGCAGGGGCGGCTGCTGTTTCCCACCCGCTGCCCTGTCCCCGAGGGACCCAGCTCTGCTGGGAGCCTGCAGTTTCTGCCTGCAGCAGGAGACCGGCGGGACATGGTGGGTGAGATGACACAGGGTTTGTCCTGGCCGCGAGCAAGCAGTGCGACCGCCTGGTCCTGCAGCGTTGCCGCTGCCCTTGGCCACGTCTGCTCCTCCTCTCCTCCTTCCACGTACAGCAGTGCCAGCGCCTCTCTCCTGACGCACTCGTAACACAGAGCACACACTGCTCAGGTGGCTTTCTCAAGCCACCCCTGCGAAGGAACCTTCGTGAAACCTCCCTGAGAAACTCAACTTCAGTATCACGGCCTGCGGGATGGAGATTTTCGGAGATTACAGCACAGCAGCTATCAGGACCGGTGATCCCTGAGACTGTTTTAATAGAAATAATGAATATAAGCAATCGCTTCCTCTTCCTTCCCAAAAGCCTGCAGGAAGTTTCCCCTCCACTTCTTGTCGGTTCAACATCCCTTGGAGCAGCCTGTGAGACAGGGTACGAGCGGCGGCGCCGCAGCGGAGCACGGCTGCTCTGTAAGGCGGCAGGAAAAAGGAACTCTCAATTCATCAGGACATTTCGTAGAATCATAGAATTGTCTAGGTCGGAAGGGACTTTTAAGATCATCAAGTCCAACCATCAAGTTCCAGACGACAGAGTTTGGGGAGGGAAGGCAGAACCCATGGTCTGCCGATACATCAAATAAAGTAGGGAATCTCAGGCTGCCTGTGCTTATCCAGGCATGTATAGGATAGAGGCTGATCCCCGAACAGCTCTTTCGGTAGCTGAATTTCCTTTGTTGCTTTTTAACCTTAATAGCTCTTTAATTACTGTCCTTATTTTCAAATCAAGTATACGTCTGTGTCATATTAATGAATATTCATTGTCACTGGAGAGCTATTAAATGCATTTTTACCTGTGTTTCCAAGGGAATAGATGCCAGCTGAGTGTAGTATTATCTAATTTCAGCCTGTCCTCAGCGCCGTAATAATATCAAGACCTATTAAAGAAGACTTACAGATACATGAAAATAATAATGACTGATTATTTATTTGCTTTACAGTAGCACTTAAGGATTCCTGCCAAGATCCTGGCTCTGCTCTGCAAGGCTTCTTGCAGACAACGGCACAAGAGATGGCCTCGCCTGATGGAGCTGACACCTTAAATGGGAAACAGCCACGTGCTGCAGCAAGGACGCGGCAGAGGAGTACGTGGTCATTTGGGTGTCCTTTAGTTCCCTGGAGGATTTGTGCAAACAAAAGCGGGGGGAGGAGGTAAGGAGGGAAGAGATGGAAGGTGCGGATGGGCAAGACAAGAGTCAATCCTTACCAGAGGAGCTGAAAAGACCCCCTGGAGCTGGACTCTTCCCCGATGCTCGGCACCAGTACCCCCTGCTAGGACCCTTGGGGTGGATCCAGCATAATCTCTTTGCTGGATGCTGCTGGTGCTTCAGGCACTGGAGATGCTGCAGTGTCTGCTTGTAGCTTACAGGGCTGTTACCTTCTGAGGAAACAGAGCGAGAGCGAAGCTAATTGAATAAAGTCCATTTGAAAAGAAGGAAGTAGTTTTTTAATATTTTTACAATGGGTCTGCACTGGAGGAACAACTTCTGCACCAGTCCAGTGAGGACACTGGCATGGGGTAAAGAGTCCAAGACCCTCAGCTAGACCCCAGTATGGGGGCACTATAGATTGGAAGCAAATCCTACAGATGGACCAAAGAGGAGAAGGACAGCTGGAGCATGAGACATCAGTGGGGTGATGTCTCCTGAGCAAAAGAGAGGAGATGTGTGGAAAGCAGCACTGCTGAAAGAAGGAGGGCATGGAGCTAAAGGGGAAGGATGAGAGGGAGAAGTTCAGTATTGGAACTAAATGCCCGACCATAACTAGGGTTGGCCTACCAGTACAGACTGGGTCTAAAGATGAACGGTCTTCAGCCTTGTACAGACTGGAAAAGTAAAAGTGCCAGCTACGTTCCTAGGTCACTGGCACTTGATCTTCCTTCCCCATAGCCACGTTGTTAGCCCCTGGCCACTAGCACTCTCCTAACAATTCCGCATATGATCTGGGAGTCAAGATGTGCCAGGCACCATTCCTGACACACAGGCTGCACATGACCACCGTATTTTGAAGGGTAAGAAAGCTCAATAGACGTGGCCCTTCTGCGCCAGTCCACCTCAGTGCCAGGGAAAGGTCTGGGCATATTTCCTTCGTTAATATAGATGTCACCTAAGTGTTTTCAAGATAGAGGGGGAACAGTACCAGTCCTTGAGAAGAGGTGGAGGTCCTGCTCCTGAGCACTGTCTCACTGCCAGGAGCTCTGGGGGCCTCTGCCACCTGAACCAGAAGGACGATCAGAATGTGGTTTATTCTGAGGGTACAAAACCATTGGAGAAGTTCAGAGGAGAGCTCGTGTGTGTGGCGGGCCCTGGGAGGGAGCAAAGAAGTGCTGAATGTAGAGAGCAAACTCTGTCAGGGAGGAGTTTAGCTGCTCACCGCAGTGGAAGGCAGATAGCTTTGACCGTGTCCACCCCAGAGCCTGCTGAGAGAGCAGAACAGGACAGGCCCAGGAGACATTTGGAGGGGAAATACCTGAGCCAGTAGTTCCTGTTTTTTTAAGCACCCATCACTACCGATTCAGAGACAGACGAAAAATACTCGCCACCTCGCATGGACCCATGCATGGGCGCATGTGGGCATGGTGAGCAGGGCAGGGCTTGCCACCAGACATTTCACATGGAGGCCTTATGTGAGATGGGAAGGCATTGTAGAAAGTTCTTTGAGCTTGCTAGCTTTGACCTCTTTATGTTAGTTTATTTTCCATTTCCTGAGCCTCCCTGACTCAGCGAGTCTACAGCAAGAAACTGAGCTCGCAGGGAGTAAAACGGAGTAAAGGGCTCCCCTTTGGCTTCAGTGTCACCTGGATGCAGCCTCCAAACCTTACCACAAGGCAGACAAGCAGTGATTAATTACAGGTAATGTCATCAAGTGTTCTGCAGAGCAGACCAAAGCATTGGCATGGGTAACAAGATGGAGAATCTTTAAAATGATCCCGCTGAGATGCTGCCAGGACTGCAGTGTCCCATTGTGGGCAGTTCCCCCACCCCACTAGTGCCTCCCTTGTCCCTGGTGTCACTGAAGGAGTGAAGAAGAGCATACCCACTGCCTCAGTGAGGAAATGTTATTCCTTCTCTGAAAGTGTTTCTTTTGTCCCTAAGTCCAAGAGAACACAAGATATTGCAATTTGTGGGAATATTGAGAGGAGTCTCAGTCCCACAAAGAAAGAAGACCACAGTCTTTTTTCAGTGGTGCCCATTGATAGGACAAGGGGTAATGGGCACAAGCTTGAACATAGGAAGTTCCATCTTAACATGAGGAGGAACTTCTTTACTTTGAGGGTAGTGGAGCACTGGAACAGGCTGCCCAGAGAGGTTGTGGAGTCTCCCACTCTGGAGACATTCAAAACCCGCCTGGACGCTGTCCTGTGCAACCTGTTGTAGGTGACCCTGCTCTGGCGGGGGGGTTGGACTAGATGATCTCCAGAGGTCCCTTCCAACCCTGACGACTCTATGAATCTGTGATTCTGTGAGGCGCAACAGCCCTGCTGGACCCATCCCATCCTGCCCCATGCCACGCCATGCCATCCCTCTCTTGTACCACAGCAGAAGTGCTGTCATGTGAGTGCTGTGTGGAGGAGAGGTGTTGGGTACGTGTTGTTGACACCTGCTTTGTCTTTCCTCAATAGCAGATGTTGCTTAGGTCCAGGGAAGGCCTCCCACTGCAGCGGTCATCGTATAACCACACCGAGCGCAAATGCGTGTATGGTTAACCTGCGGGCTTGCACCAGGCGCACCATGTGCTAAGGTCACCAGGTTTGCTGAAGATAGGGTGATGAAATGTGCTGCACACCCCTAGCACAGCGCTTTAAAGCTGCTGTGGTAAAGAAAACAACTAGGAGCTGGCCATGGCTGGATAAATGGATAAATGAGCCTGAAAGGGAACGAAATATCCCAATTCCTGCTCTGCGTCTCTGGCTCCAGCAATAAAGGATAGTATCTTATGCTTTCTTATCTACATCCATTCTCCCAGAGGCTCTGGATGGAGCAGAAGGCTGTCCACTGTTCAGAAAACATCAGGCTGTGCTATAACCGGCTTTGATTGAATCTTGTGCTTCTGAGCTTCTCCTGGCTCCCTGCAAGGGCTAGGAGAATATTCCTCTCATGCAAACGTGTGATTTTTCCCACTTCCCTCCTGGCACCAGTGCTCCTTCCTGGAAATGTGAGTTTGTATAGGAGCTGTACATGTGCTCCAGACTAGCCAGGGTGAGAAAGGGTCTCCGTCTCCCATTAAGGGGTTTGCCTTCCGCTGAAAGACAGAGGCTTTTCTGGATGTATGTCCCCTAACTCGTTTCTTCCTGTCTCAAGAGGTCTGGACAGCAGCGTTTTCCCTGTTTCTTGTCTATGACACTGATAAAAGGGGTAAGAGCGATCTCTTGGGTTAGCATAAAAAACCTGTGGGGGAAGTCTTCACTCTGAGCACATACATGAAAGTTCTGGGCATCAATCCAGAAGAGGGAGGCAAAGAGTTTATAGGTCTGGGAGGGGGATCAAAGAAACCTGCAGCAGCTATCTGTGAACAGACGGAAGACCTAGACACCTTGGATAAAAACTTGGGAGCGAGTGTTGCCACCGATGCCCTCACCACTGGGGGCAGCTGCTTACCTTGACTCCTGCCAGCTGAGCTTTTGGCTGCCTCCAAAGAGTTCCTGTCCACCTGCAAGTGTGGACATCTGGGGAGGGTGAGAGGAGCTGCTGGAGGGCAGACTCCTCCCTGCAGGGTGCAGGGGCAGGAGCCATCCTGAGCAGCCTGGCTTTGCAGTTCCATGTCAACTGAGAAACCCTTTTGCATCCAGCCTCCAGGCACGCCACACAGGGCTGCGCTGGGCCCTGCCTGGGTGGCACCCGGGGAAAAAACACACCACCAGCCCTTTCCACATTTTTCTTTGCTTTGCCTGAGAGCCAGGAAAAGGGTAAGAAGAAAAGGAATTGCTCCTACAAGCAGTTGGGAAGAGCACTGGGAAGGGGAGACAGACCTTGCTCTGCTTTTCCTCCTTACTGGCCACAATCCCTAGCAGAGTGCTCGGTGCAGATAATGATTGCCTGCCCCACAAGTGAAATAACGTTTCTCTTCCCCAGAATAAGGAAAAAATGTCCTTCTCTGTGCTGTCCATGAAAGCTGCAGCCCCCAGCTTCTTCATACCCTATGGTCATCACAGCTGGGTCTGCCTGGGCACCTGTGGCCTGAAGCATCTCAACAGGGTTTGGCAGAGCCTGTGCCAGCACCCGGCTGGCACGCAGGGCCCCAGAGAGTAGCTCCCCTGAACCCGCTCCTTTTTTTTTTTTTTTTTGCGGCCAAGGTGTCACCCCCTGGCTGGGAGTGCATGACAAAACAGTGAGAGCACTGCAGAGCGCTTGTGCAACATCACAGGGTGTCATCTACTCCTGCCATCTGATGACCTGGAGGAGCCCAGGACAGGTTGTCTCCTAAGAGAAGGAGCTGTCAAGGCTGAGGAGCGCTGCTCCTGTTGGGTGCATTGACAAGGAGAGCTTGCCATCTGCTGGAATGCGATCAGCATTGACAGGCCACAGTCTGGCAAGAGCTCTTGGCAGTAGGAACAGGAGGAAGGCCTTTGTCAGCAGTCCCTGGAAAGCTGGATGGCATTTGGGCTTGCAGAGAGAGCAGGGAGAGCACTCTCCAAGGGAAGGCAGCATGGATCTCAGGCAGATGAGGTATGACAAAACTCACTGCAGGGTTTTAACATGCTACCGCTACCCTTGACCCCTCTTTCAAGGTGCCCATCCCCATTGCAGACATAGCAGAAGGGAAGATGTGTTCGTGCGACTAACGCATCTCAACTTGTTCGTTAGTAGGGCAGAGCAGAGAGCTGTCGTGGTGGCGTCTTGCATCTCCACATCACGCTTTGCCAGAGTGTCTGTCGAGCTGTCTGTGTGCTGTTCACCGCTTCCCCTGCCACTCCCTGCACTGCTGAGATACTTCCCTCCCTTTGACATATTCCCAGGCTTCAGCCTTTTGTTACACCACCAGCACATCTAGCCCGACTGGCATCAAGCGTTCTGCTCCTGACCGCATCAGCTCCCAGGAACACATGACCAGCTGCACAGTCCCCAGTTTTTCCAATCATATTTTATTAATGCCTAGGAGGATATAAGCAGATCTCCAGCACAAGGGATTGAAGAGCTGGTCTACCAACAGATGGACTAAACCTCCCCTAGCAATACAAGTATTGGCACCTCTGGGTATAAGTCATATTAACACACTGTATAACATCGCTTATGTTATCAAAAGCCACACAAACCTTACTGGCCTGTTATCCCACTGCTGCACTGAGCAAGATGGTGCACAACAGCAGCAGAACCACAGAAAGCTCTGGGACGTTACTCTCCTGGTGGGGAAACCACCACGGGAACTTGACAGTGTACAGACCAAGTTCTTACCATTTTAATTCCAAAAGGTAAGAAGTAACAGTGGCAGCACCAAATGTCTTGAATTACTTGTATTTCAGGGCCTGAACTCATATTAAGTATCCACCTGTTTCTGGAAGGTGGCATTTTCACATGATCATTTTTTCCCTAGCAGAGCCAGGCTGCAAGACTGCATGCAGTGAGCAATTCTGGCACAGCTGCAGAAAAAGTGGGTGCAGGGCCTTCTCCTGCTTCTGACCCAAGTTGCACAGGTGTTTCTTCACCAGCAGTATCGTTTCAAGCAGCACTGGGTTCCAAGCACTTACTTTCAACCCTGCTGTACCTACTAGACCATCTAGTCCAAGCGTTACTGTAGATTTGTGATGAGCCAGATGGGGAAAATGAACCAGGTTAAAATGAACGCAGCAAGACCCCCTCAAAAGAACAGTGTCTCAGAAGAATGAGGAGGGGCTGTGCGGAGGGGTAGGAAGAAGCAGGAGAACACCTTTCTACAGCATGGACTGGGAATCTGCAGTCTGAAAAATGCTGGAAGAAAAGTAGGACAGACTGAAGAAAAACGAGCCAGAAGCAACAGGGAAAAGTAGTGGTCAGTCTCTGATTTTTCGTTTCAGATTGCTCCTATCAATCATTCTTCTCATTTAAAGAGGATGGGAAAATTGCTTTGACCAAGACAGTAGTTCTAAACTTCTCTTCCCAAGTTCAGCCCAAATCTTAAGCTCTACTATGAAATATCCCGAACAAGGGCTTGCTTAGACGATGTCGTGTTATAAGTCAAGTTAGTGGAAACTATCAGCTGGGATTTGAGTTTAGGTTTGTGTGGAGCTCCGGAGATATTCCAGTGAAAGGATGTTCTTTTCCTAGTCTGGTCAGACCAAACAGTCCTCCAGGAAAATAACAGGCTTTGCAATTCCAGGTATGCTTCCAGATCGAAGATGCTCAAACATATCTAGAGTGACTCTCCTAAGCTTTTTTCTTCAGTAAATGATGAAGAAGGCTAAGAAAAATTTCAGTCTAGTAATCCTCTACAGGGCCCGCAAAATCTAGCCTTCGATTAGTGTGAAGGTCTTCAAAATCAGGAGAAACACTATGACTACCACGGCATGCTCCCAGCCCTGAGCAGTCACGCCTGGGAGCCTCTTGCAGGGCTCCTTGGCTTTAATTTACACATTACTCCATCTAGTGGCCTAAAGGCTCCAGCATCCACGAGTTTAAAACTCTGCCCTGGTACCAGCTGGAATTCAAACCTCTGCAGCAGTTTTGCCATCACCACTTTTGCCTCCATCTGTTAAGAAAAAAAGCAAGCGTACTGTCAGTGACAGCGAATACAGCTTGGGCTGCAGCCACTTAAAGTCAGTGTATTACATCATGCTGCTTTGTCAATATAGAGATTTAAAACTTAAATGTTACTCTTAGTGCAGCTGACTGAGTGTGGACAGGAAGAACAGAGTTGCCTGAGGCTTCCTGGACTTGAAGACAACTGACAGGCACAAAGATCCGTCCCTGTGTTCATGTGTTAACCCCGTTTTGGAAATCGAAGGTAAAACCAAGCACTTGAACAGGAAGATTTTGAGCACTGGTGCTTAGACGAACTCAACAGCACAGACCCGAAGAGCTGGCCTCCTGCTGTCCTTCTGAAATGCTCTTTGCCATGCTTGGGTAATCACATACTTCATTAAATTGTTCCTCCCATCCACACAGCCCCCTCCTCACCTTCTCAGTGCCAGTCCTGGCTTGTGCCCTTCTGCCAGCTGACGTTTTCCCTGCCTTGACTCTGCCAGCTGCAGCCACAGGATGGTCCCTAAGAACCCCTCCACACTCCCCATGTGTCTGACCTCAGCTGGCAAAGGGATGTTGACTGCGATTCCCATCAAGGGGTTTGGATTCAAGCAGGGGGACCCAGGACAGTTCAGAGGGAGAGCAGCCTGCTGCCCCCTCCTTGGGCACCTTGGCCTGCAGGCACAGGTGACGTGCGACGGACCAGTTTGGTACATATATGTCTGCTCACATAATAGCATTTGAGAGACGCGCCCTGTCATGGGCATGGTGGGGATCTCCCCTCTAGAGGAAAGCGGATCAGTGCACCATCAGTTTGGCCTTTGGTCCCCCACCACCAGCCATGGCAAGCACAACCTCAGCTGGCCCAGTGCGTGCCAGAATTGTTCCAGGCCTTTGCTTACCTGGGCAAACATCTGCCCAATGCAGGATCGGGATCCCAGAGAGAATGGAAAATAACAGTAATATGGCCTGCAAAGAAAAATGTTCAAATCTGTCATTCTGACAGCTTGGTTGTAAAGAAACAAACAAATATTTCAGCACAGCAGCAGGGAAATGGTCTAAATACCACCTCACCTAGCTGCCTTGTTAAGACAATCTCCAAATTAACTTTTTTTTTTGCTTCAGAGCAGCAATACAGTTCTGCAGCAAGTTTCATCATCATTTCCGCTTACTATACGGCTCAGCTTACAGAGCTGTTTTGATGAGTGCAAACCTTATTTCAAAGCTGAATGTCAAGCATACTCTTAATGCTCTCCAACCCATCAGAGAGACATAAAAATCCACCCAATAATTGCTTGTTTGGGCAGCTCTGAACCATGTGAGTGAGGAGGCGTTTGGTTCAAGAGACCAGACTAACTCTAGGCTGAAGTAAAAAACCCGGCTCATGACGTAGTTAGATGCAGGGATCAGCACCAACTGTTAGGTCACTGGTCCCTCCTATTGCGCTCCCGCCTACTGATTAGGCTTAGGCTGCCTGCCCACGTGGCTGAACAGCATCTTCTGTTCCTCAGCCCCTTGTCCCCTCTCTAATGTGGAGACACATCAAGCATCCTGAGGCCAGCGCTGCCACGCATTAAATGTCTATATTGCATTAAGGCAAATATTCAACCGGGTTTTGGCCCAAACACTGGCTTTTTACCTCAATAAAAACATTAAATAATATTAGTATTCATCTTTTTTTGTAAGGTATCACATGGTATAAAGAACTTCTGAACAGAAGCTGCACTTTATTGCTCTCTATTTGCATTTGGATAAGGCTTTACAGTTACTCATACTGGAATGGAAAAATAGCTTTATTCTACTTTCTTCCCCTTGAAATCTCTTCCTGTAATGGTTATTACATATTTAATAACCTGAGAGTAAAAAGAAACTCACTTAGGTGCATCTTTGCTAAATCGGTCTGGATTGAAAGTGAGTGGATCCTTGAAATACCTTTCCATCCTTCCCATTATATAAGTGCTGAACTGTCAAGAAAGAGTTTATTTGCATTAGTCAGGAACAGCACACTGAAAAGGCCTCTTTGCTGTCACAGCTACAAAACCGTAATTGCCTTCCACTCCCCAGGCAAAAATGATCCAGACTCCCAATTCATACCCCGGTTTGAGCCAAAATTTCAGAGTAGTCAGCAGAAAAATGCCCAGGGAGGATTTTCATCCTCTGATACACAGATCCATTACGTTTGGATTGACTACAGCAGCTAAAAGCTGCTGCTGGTGGATGGGACTCACGACGAGTGTCGTGTTTGCAGGAATTCTGACGCCATCAACAACGTGCTCCTTCTCCGTCCAGCGTACTGTCCCCGGGACAGGTGGGTACAGCCGCAGCGATTCCTTCAAAACCTGTGTCAGCAAAAAGCACGAAAGGTCAGTTATTTAATACAGTGTAGGAAGCAGAAATAAAATTAATTACCTCCCTACGGCCTTTCATTTTGGCTAGATGGGAGCTTTTGACTTGTGGAACAGATGCTGGTGGAACAGATGCCTTGGACTCTTGTGGGCAAAATAGACGGCTAAGTCAGTTCCTTCAGGGCTAGTTTTTTCTTACAACTAGTAAAATACAGAGAAAAAGAAGCAAAAACCACGAGAGATACCATGCATGGAACAGATCTAGCACCTCAAGTCAGGTCAAAAACTAAGTTAAAAAGTTATTGGGAAGCAAATTCAAAGGGAATATCTGAGTGAATTCTCATGCCCCCAGTGAGCCGTTCTCAGCGCTGACTGCCATGAGGATGGGTGGTTGCTCCCACCTCCTTCCCACTCAGCACTGTGCTCCTGCTCCTGCCTTTGTCCTGCTTCTGCTACTCAGGGAGTTGAGCCAGGTCAGAGCATGAAAATGACAAAAAAACAATCTGGCAAAGGAAAATGAATAGGGAACAGTGAGAAAAAATGGAATGAGACCATTTCTTTTCGTGGCAGTGAGCTGTAAGAATGCCTTATTTCATCAAAGTGAAAACTAATTAACAGTGCACATTAGCATCGCACTGCAAATGCAATTAATGGTGTGTACGCACAAGGGGATTAATGAAAAAGAAGCGTGGACAAAAGGATTCAGAACTGCCTGAGTGACAGGAGACGAGTCCCATGGTCTTTGATACTCCACTGATGGACCGGCTCTGACCAAGGGTGACTGTGATTTTGGTTGTACAGATCCAAATTTGTTCTGCTAAATAAACAGTCTGCTTTGAGAGGCTCTCATGTGATCCGTCTTATAACTGAAAGGCTTAGATACCTCATCCTAATTGGAGTGGTATAATTGCGATGGTGGTTGCAGAAGCCTAAGGAAACCTGCTGATTTCTATAATCACACAGAGATGCCTTTTCCTTACAAGAAATACACCTTTGAAATCTATCTATTGTCAAAGCACAGTGATTTGTGGGATGGGATACAGCAAAGAGTAAAACACCATCACCCACCTTGACAGGGCAGTTTAAGAGAAGAGCGATCATGGCAGACTACTAAAATCACAGGGAATGTAAGTAGGGAGAATAGCTGCCCGAGGGCTACTGGTGTCCCCCATCTTGTAAAAAAGAATACGCAACACAAATGCTGGCAAGTAGCCAAGCCCTGCCTTTGCAGTTCATTAAGAGCTAACATTTCTATGCACAAGACCCCTTTTAGGACCAAACTATTTCCACATCCCCCCCCACCCGCCGAGTGACTGAAGAGTTTCAAGACTGAATAATAAAAAACTGAAATTGCAAAAAAATAGCCATTATTTGTGGATGTCCTCAAATCCTGCTGAGTTTGTGGTGCCTGCTGAGATCACAGCTGGAAATGCTTTAACATCAAAAAAAAAGTTGTGAACTTGCGAAGTGCCTGGGACTCACGCACAGGTTGGGCTTGAAGTTACAAACCCTTCTTAAAATACAGCTATGGTTTCAGCTTAAACAGGTAGGGATTAAGCAACTCCTCTCTAGCTCCCAGCTTGATAATAATTAAAGCAAGCAGTGAAGGAATCGTGTGGGATTTTGGAAAGAAATTCGAGAAGCATCCTTCCCAACACAGCTAGGCTGCTGCAAACGCCTCATGGTACCTCCTTGCTGGGTCTCTGGGGACAAACACTGTCAGGATCAAATATTGGCATTGCTCTTAAAATGTTAAGAGTGTGGGGCTCCTCTTTGCAGTCCCATGAGATGGCAGGAGTGCTACCAAACAGCTCTGACTGGTATTTTACCTCACTCCTACAGTACCTGCGATAAGTACGTGAGTTTGCCAAGATCATCATAGTCAATGTCTCTCTTGGAACCAAGAATTTCATCCACTTCGGCCTGAAGCCTGCAGTTAAATTAAAAAAATGTTAGTTGCAGACGCCCACTTCTTGCTAGGCAAGTTGACAAATTACATTTTTTACTTTCCAGACACTGAGTTGGACTTTGACTCCCATCCTCAGGCAAAATGCCTACTGATTCCCAGCCAGCCTGCCTGAACTTGTGCTTCGTATCAGGATGCAGCAATGTGCACACAGTACAGCTGAATCAGGCAGGATTCAGGAACAGCTTTGTACAAAGGCTTTGAAAAAGAAAATCACTTCGATGGAATTGAAATAATTAAGCTTAAGCTTTTTTAAAATTTTAGATATACTGGGACTACGAAACTGTTTATTTTGGAAGAGAAGGTAGAATTTATTGGGAATTGATCCTAGCCTTTTTTTAATCCTTATAATTAAGTTCACCTTGAAATTAACAGCAAGCTGGGTTTGCAAACTGGAATGCACGTACCTTTCCAGTATTTCAGGATGCTGAGCCAGTGCCATTACTGTAAATGACAACTGATTGGCAGTGGTTTCATGACCTAAGACACAAAAAATCAGTTTAAAGGTTAGTATGAAACAGTAACAGCACACAAAGATGGTCTACTAGTGTGATTGTGAACAGGAAACTTTAAACATCAGGCTCCAAATGTTTTATTTCAAGTATGCTACAAATTAAAGGAAACGCTAAAAGGGATGTAAAATCTACATAAGGAGCTTTCCAGAATGATAAATTAATTACATAGCTGGTAAAGATCTGAGCCATCTTGCTCAACTCAAAGCTGCAGTGGCTGCACAAGGCACCTACTGGTTATGAGCTCCCTAACAGAAGGGTCAGTGAGGTTCAATATTTCCCTTGTCATATTACCGGGGACACAGTTCTGCCAAGATGCAAGGATTTAGATTTTGAGGGAAAACAGAGCTTCTAGCTGTCTTTCTTTGAAAGATGTGCTTTATGTGGATAGTTTTCTTTTTTTAATGGATAGGCACATGTATTATTTTGAAAGATTACAGAAAACAGACTTCTGCAAAGATGTATTTGTTGCAATAACATCTTTCTTGCAAAAGAACAGTGTTTTGATCTCACTTTCTTAGGAACCCAAATCCCACTGAATTGCAAGGTTGATCTTTCTACGTTGTTTACCTCATGTACCATCTCAGCACCTGATTTTTCTGATAGGAGAGGGCACCATCCAGCCTACCAACCATTGACTAACACTCTTAAGGCAAGAACGGCATTTAATTGTGTGGGTGAAATGATGTGAAGACACGTGGATTATATTAAAGATGCTTTGAATGGGCTTTAGCAGGATCTGTGAGGAAGGGCCAGAACCCCGTGAAGAAAAGCCTTGCACTCCAGCAGGCAGTGCTGCCCTCTGCACCGCAGGTTGGAAACCACTCACCTGGCATTATTTGCTGTGTTGATATGACTGAAGGAGGATAACATACAATTCGCTTATGAGAAAACGAAGAGTTCTCTTCAGACCTCACTCAGCTGGTCCTACACCAGTGTAACACTGCTGTCTTCCAACCAAGTGACTCCTTGGTTACAGCAGCATCACACAGAGTGAACAAGGACATCAATCATGACCCTACAGATGGCCCAAAAATGAGTACAGCTTCCCACATGACATATCCAAAACGTTAAAATAGCTACCAACCCGCAACAAAGAAAGTGATAAAGTTATCCAGAATGTTTTCATCATCCCTAGTTTCCTCCAGAGCTGTCAAGAGAGAAAAGCACACAGGATTAGAAGATGTCCCTGTGTTCCAACTGGAACAGCCAGAATGCTCTGCCCTGTTTTGCACATTTTGTCTGAGGTGGCATCAGGAGGGGATGCTGAGTGGGCAAGTCAGCGGTGACTTGCGACCAATATTTGACCCAACACAAAAAAATGGGGAATTTTCAAAGCAAATCTAACTATCTTCAGTGTGAAAAAAACCCTCCTGAAGACATTAGAGGATCAAAGTTCAGATAATAAGCCTCCCCAAATCTCACCGCAAAACAAGCCACAGACATGTTCATTCCAACAGCTACATGTCCCCTACCATGTCCTTTCAGTATCTGCGTAAGAATATCCAGCGTGGCTTCCTTCCCGTTCTGGATGTCCTCTCTCCTCTGGTCAATGCACTCCTTCCCGACACGCCGCAGCAGCCTCACGCTCTCCTTGACCTCCTTTACCAGCTTCTGGTTTCCTGGCATGTACTAAATACAGAATTTCTTTAGTCCTTTTGCTGGTTTATCAAGGGTTATTTTTCAAGTGAGTACCTTGTTTCCTGCTAAATGACATTACTCACAAAGACGCCTGCTCTCTATAGAACAAAGTCGCCAGGGTGAAGGGTTTGGGCTGAAATGAAAAATATTCCAATCTGGGCATGCTGATGTCCTGCCTTGTCAGAGCTGATGTTTTAAGCACCATGAGCAAAATTCCTCACCTCTCCACAGAGAGAAACTGCAGCATGCAATACAGAATCTCACCTCTGAGCCCAAAAAGGAAAAACAGGAGCTCTAAAGGCCTGAACTACAGCTACAGAAACTGTGGCACGATTATTAACTTATTTATTTCAGATCGCACCCATAATTTCCTAGTATATGAATTTTGGTAGAAAATACAAGGTTTATATGGTAAGAAAGTTCAAATTTCTTCCACCTTGAGTGAAGGCTGCCACGCTTCTTGTACAAATGGCAAAAGTCTCAATTTTTTCAGTGATGGCTGTGAAAGTGTAAAACCATATGAGAAGACACATGCATGGGGGAACAGAAAGCAGAAAGACAGAAAGGAAGCATTACATGATAATGTTAATTTTGCAAGTGTTTTAAAGCACTAATGAATTTTATCTCAATGCACACTGGAGAGAAAGAGCTACTGATGACCCTTTCCTCGTGGACATGGACGTGATACAGCTCCGGCCCACTCACACAGGAGCAGGGGCTCCAGCTGGATGCAAGGAGTCTACAGACCTGGAAGAGGGGGATGCGCATCTTGGTCATTCCCTCCAAAACCATGCGCACAGCATGTGGTAAAGGCATCTGGTCATCACTCAGTGCGTTTAATTCCAAGCCAAAGGCTACCTGAAGAGTGGGAGAGAAAAAGGCAACTCCTGGCTCCCTGAGGCTGGGGTGAAAGGGCAGGAAAGCCACACACCGCCGCCTTTTCCCCTAAAAATACCTCAGGCTAGATCCTGCCTTGCAGGAGGCTGTGACGGAAAGGTAATATCTACATTATGCTTCCTTCTCATTTGGGAAGATTAATAATTTACTGTTACTTTCCATTCATCCCAAACTGTTTCGCATAGAGAAGGGAAAAGCCAGCATAAGGCAGACTTCATGCTGACATATAATGGTAATAATACAACATCCACACATCACTGGTGTGCCTCTTTTGGCATGGAGGGGTGGGAGGTATGAGGCTGTAAGGGCTTTTTCAAAGGGTCCCAGTCCTGCAGCCCACACCTAGGCTGTGCAGACCCTTCCCTAACTGTCCCTTACTACAGTTCAGCCTGAATGGAAGTGGTACAATTAGTCTTTCAGCTCTTTTGGCACTGCTGGGTAAAGGTCTTGTTCCCTGGCTGTGGCTCGTGCTGCTGCCGGTACCCATCACTTCCATTCCTTCCTGCCAGTCGCAGAGGAAACAAGAAAGCGGACAGCTGGTACCTTTGCAATGATATCCATAGTCACCCGGTTCATCATCGTCAGCATGCTAAACTCTTTTTTTCCATCTGCCTTTTCCTCTAGCTTCTCCATCAGCTCCTCTGCTTTTTCATTAAAAGTTTCCATCAGACCAATCAGGTAGCTGAACAATTAATAAAAATGAGTGATGGGGGCTCTGGAAAGGATGTCTTTGCTGAAGTAAAGTTATCTTCGTTATTTTCCACTGAAAATTGTAAAGAATTTTTGTTTTTTAATTATAATAAACTTGCCTTACTACTTTAAAAAGCAAGCAGATAAAATGAGCTAAATTCTTCTTATGGCAGCCCCGCTCTGTTCTGCCATGTAAACAATGGCTGTCATGGCAAAGGGCTTTGGCCTGTGCATGCCGAGGCAAACTGACTTTATCTTCAGACCCTAAACACACTGCATCGAGGCACACACAAGCAAAACGGACCACACACCTACTCATCAACCACACCATATCTCCCCTAGGGAATCACTCAAGCAGGTGAATGATGAGGCTTGCCCACCTCAAATCCCCGAGGTCTTTTTTCTGACAGGGTAAGGCAGCCATCACCACACCCCTGGATACACAACCCTGGGACCTTTCTGCCATCACTGAGCACATACAGGTGTCGCTCCCCCATGGGAAGTCTGGTCAAGTTATACTTGTCATGGAAATGGTGTGTTGGACTCTTAAGTAAAATGTGATTTTGGCACTAAACTTTTTTTTTTCCTCTTTCTAAATACCAAATAATGAATCAATGACAGGGAGAATCATGAACATACAGTAGAAATAACAGCTAGGTCTCCCAGAGACATTTGCCTTACGTTCGGCTGAAAGCTGCATCCATTATCTTCCGTTGCTTGTGCCAATGCTCATGGTTGCAAACAGTTACCAAGCCATTCCCTAGGCACCTAGCATTTAGAAACAACAGGAAAAGAACAGTTTTCAGCAAGGGAGTCGGCCAAACGCCATGTAGTCACAAAGATAACTCTTCCACATCTACTTTCTTGTATTTTTCCTATGTGCAAGGAGTACTGTGCAGCTTTGAGTATACAGTCATTGCATCACTGGTCAATGACTGAACTGCAGATATGTTTTGCCTCGTAGGTATGGACTAATGAGTCCAATAAGATGTTGGTTCATTACAGCTGTTACGCAAATAATTAATGTAATAACTGTATTATTGTATGTTTAAAAGCTTATGGGTAACAGAAAAATCCCCTTTTTTGTTATTGAACTTAAGAGCTAGAAACTCCCATGCATTAAGGAATAATTCAGTGCTCTAAAATCTAAGTGAGAAGTTTGATGATCGTCTGGAGCAAACTATTCTGAGACTAACCGAACATCTGTGGGGGGAAAAAAAAAATATGATAAACGTAAGGCAAAATCCAACATAACCTCCTCCCTGACTGGGGAGACATTTTGCTTGACACATAATTTAGTAGGTACATGTTGACGACATATGTCTGGAATTAGTCATTAATCCCTGAACTAAGGTAAATGCTCTGATGCAAAATAAGTGTCATGCCTGCGATGTTATTTATCTTTCAATTGTTTTCAAATCACAATGGCTTCAGATAGTTTCACCTACCTCTCACCAAATATGCTGAAGATACGACCGTACACCAGCCGATCCTTTGGGTACTGTGGTGACATCAAGAACTCCTAAAATCAAATCTCAGGTCAGTGAATACAGAGTGCAATTCATTTCCCAGACATAACATAAAAAGCCACTCACGCCCTCTTCTTCCTGTAGCAACAGTCTGAAGACTACATGAATTATTTGGTGTGCCCCGATTCCCCAGTTCCTATGCTGCTAGCTTGTTTTGCGTGCCTCTAGCACATTTTGCTCAATGACCCGAAATCTCACTCTGTTGTTATTGCAAAGACTTAGAAAAAGAAATTCAGTTCCTTGCGCATCGCTCATTTGAGATATTAAGGTCTTGCAGAGACTCTGCTTTTCAGAAATGGTGGATGCTTGCTCTATCTGCTGTTTAAATAGAGGTAACAAAGTAAATCAACTGATCAAGGAAGAAAATAATTCAGGACAGCCCAGGAAGCAGAGCACCTCACCCTCCTAACCTGGCTAGAGCTGCCCTCTCTGCAGGCACAGACTGGCTGCACCACGCTGCCCTGAACATCAGGCACCACTTCTCTCTTTCTGGAGTGACAGGCCGATCCCCAGTGTCGATTCAGCTTTATTTTACAGTACCTTCACTCCTTCAGGAGTCAGAATCATTACTGAGACTCTGTGAAAGGCATTAAGCCGTACAATCGGTCCGTATTTCTCTGCCCTATGAGAAGAGAAGGGGAAAAAAATAATAATAATTAAAAAAAAAGAGAATTATGGTACAAACCACCAACATGTAACAGTTCAGACCTAATAATCTCAAAGGACCAAAGCAGCATGTACTGGGAACTACTGCAGTCTTCAGCAAATAAAGCCATTAAGAGAAAGATCAATGCGCTCTCTCTAGCTCCGCTACTGACCCCCTGAATAATGCTAAATATGTAATTCAGGGCCTCTGTGCCTTGATTTCCCAATTTGTGCTGCAGGGCTACCCCATTCGATGTTACTGATGTGTCTCAACTTACCACTGCAGGAAGAGATCGTGAATAAACTCCTCTTTCTTCAGCATTCTCCACAAGATCGGCAGATGTCCAAATAAAAAGCTGCAGAAAATGAAGGTTTAAGAGTGTCATGAGGATGCCAACATAGCGTTTTGCATGGATTGCAATCCTTCTTGCTCAGTGATGCAATATGAGTGTTGCTCATGTTTTCCTCCTTGTAAGGAAAAAAAAAAAAAAATAACAACACCTAGCTGTGGCAATGCCCAGCCCTCACGTGGATAAGCTGGGGACCAAGATCAGGCTGGTGCACTTCTGCAGCCAGGAAGACCAGTGCAGAGATGCAGGACAAGGTCTTTTTCTGCTGCTGTATTACAGGAGACGTTTGGGTCTGGACAGGAACTCCCAGCAAACTGCTTTGGTCTTTGCCTAGCTGACTGAATATCCGCTGCAACTATTACGTTTCTGTACACGCAACAGACATTTGTATTAAATATTCTTTAATAAACGCTCAGCCCTGATAAGTACAACTTCAGTTCTGTCAGTGGAGTTAAACTGAGTAAAATTAGGAATGGTCTCCCTCTGCCTAAAGCCATGTCACCTCTAATGCTGCAAAAAAGAGGAATGAAGCAAGCTGCACTTGAGATCTGTTTTCCATTTGAAAGACAGACAGCCATGCTATCATCCTTTTCAGTATAAACAAGCTATAGGGGAAAAACAGGCTCTTATTTTATTTCTGTTGGAACCAGGAGGCGCTTAAAATAACAAGCGCTCTACTAAGTTACCCAACATCTACAGAAACTTTTAATTCTTCACTTGTTTGACTTCTACATTGTAACTGGACTCCAAAAACACGTGAAAGCTCCAAATACAACAGAAGGGTCATTAGCTAAAGCTCCAGAAACCACTCTATCATCTGCAGTGCATGAAGCAAGGTCCCACTCATGGCTCCCCTTGTGTGATACATGAATCCTCAGAGATATTTTTCATTCCCTGACCCATTACTACCCAATTAAGTCAGGTGCTACAACAGGCCTAAAACATTCATTTGCTAACGAGAAGTCCCAATTACTTACTGCATGCCATGAAAAAAAAAACTAAGCAAGCGCTTGGTTTGGCATATACAACTATGTGACGTTATCACCTGAAAACACGTATTTGCAAAGAAATCCCTTTTGCCCATTTCTTGCTATTAAATCTTTAATATGAAGCAAACCTTTGAAGAGATGACCTCCTCTCTTCACCAGTGAGCCATTCATGTGGTAAAACTGACACAAAGCCACTAGGACTCACTTTTCCAGCCTGTCCTGCACAAGTCTCCTTTGGAGATGTGCTGTGTTAGTTCTGATATAATAAATCAGCCCAGGAAGTCAAGGGCGTTAATGTAATCTTGTCATCATGCAGCCGTAAAACTTTAGACAAAGTCTGAGGTTTTGATAAGATCCTGTTGTACTTCATCCTAAAACAAAGCTTTCTTAAGCTTTTATCAAAGGGAAAGAGCCAAGGACAAAGGCAAAGTCATGCATCTGGGACAGAATAACACCTTGGAACGATACGGGCTGCGGGCTGGCTCCTGGGGAGCGGTTCTGCTGACCACAGCAAGCTGGACACAAGCCAGCCTTTGCTTCTGGTGCTGCTCTTCTCCAGTTTGCTAGATAAGAGTCTCAGCTGAGAAGTGTTTAGATTTGGATGAATCCCACATCAGAGTAATTTGGGTTCGTAAGGTACCTCTGGAGGCCACTGGTCCAGTCCCCTGCTCCAAGCAAGTCAACATCAGAGCTACGTTACATGGCTCAGGGCCTCACCCAGCCACTTGTGCCAGCGTTTGAGCACCCTCATGGTGAAGGTGTTTTGCCTTACACCTAACTGGGACTTCCCTTGAGACAACTTGTGCTCATTGCCCTTTGCCTTCCATTTTGCAATTCTAAGGACAGTCTGGCTCCATCGTCTCATAACCACCCATTAGCAGCTGAAAACAGCAAGTGGATCCCCTCTGCCCTTCAGCAGCTGCTTCTCCACGCAAAGGAAGCCCAGCTCTCGGCCTCCCAGGCATCCTGGCTGCACTCCACTGGACCCACCCCAGTTTGTCAAAGTCTGTCTTGTTCTGGGGAGACCACCACTACACACAGCACCCAGCCTTACATCCCCCCCCCACACACACATTACTTTTCAGAGCTGAAGGTATTTGATTTTCCTTACCTTGGGCATTTAGAAGCAGAAGTGTTTGTGCAACAGGTACTGAAATGGGGATTTTGCACTGCCCCTGTCAATTTATACTTTTGAAAAGCTATCAAGTACTGTGGGCTCACATGACATACAAGCTTCCACCTAGACATACCAGTACTAGAAACCTGCCTGGGAAGGATCCTAGGCTGATCACCACCAGCAAGCCTCAAACACTGAAGAAGGGACTAAAAAGCAGCCACAGGGTTGCTCAGGCTGCCATTACTTGTCTTACTAAGACAAGCAAGTTCAGGTATGACAACATCCATCCTCTCTCTAATCTTAGCATCTGACCCCGATTACACAAGCAGGCTGAAACACAGAGTTAGGCAGCCAAGCTCGGTGTGCCTGTAGGACTGTTTGTGTAAGAGAGCGCTGGTGTGGTGTGTCTTCCCGTGCCATGTTACAGAGGCCATGTGCAACCAAAGATGAGGTTGAATGGGAAGCCCACACCCTCCTGCAAGGCCCATGCCTCCTTGTGACAGCGCTGCCACTGCCTTGCTGGCAGCCTTTTCACTGCCCTTTATCACTTACGACATATTTTTGGGGGGCAGAAACCAAGCACCTAGCTCATGAGGAAAGGTGCCTGGTGGAGTTGGTGTCACTGTGCCTGGTGGGGCTGTGCAGGACGGCAGGCTGTGCTGGTCCAGCGCAGGGAGCCCCTCCTGCATGGCTGGTGCTGCCAGTCGGCTCCCTTGGGTGTCGTAAGCAAACTCACAGCTCAGATGGGCACCTCTGAACCACTCGTTTCACACTGCTGTGTCCACCTGGAGCCATCAGCCGGGGAGATGCAGGCCAGCACAGCCCACCCCACTAGCCCAAGGCAGCCAGAGCATGGCGGCGGGGATTCCTGGCGATCCCAGACGGTGCCAGCCTTCCCCGGGAAGCAGGTGCACATGTGTGCTGTTCCAAGCCAGCCCCACTTCCTCGGCTTTGCCCTTGCGCACACCAGCAAGGTCCCGGCGGGTCACCCCGCAGAGATACGGGTGGGAGCCTTTATCTTCTGCTCTGGCGTTTCCTCACGGCTCCAGCCTGGCAGCGAGAGCCGCCGGGGGTGCAAGGTCCACCGCACCGCCCCACCAGGGCAAGGGGCGCCGGGGCTAACGCCAACAGCGGGCATCGCTCTGCAGACGCCAGAACACCGCCCCCCCCTCCCCCGCTACCCGAGGCCGCCATCTCCTTACCCCGACCCTGCCTCGCCAGCACCTCACCTCTCCCGCGGCGGGGCGGGGATGTGGTCGTACTCTGCGTGGACG
>VZSZ01009364.1:305501-339588 GCA_013398815.1 Ibidorhyncha struthersii | reverse complement strand
CGCTTAAGGCGCCCGGCGGCGGCGAGGCGGGGGGGCTGAGGCGGGACACCCGCGGCCGGCCCGAATGCAGCCACACGGGGTAACTGCCGGGCAGCAGCACATGGGATCGTAGAATGGGTTGGGAGGGACCTTTAAAGGTCATTTAGTCCACCCGCCCTGCAGCGAGCAGGGACACCTTCAACTACATCGGGGTGCTCAGAGCCACCTCCAACCTGACCTTGAATGTTTCCAGGGATGGGGCATCTACCGCCTCTCTGGGCAACCTCTTCCAGTGTCTCACCACCTTCACAGCNNNNGAGAGGTGCTCCAGCCCTCTGATCATCTTTGTGGCCCTCCTCTGGACCTGCCCCAACAGGTCCATGTCTGTTCTATGTTGGAGGCTCCAGAGCTGGACGTGGTACTCCAGGTGGGGTCTCACGAGAGCAGAGTAGAGGGGCAAAATCCCCTCCCTTGCCCTGCTGGCCACGCTGCTTTTGATGCAGGCCAGGATACGGTTGGCTTTCTGGGCTGCAAGAACACATTGTGGGCTCATGTCAATCTTTTCATCTACCATTAGCCCCAGGTCCTTCTTGGCAGGGCTGCTCTCCACCCCTTCCTCCCCCAGCCTGTACTGATACTGGGGGTTGCCCTGACCCAGGTGCGGGACCCTGCAGTTGGCCCTGTTGAACCTCATGAGGTTCACATGGGCCCACTTCTCGAGCCTGTCTAGGTCTCTCTGGGTGGCATCCCCTCCCTCAGGTGTGTCAACCGCTCCACTCAGCTTGGTGTTGTCGTGTGTCTGTGTGTGTGTGTGTTTGTGTTTGTTTACAGAAGTGTTTTAAGTTAGACTCATCGCTGAAGGCTCTTATGCAAACTAAGCTGTTACAGGACAAGGAATGCGGAGGCTTTTTTTGACTTTTAATTGTTTAAAACATAAAAGGCAAAGGGAATATACTGTTGATGCCTGTGGGAATCAATAGATGAGGATTTTCAGAGCAGTCTGCTTTGGGCCCTGTGTTTCACAATGTACTCATTCATCATCCAGACATGGGAATGAGAGATGATACAGTTTTATTCAAAATAGGCAATCTAAAACTGAGTGCCACTAATTGCATAAGGATCACAGGACACAAGGGACCAAGCCATAAAATGGTGGAAATTCATTTCTGGTAAATGAAAAGTAATGCATGGGGAAAGATAAACTATGTATATATATCCAAGACGGTGGCAACTATTCAGCAGTGGCACCTGTTCAGGAAACATCAACTTAATGGTCAGTACAGAAGCAAGCCAAATTTGCAAGAAGAGAAGGAAGCAGTGTTTAGGAATGGGAGAGCAAGGAAAACAAGATGCCTGGCTGTATTAGTATATAGGGTACTCTATAAATGTAGAGCACACCCACTGTGAACGAATAGCACACGTGCTCTTCCTCCCAGCTCAGCAGAGGTGTAGAAACATACACAGAAGAGATTAGGCCTCCAAACTGGAAAAAGGAGGACTGATGGAGGTCATGAAATGATGGAGGTCTGGAAAATCATCAGTGATTTGGAAATGAATAGAGACAACTTAATGATTACTTTGTATAATCCAAGAACAAGGAGGCACCCACTGAAATGAGCCGGCAGCAAGTCTAAAAGAGGAAGAGATTTTTCACAACAAATTGTTAAATGGAGGAACTCATTGCAACAGGCTGTCGTGGAGGTTAATGAATAAATCAGCTCACAAGAAGCCAGAGAAAGGGATGGGGGATGGATCCAGGAGCCATCACTGGTCTCAGCAGGAGCTCTGCATTCTGGGGTTTCCTGGGAGGAATGGAAAGATGCCGAATGGCCCAAGTAGACCCCCTCAATGGCTCAAGCTCCGAGGATACACAAACCTCCCACTGTATCCTCCTGTCTTCCCATCCTGCCCTCAGCCCAGCAGCCTCTTAATCCCTGCAACACTCTTCACGGTCTCCTGTAACCCACCCCGCCTTCTTCCTTCCTCCTCTGAGACCTGCTGCCTGCACCCGTGGCCCCTTCCCGTGCTGCAGCTCCTGCCAGCTGGATCCCATGCCCAGTCCATCCCTTTGAAGGCTGCCCACCTTGCATGCAGGGTGGCAGACACTCTTCTCCACTATCCCCATGGCTCTGACTGCAGCAGAAGGAGAAGCAGGACACCCTGCTGCCCTTTAAAGCACCACACCACTTGCCTGTCAGGCTTTCACAGGACAGCTCCATTCATGCACTGTTTCTCCATACAAGCTTTACTCAACAGGCTGGAGACAGGATACTAAGCTACCTGGATTTTTATCATCTGTTTTGCTGCCTGGGGGTCTCCGACATTTCTTAGCACAGTATGAGACTACTGCAGGAGTTTTCGTCCCCACCCCAATGAGGTGCCTTTCCCCTGCTCCCCTCCCACGGCAGCTCCCATATGGCCATGCCTCTCCACAGCAGGAGGGAGAGGATGTAACTCATGGCACCCCCTGTTTTTGTCCATCTGACGCAGGGGCAATCATCTGCCAGGCACCTCCAAGAGTCAGCTCACTTCACTTTCCAAATGGAAGCAATGACTGTGCTAAAAGGCCACAATCTGTAAGTCTTCCTTGGTTTTCTTGTGTCATTTCTGCTTGTGTTTGAGACTAGCAGATCAGGGAGAGCAGAGAAAGGCTATCAAAATACCAACAGCACATGCTGGTGCAAGGTTAGAGATTTTTATCTCTGTTTCATTTTTGTTTCAAACTGTAAATAATTTCAAATGGGCTGTTAGTGACAGAGAGACAGCAGGGAGTCAATGGTGAAGGGGAATTTAAGGAGCACCTGTAGCAGCGGGGACTCTGTGTTATTTGTGGTGCTTTCCTGTGTGAATGCATGCCCGTGTATCTGTCACCAGCAACTCAGAGGCTAACACCTATTGGCCAACTTCAACGAAACTTGCCATGGAAACATAGATCACAAAATGCTTGAAAACCAGGCAGATGAAAGGAATTGCAGTGGCTTTGTAGTGTGAGCTAGGCTAAAGAAAGATTTGGTATTGCAGACCTTAGATGACGACAGGGATTTTCTTTTGAAGTCCCCAGGAACCGGCACCTCTCCTGGCAGGCATGGCTGAAGCCTACCTGTGTTTGGGTTTCTCGGCCTGGGCAGGGAAGGACTTGGGTGCCATCAGCCTGGGAGGTCCCCAGGGAGGCAGAAGGACCAAAGACTCATCATAACACTGTGGAAACCTGTCAGGAGCTCCTGGGCTTTTCCTTTTGGGTGGCCACCATGCTCAGCAGAGGGGAGGAAGGACACCTGAGGTGCCCTATGAGAACAAATACACCTGATCACTTCATCCATGGACTTCCAGCCTGTGGGTGGGCAGGGCTGCTCCACCAGGCACACTCCGTGGCCAGCACCACTTTTCTGACTTCACACTGCATTGCAGAAGAGTTTGGTGGTAGTGCCACAGTACGACCTCAGAGAAACACTGACTCATGATAACGGTCAAATGGTGCAAAATATTAGAAACGGAAGTCTCAAGCTCTCAGTACACAATGGAGGAAAAACTGGTTGTATTTTTTTAAATGTTGTTTGGCTTTCTGTTACATTTAATCTTAACATTGATTTTTCTTGAACTGGTAGTTCCTTCTTTGGCTCGAAATAATTGCAACAACCCTGGAATGATTTTCCCTTCTGTTTTGGGTACACATAATTTCACACAGACTTTTTTTCTTTTAAACTGAAAACTACATTGTTATATTCTCAAAGACCAACAATATTACCTAGCTAGTGTTTCTGTTTATCTGAACTGAAAGTAGAATTTTTTTGCCTGTTAAGGTTGGGGGTTTTATAACCTCTTGTTTTCAGAAGAAAAGCTACCATTCCTTCCCATTTGGTGAGGCAATATGTATCACGATCCCATGATATGAATGCCAGTCACTGGGAAAGGTACAGCTAATCACAAGAATAGCATCATCCAGAGAAAGTGCTCAAAAACTAAAGCTAACTAATGAAGTCACATCTTTAAAGCCACTCAGTGAACTTCCTGATGAAACATTGATTTTCTGAGTTTCATCAGTTTTTTCCAACATACTTCAAGAATAGATTGTAACTATCTGTAAGGTGTTCTTTCATTTGAAAGCACTCTCAGAATAATTCCTGTGGAAAATTCCTGCTTGTACCTTGTTTTTGAGCAGCTCACAGGGACGTGATGAAATATTTGGCATTTTACACATTTTGATAGGATAGAGAGGCCATGTAATGTAGTTCTGATCCCTGTCTAGAACAGGAAAGCTCTCAGAATAAAGCTTGTCATGCAGATGTAATTATCATCTGATAACTCCCCTTCGCTAAGTATTCTGCCTGGGTAGATTGCAGAAATTACCTTATATTTCAGGCTTTAAAGATAGGCTGTAACAAAACCTTCTGTTTTTATTCTAACAAGCTTCAATAACAACTTTTGTTTGTATTCTAACATGTTTCTATACCCTTGAGCGAAAGACGTGATACCAAAGGACGGCACTGTCATGTTTATTATCTGCCTGGGAGCCCCCACGCTGCACTAAGAAGGAAGGAGTGCAGGCTTGGGCAGCTGAACTTTCCCGTCTGTCACCTTTCTGCTGGGGACTGAACTGCCATCGTGTGGACATTTTGCCAACTTGCACATTCCCATCAACGCAAGAGAGACTTGGGAGCCGGACAGAAGGGCAGAGCAGGGAACCATTAGTTTGGTGTGAAGTTACAGGGTGAATTTGAAAAATTGATGTGACATAGGGTTAGTCCAAACTCTTGCTCTCTTTTGCTTGTCTTTTCATAGATATTTAGGTTTGAAAACATTTACTGCTCTCTCGTGAGAGGTCCAGAATCGTACAGGCTGTAAGTGAGGACAGGAAGGAGAAGGCACAGCATAGGTGCCTCTGGTGCTGGGAAATGCCTTCTGCAGCAGGCAGTTAGCCAGGGGGCTGGGTATCCTGGGGCAGCCTGAATTTACCAATAAGATACATTTCTAAATAAAGAGCTTTTAATTTTATTGTTAAATATCTCCATCTGTTGTGTGCTACTGGTTAAGTGCAGATGGTGATTAAATTAGTACCTTTCCTGGAGAATTTACAGTCTAAAACCTCAACCCTCTGCCTAAGGGCTTATATGGAACTCGTGTGGTCTGGGGCTACATAAGCACTGCACTTGATCCATCTCCAGCAGAAACGCAAATTTCAGGACTGGTTTTACTAGGCCTGTCCTCCTTTCCTAGGCAGAAACCCTGTCCAGGTGGAATCTGAGGACTGATTGCCTTTTAGGGATTGCGGTCCTTCTGCCTGGCTCTGGCGGCTCTGCCACACGTAAGCAATCCCACAGTAAGCACTGCCTAGATACTCATCCGTGAAAACTTGAGGATTTAGCCGTGTCCAAGACACGGGGTCCCTAATTCACATGGCAATGCAGATGTTATGCAGGGACGCAGATTTTTGTAGATGCGCTGTGAAACATCTGAACATTTTGTTTAACTGAAGGCAAATAATGTTCATTGTGTGCCTTTACTTTCTTCCATTTGATCATCTCGCATAGTCCCAATGTTGTGGCAAATAACCATTTGCTTTTAATAGTGCAAAAGATAAAGTTCTCTTCTCCAACAACTGGAAAATTCAGGACAGAAAATGTATATTCTCAAGCTTTCTACCTGTATGATTGTAGCTCAGGTTACTAAGGAATCTACCATAGCCTCAGCGTTCAGATAGATTCATATTTTGTGTCTCTTTGAACCCAGGATATGAACGCTGCAATGACAGCAGACAATCGTCTGGCTCAGAGCAACACTGGGTGAGGAATATAACCAGACTGCAAAATATTCATTGAAGTACACCTCCAAACCCCACCTTGTTCTTCTGATGGCCAAGTAACAATATCTTATTTCCCTGATATTTTTTTTCCTGTTATTATGAGAGCCGATGTGAAAAGTAGTGAGGCAGGTGAACTTATTTAGAGTAAGACAATGCAGAATTTTGAACCAAAATAAGAGAGATTTACCTTAACCTCCCCCCCCTTAACCAGTCAGTGATTGCTTCTCTGTTACTAGTCATTTGCATGGATAGAGAGATACTTGCTGCTGTGTGCTTACGGTTACATTCATTCATATGCCAGCTCAAAGGAAAAAAATAAAATGCATCCTTTAATGTAAAAATTTGTTATTTTTATTATATAAAACAAGTTGTAATATTATAACTAATACTAAAAAATATGGGCTTGTGTTACCAGCACAATTCAATACATGACCTTATTTTAAATTCAGTTATTAATAAAACGTCATGGTTTAGGCCAAATCGGCCACGGGGGACGTGGGGGACCCCAGATGGGACTGACAGATGCTTCCCTCTACCCCTCTTCAAAGAGAGTGGCAGAGGAGGAAAAAAAGAGACTTATGAGTTTAGAAGGAACTAAACTACTTTGGTGAAATATTAATAATAAAATAAAAATGAAATAATGAAAAATATACAAAACCGTATCAAGCTCCCAGGATGACAATCATGACACCAGCTGGCACTGGGGCAGTCCCAGGCTGGGCTCGGTGATGAATGGGAACCGGAGTCAGCATCTGCATTCAGGATAGGGATCAAAGGCAGACGACCAGAGTCCTCCTCAGATATCGGCCATTGAAGAAAGAGAGAGCTGACCCTTTGATCACTCTGCTTTTATACTGAGCATGAGGCAGATGGGATGGAATACCCTGTTGGTCAGTTTTGGGTCACCTGTCCTGTCCGCTCCTCCCCGCAGGTGGGACCCCTCTATACTTTTCTGCTTCTGACCCTCCAATGGGGCAAATAACAAAGTTGGTTGGCCTTGGCTGTTACAGCGATAAGTATAAGCAAGAGCCCCTCTGCATACTGCGCCTGGGCATCACCTATAAACATTGGTCTTATCACTCTGAGAGAGCGAACATTGGCTGCACAATATGCTGTTAATTTCAGCAGTTAGAAGAGGCCCAGCTAAGAAGCAAAGTTACTGAACAAAATTGGTCCTGTTTTACCTCAAACCAGGACATAAAATTAAAAGATAAATGTTACTTCTGTTCAAAAGTAAGTATATAATGTTCCTCAGCATATATATATATATGGATATAAATTGTAAAGCAGTAGGCCAATTCTGCTGTTATTTGTATCAGTGTAAATAATAATTAAATCCAGCCAAGCCAAAGCTAGTGGGGGCATTTATAAAGTTTTTTGAAACAGAAAATTACCCATTATTTTAACCTAATTATCAAGGAACGGGAAATTGAAAAGTGCTGTCCAGCTAGTAACAAAAACTGGACCTTCTGTCTGACGCTGGGAAAATCAGCTCCCTGAGCACAAGGTCCCAAGTTTCAAAAACTGCTGGGGAAGACCAGAGCATCTTCACCGCTGACCCAGCAGCAGCTGCTGGGGAGCGAGGGCTGCGGCTGGGCTAGGCTGGAGGATATCTCTAGCCGACGGGACTGTGTGAGGTGAGACTGCACGATGGCATGCTGTGGTGTGTCACAAGCTATGATGGCATGCAGGAAGGGGCAGATGAAAAACTGACATGAGATCTTCCTTCTGTGATAAGGTTTGAAGGATGATTTCCTTCGCCACTGCTCTTCCAGAATAAAATCTCGAGTGATGCAAGATCTTCTCAACCTGCCTATGCAGAACTGCAGATGCCCTGGAAGGCCTTCACAGTTCAGGACTTTCCTCATTATCCCGTGCATGGCACGAGCCTCTGGGATGATGGCTCCCAAAACAGCCCCTGCTGTTTCCTCCAGAAGCTCTTTTTCTCTCTAAGGTATCTGTATCATACTGGAAAGCTGGGCACGGCACAATGGTCTAAAATCTTGGTTTACAGAATTGCTACATGCATAGGAATGAAATACCGTGTGGTCTGCTAGTCATCTGGCATTTCCCTAAAACCATCATACACCATACAGAGTAAAAGTAAAGGGGGGAAAAAAAGGTGAGCAGTCCAACTTTTGATCAGCTCCAAAGAGATTTTTGTTTCTGTATCGTCCAGAAAAGAAATTATCAAAAGGCCTACGTGGTCTTGCAATGGAAAGCTCAGTCCTTTAGAAAAATCAGCCACCTTGGGTTTAGATTTCACAAAGGCTTCATCTACACTACTAAATCAAACAGCATCGTTCCTTGGTTATCAGGTCAGCCGGTACTGACTCCTGACCTAGCCCAGGGTGATCTGGGAGGGTGCGGGTCAGCCCGGGCCACAGGCATGCTGGAGGCTGCTCTGAAGGTTTAACAGCACAGCTCATGGCCTTCCAGTGCCAGGAAATGTTTCCTGGTGCCTCTTCATTTACCGGGGGGAAAAAAAATCCTTCATTTGGGGGTACTGACAACCAAATGTGCGCCATTCTTTTCTGGCTTGGAGGTATCACGTCCTGACTTGGTCAGGATAAAGCCTTCTGCTGTTTCATTCTGCAGGGGGGGGGTGGAAATAAGGTCCCTCGTGGGCAGCACTGGACCTTGGCACCTTTCAAGGCAATCAGGTCCACCTCGCTCAAGCTTGACATGCACTGCTGTACTGTTGTCTCTTGTCCACATCTGGAAGATATGGACAGGAAAAGTCTCAGAAAAGGTGACTGCTCGTGACAAATGAACTTACCTAAAACCAGACCTTTTGCCATAGATTAAGCAACACTGGATACAGGAGTCAACCATACCTTTGCAAAACAAAATCTACAGTGGGCTTAGATGTTACTTACCCAACACTGCAAAATACAGACCTTTGCAGTGATTTTTACCCCAAGTCGGTTGTCACCCAGCTCATATATACTGAGGTCCGCAAGGACTGGAAGAAGAAAGCTGATCCTTCTCAGTCAGTAAGATTTTACAGCACGGAGTGGGTAAGTAATTGGCAAGATGGTTAATAATAATGGAAACAGTCCAAGGGTTTAGTCACTGCCAACAGCTAATGTCCCTGAGGAACAAGCTACTTGATGTCAGTGCTCACAGCTGGCTGAACACTGCAGACTTTTTTTTCCTTAAAAATAGCATCCCTAGTTACCACATTATTTTTAAGGAATGATTGCTGTTTCCATCGTAGCTCTTTTCTGACTATATTAAAACATTGCTCAAGGCAGCTCTATAGTTGCACCTGTGCCCCAGGGTAAAGTCTAGGCATGAAAACCTTGGGAAAGTCATGTACGCGGCAGCAAGGCATTGATGCACATCAAATGGGTTTGAGGTCTTATTCATTTAACAGAGGAAAAACTACGAATTCTTAAAACTTAAATTTTGAATGCAGTTATTAGTTACCAAACAATGCTTACACCTCTTTTCAGGTAAAATGCATTATGTCTGAAAGTATCTAAGGGGGCCAATATATCTCACATGCCAAGCTGAAGAAAGAAAGAGGTGTATTGGCATCTTTCAGAGAGGAAAAGCAGGCTTGGATATTGATATGTCGTGACTGGTTTTCTCCTCTGCACTTCTGAGTTCCCATGTTGATCCTAACCAAACCGTGCCAGGCTGAGCTCATGCACAGCGGGATGGATTCATACTGGGGATCCCCCCATACCACCACATCGATGCTAACAGGTTGAAGAAGAGGCAGGCTCTGTCTGCTCAGTGCATTCCTGGAAGTGTTTTGCTGGGTTTGGGCTGTGGGGCAGCACTGCACAAGCTGCTCCTTGGGCCATGCTGAGGCCCGACACGAAGGTGCCGACTGGTGAGACGTTAGGGAGAGGTTGGTAGGGGAGATGAAGGCAGGATAAACACCACGGCAGAATGTGATAGTTGGGCCCCCAGGCTCATCTTTGCCCCTGGTGCCAGCATCACCTGCAGTGCCACCGCTGAGTTTTCTGAACTTGAGTCACGGCTTCAGTGTTATTTAATTACAGGCCGCTGTGCTTAGTTAATGTGATCTATGTGCCTCGTGCTATTCATACCCTGCAACCTGACACAGAGAAGCTGGGCAGAGCCCAAGCTCCCCCCGCATGGGGGATGTCCTCGTGGCATGCTTCTGCCAGGGCTTCTCACCCAGAAGGGTTTTGCCAGCATGTGAGTGAGCATCACCGCTGCAACACCCCAATGATTTCACTCTCTCTTCATTGCTTTGGCAGCAAACTCTGAAGTTTTTTTCCCAGATACTTGTGGGAGACTTTGTCTATTGGATGCCTTGGAAAGAACATGGTAAGTTCAAATGACTTTGGCCTGAAGATAATGTCTGTATCACAGACTGCAACACATTGTGGCGCTGCTTGGGCTGGCTGCTGGGTACCAGCAGCAATCTAAGTGAAAAAAAAACTGAGCTCTGCACAGAGCTGCTCTGCCTTGGAGGTAGAGAAAAAGAGGTAGCAAGGCTGGGTCTACACTTCCCTTGGAGATACCGCTGGGTCCTCCATGTGATACAGCTGTGCTAACATAAGGAAAGGAAAAAGGTTTAAGGAAAAATGCAGATGTCACAGTCTCCGTAACAGAGGTGAATCAGTAGAGGAGGCAATAAACCATGTTGCTACTAGACCAAAATCTGGGACTGCCACATAACGCATGCAGAAAAGCAGCGGCACGGTGGTAACCAACATTATTCCAGGCTATTCTAAGACCTTTATCCTGAATCAGCATCCAGGTGATATACTGGCATGTTCAAATGTAGTAGCAAGGCTTATCAGTTTATCTAAAGCTCAATTCTTGTGACACCCTGGTATATAAATGCGTTTTTAAATTAAGAAAAACGCTATCAGTGATAATCCTGTTAAACAGCAGATGATATACCAGGTATTTAAACGTACATGTAGTTCTGTGCTTTGAATAGTACAGGCTCATTATTTAAATACCAGGGAACTAGACAGATGAATACCAGGATTTAGTACAGATACGTTTTAAGCTTGGAAGGGCCCACGATGGTCAGAAATATCTTCCCAGCATCGTAACAGCGTACTGAGCTGGCAGGCACAGACATGCACGCACATCCACGCGTACTGAGCTGGCACGCACCTACCCAGGCATGCTTTTCCCACCCAGTGTAGGCTGGGAGAAAGGATAACAGGGGAAAAAACCTATTTGCAAGTCTTGTCTCTTCATCAGCCGATAAATATTTCCCCTGTGAAGCCGGCGGCAACCCCATTAGGCTGGCAGCAAACACTGGGGGTGTACAGCTCTGTGTTTGCCGTCAGCCGAGCCATGGCACAGCTCGCTCTTACCGACGGCTGCTCCTGTGGGATGGTTTCCATACGCCTTTAGCTGTCACCAGAGACGGCCTGCCACCGAGTGGCTGCCAGCTGGGGGTTGGTGGCAGCCACCACCAGCAACATGCAAGATGTAGGTGGCCTCTGCTTATGCTCAGGAGGTTCAAATGGGCTAAAGCAGTGTAGGGTAACTAATAGTTAAATTAGAAAAAGAATATTTAAGTACCTGGAAAATGATGGTGAAATTCCTGTCTAATTGGTTTATGGCAGACATCCCTGAATCATCTCCATTCCTTTAGAGTAACTTTTGTTATACAGGCCTTTTTTCTACCCAGAAGTTTTTAAGCATTACTACGACCAAGATTCTCCTTAAAATTGCACGGCTAGAGCTTGCTGCAATTTGGCTAAGGAGCCAAAAGAAGCGGAAGAGGAATTTGGAAGAAGACAGATTAAATCTCCACTTTCTGTTTTCTTCCAGACCTGTAGTCCCATCAGCTGAACAGGTGCCAACTCTTTTAACAGAAGAATTTACAAAGGAGTCTCTTGTTCCCTAAATGTTTTAATGTGCCTGAAGTGAATTTCTGCACTTTAAACAAATGCATTTGCACCTTCACTGCAATGGGAAAAGCCTAATGACACTGTGGTTCCTGATGGCATTTGCAGGTTTTCCAGTGACATAAGAATAGTGTTTTGCAAGAGGCACTTTATATGTCTGGTTTCCCCTTTATATTTAATAAGGACTACGGAGACTGCTATTTTTCTGATCATTTGCTTTTGTATAGTGAAGGTACTCTGTAATACCAAAAAAAGTATTCAATGGGTATATCAGAAAGTTTGGGGAAAATATTTAAAACAAATTAATTTATTATATACATCAATGCTTTAGGCTTAAGAGGACACGATCAACTTGAAATTGGGGAATTAATATCCACAGTAAGAGCTTTAGAGACAAGGTTTTGCTTGGGAACTTTTATGGATGCAGTAGTAATTTTACATTGGTTTCATTTTGTCTTTCTTATGTTCTTGTGTGAGCAGCAAGATAAAACCTGTCCTGATTACACTGGGGAAAAAAATAACCAGGCAAAATGCTATCAAACACAGAGAGGCCACAAAAGAGATGAACATGTGTCTCCAGTCACCACACGGGTGAAAAAACACATTTCAGACAAAATAAGTTCTGTGGTTTTTTTAATATCCTTTAAAAAAGGTAAATATTACAGGATTATTGCCCCAATATACTACCTTGTCTAGTCATTCACACCTGTGAAAACTGAATGCAAAAACACATGCCTTCACAATGTCTGGGAAAGTGGAGAAACTTGTACAAAGTATCTTCAGGGTTAAACTGAATAACAATCCTGTTCATGTAAAAGAGGCCAAATTTTGTTCTCACCTAGATTAGTGTAAACTGCAGAAATATTTTCCAGACGGTACGCTATGACTTTTTCTAACTTACCTGTCACTTAGACACAGTTATCTTTGAGAACCTATAGGCTTATACCAACATAAAGCATTACAGAAGAATAATTTTCCTTTAAACTAGTGCATGGAAAGTTAACCAGAAATTCTACTTTTACATTCAGCAAAGAAAGGCACAGATGTGTGCGTAGTTAGAAACCTCCACTCAGAGGTGCAAGTGGTAAAGCAAGCCAAACAACGCAAACGCTTCCATAAGCAAGAGTGAAACGTGGTCATTTGGGAATTTATTTTTCGGCAAAACATTGTGAAGCGTGGCTGGGGAATGTTGTATTTCAAAAGATGAAAGGGCAACAGGATGCATCTTTTTTTCTAATCTATAATTGCTGATGTTTGGGGTTTTCTTCTTATAAAAAAACCCATACAAATGCAGTCCCTACCCATGACATACTCATGCCACTGCTTCATTTTACTTTTTCTTTCCCTCCAGTGCAGATGGACGGGGATGAACCCAAAGAAAACAGCAAGATCCCTTCAAACAGACACAGCATCCTCAAGGCAGAGCTCACCCTCCTCAATACTGACGCTGGTTTAGAGGGTTGGGCAAGAAGGGGACGTGCTCTGAGTCCCTCAGCTGCTCTGTCACCAGTCTGCCACCTCCTCCCGGCTGCACACCACACCGGCATCCTCCTCATGGGAGCAGTTGTGTATGCCGACGTCAGCGTGGTCACACTCCAGCAGCGTCTTCTCCTGCCCGGAGCACTGAACATCGTCTAGGAGAATGCGAAGGGAGGTTCCTTCCCCAAATTCTGCCTTCTTGCTGGCCCGCACCACGTAGGGGAAGCCCAGCTGGCGGCACACCACAGCGGCAGCAGGAGAGCTCCAGCCATCATCGCACACCGTGCCCCACTCACCATCAATGTAAACCTCCACCCGGCCCTGGCTCTGGCCACTGCCCCGCTTCTCCATCAGCCGCACGGCGCCGTTTCGCAGCGGTGGGGCTGTGCTGGGGGGTTTCTTCTTCCTGCGCCGCCCCCTCCTCTCTCCTCCCTTCCTGGGTTTGGGGGCCCTGCTGCTCGGTGCTGGCATGGTGGGCGTCCCGCTTCGGTTCCCTGGCGGTGGCGGGGCTTGGTCCACCCAGTCCACAGCCGTCACACGGGAGGTGTCGAGGTCTCGCCTGCCTCCCTGTGGGACCTCGGTCATGGCCTTCAGCCGGGGACGTGGCGTTGGTGTTTTCACAATAAGCTCTGTTGAGGGAAAAACGCAGGAAACCATGAGTCTGTCACTCCACGGACACTACCGGTGCTGATTTTTTTACTTATTTAACTCGTTTCTTGGAATTTGCTTACTTGATCCTGTTGAGAAGTGACAACGCTCTCGGTGAGCCAGTATTTCCTCAGCCAAAAATGTCGGCCGCTTTTAGTTAGCAGGGAGGACTGCAGGGCTTCATGCCAACTAGTAAGCCTCTCCCAAGAAGGAAACTCCAAGCAGTTTATTGGCAAAACCTCAGCCTGGCCATTAAAGGGTGGGCACTGGAGTTTCACGGTCAGAAGAGGAGTTCCCCTCCATACCCTCCTCTCCTGCTGAAAGCATTTTAAAGACAGGCACTATTTCTGCTCTTCTCTTCATTACTAACGATTGGATCGTTACCAGACCACCAGACCGAGAGCGCGGCCTTCCCACTGGGCCAGATGCTTTATTCAGAGAAGCTGAAATCAGGAACATTCAAAATCAATTCTCTCTGGCAACTGGAATGTGCCAAAGGAACGGAGTTGCCAGGACAACACATAAAACAGGATTTGGGGTTGGGTTTTTTCTTCCTTATGAAAAAAAAATAAAAGAGCCTTGAACTCTGAAGAGCTGAAAATTCTTTGCTGTCACAGTTTCCAGGCATTACTGGACTTGCTTATTCACATGTGCTCTATTTTTAGCTTAAAAATAAGTTTTAGCTTGTCAGAAGGAAGCAATTCAGAATTACTCAGAATAACAATCTACTGAGCTGGGATGGTGTCACATATATTTGCAAAGACATCATGACTTTTTGAATTATATCCTAGATTTATCCGTTCTCATTCATCATTTGCTTTGTAGTACAGAGACAAATTAAAATATAACGGTCTTATTTGCGCTTAATATCTATTGCCCCCAAAAGACAAACCCTTGCAGCGGTCCAGTTTTTCCAAATAACACACTTTGGAGAGGAATTGTATTTGTGGCATGAAAATAATTCCCTTCTTTGGAAGCTGAGGTTCTGAAGGCAAGACATAAATGCGAAAGCCTTACCTGTACACACCTCAATTGCTGGAGCCTGATCTGGCAAAGCACTTAAAAATCCTGGAACTCACATAATGATATGTAGGACTGCATGAAAGCTAGTGGTCACCTGGGAGTGCTTTTCACCTCACTGAATTAAGTTGTTATTATATATTACTCTTCGTCAAGCTATTTATTAAATACACTTTCAACAAATGCACTCGTCCAGCTAATGCAATCGGCATGCCTTGGTGATTCTGTTACATTCACACTAAACACTAACCAAAACAACAAAATATTTACAGCTACACATCCCGTTTGCATGTTTCTGAATCAAAATCTTCACGCTTCGTTTTTACCCACATATGAATTTAGTTCTTGAGACACTTAGCAGAATCTGTCCCACTGTTTCTAAGTTTTATTTTATGATGAAAACTACCTTGTAAACAAACCCAAAAGATTTACTGGTATGTGTAGTTTAAAAATCTGAACTTTGGACTTGCATAGAGAGTAATGCATAGGCAGACACAGAGACGAAGCTGGTTGAACACAAACCCAGTTAATAGTATTTGGAAACTGTGTGCACGGCTTGCAAAGCAGAATGTTTCTGAAGATGTGCTGAGTGCTCAGGCATGTCAACAGTTAATAATTAGCCTTAGATCTTGTTCCACCTTAAAGCCTAAATCTTGCAAGGTGCTGAGTGCCCTCATTACTCCCTGAAGTCAAAGCTGTAGGAACTGTCAATGACTCAAATGCAGTGTAACATGATTAATGTAATTAAAAATTAAATAAAAGTGTTCTGGCATTAGAGATCCTACAGTAATATTAACTTCATGACAAAGCTGTCAGAGTACTGCCTAGGTACTTACACGTGTAAACAAAACGCTCAGGGGAAAAGAAAGGTGATGCTGCCTAATCTGATTTTGAGATCCTAATAGCATATTTAGGATTTTGCATTTAACATAAACAGTACTTGGCTTGCTGCAGATTCAGCTGCATTGTTGACTACTCTGGCTTTAGCAGTACAATACTTCATTCGGTATGAAGCAATCAAAAAGCCCTGGAGGGTTTGGATAAGCCAACAGTTCACCTGATCACGCTGATTCTTTTGGGATCATTTTCTTATCCCATACTCTCTCGCTTACCACTAACAATGACTCAGCCCTCACCTTGCTCAATGAGCTATTTCCCAACCCTTTAGCCATCACATCCTTCAGCTCCTGAAGTGCTCCTTGCTACCTGAAGGCACTGCAAAAAATCACTTATCACGGAAAAGCAGCATTGAGCACAGGATCTCAGTACAGAAAGAGTTACAGGGAAGCCAAGTTGCTGATAATGAAACAGGTACAATGTAGCACGAAAAAGGGAAAATGTGCAGGGCCACAAACTACAGAGAAGATTTCACACCACCAGGAGTGGGAAAATACCTTAGGCCCTATTTGCACCAACTCTTCAGATCCAAAACAGCTGGTAAGAATTAATTTTGAGGATGCGCTGAAGAGTGAAGTTCTGGGTGGTCTCCACACACACAGAGATACTGCAAGTCTGGAGTTTATATTTACTGCCAGCGCACATGCACCAGTAATAAACAGCAACAGTGACACTTACTCTCCTTTGGCACAAACGGGATGCGCTTGCTTTTTACTTTCACTGGCGATGGCTCAACTCGGCATTTTCCTGGTGGTGCTCTCCTGCGCAAAAAGGGACACACACAGTGCACAATTAATTCCTTTCCCCTGGCATCGTGAGCTTTTGCTTCCCATTGCTCTTCAATGAATGTAATGCTCATTGGAAAAAAAATAAACGTCTGATTCAAGTAATATCTTTCAGTAGAGAACATAATTAAAGAATCACGTATCTCCATTGATCAAAGTCCAAATATTCACAAGGCAGTGGAGTCCTCTGGCTCTATTTTCACTTGCCATTGCTGAATCCATGAAGGAAACAAAACAGTGGCAGGTTCAAGCATTACAGAAAGGGATTAATCAAACTGAAAATAAAAATCACAAAACTAGACAGTATATGTTGAACATCTGACATAAAGGTCATGTGTATGCAAGTTTTCAGGCTGTCTTCAGAGAAGCAAAATAACACACTATTATTTGTACATAAAGCCCAAACAAAAGACTAACCACTACAAAAGTAGTACCAAAAATGCATTAGTTTCAAACAAGAGCTCTAAGTCTCTCCTACAGAGGCTTCCTCTTAGTATGATGCATTATTTTGACATGAATTTGTTTGCCGTGGAGGTATCTCTCACTTCTGAGAAGTCATATCCAGTTATATCATCACTTTTTCCTATGCTGGCTGGCTCATTAATCTGCAGCCTTCTTCAGAGGTTTTCAAACTGGTTCAAAAATGCATGATGTTTGCATTTGGAGGGTACAACTCCTTTGTAATTAGGACTGTTTGCATTTGCATTTCTGTGGAAGGCAAAGAGCTCTCAACTACTGCCACTGGGACATTCCCTACTTTTATGAATTTTCCTATGAGTTCTTCCTTATTCATAGTGCTGTACTCAGCACACTAAAGAAAATTCTTTTTAAACTTAAACTTATGACTTTCTTTTGACTTCTGCTTGCTTTATTTTTGCAAAAGTTGCGTAACAGCAGCCTCTTAATACAGAGTTTACAGGAACTCTTCTGCTGTATTAGATAATGGAAAATGCTCCTGACAGAGAAGAGTTGGAGGAAAACATGCGTCAGCTCTGGGGGCTGTTTAACTTTGGGGTCTGGTTCCAACACAAAACAGAGCAGTGGTTTGGTTTAAAATGCTCATATTAGCTAAAGCTGTACATTTAATCCATTTTAAAAAATGAAAGCTACAAAAGTCTCACTCTACGTGTCTGGCTGAAAGTATTTTGGTGTTTCGCCAATAATAGTAATGCTTAAAAAACAGGAAGATGGAAAAAACAGCTATAAGTCTTCCCCTGAACCAGCTATTCCCTGCCTTGCCCAGTCTGAAGATATGTGCACGTGGGATCCAGAAGGTATAACAATGGTTTTAGCTCCTTGTCTAAGCCATTTTCCACTTTAAAACACAACAAACATTGTACTTTTTGCCATTCATTTCTGCTTTGCCCGAGAAAGCACTGCAGGTCACGCTGGGCCAGCTTTGGCTGCAGCTGCCTGGGCACGGCAGGTACAGCCAGCTACAAGGGATGGAGGGGAGCTGAGAATGAACACCTTGAGAAAAACTGCCTTCTTCTGGGCAGGAATCTAAAGAAAGTTTGTTTAAAAAAGACGAGCCACCCATAAAATATTCCTCTAGCTTTCAGGAACAAATTTCTCAGGCCCCACAATAAACAAGCCGGTGGTCACCAGGCAGCGTAGACTCTGATGACTGTGGGAGAAAACCAGACCCACAACGGTTTGCTCCAGCCATTCCTTGATCAAGCTCCAGAGAAGAGCCCAGCATGGGAGGAGAGCCAGTTAGTCAGTCAGCATCACTCATCACATCCACACTTGGACACACTGCACCACGCTTAGGCTTCGCGACAGGAACATCTCGTACCTAGAGGTGTCCACCACTTTGTACACCACTCCATGGGGAGCCGTGGCGCTTGGTACACCAGTAGACATGAAATAAAGTTCCCCTGGGAAAAAAAAAGCAAACACAGACATGAAAACACTCCACGGAGCTTCTGTCTTGTACAGCACAAGAGCATTAACTCTGCATCACAGCTCAGAGAGCATGAGGAAACCTGGGACCAACCTGGAGATCGGGCTACTGGAGGAAACAAGGCAGGTTTGTATTTGGGTTTGTAGTGAGAGTTCAACTGCAGTCCAGTGGCATAAAATACTCTTAGTGAGCGGGAGCTTTTACATATTGTCATGGAATACTATTTTGACAAATTTCCACTGCATGTTCAGCTGCCCAGGCTTCAGCTGCCATCTCAGTGTGACCTGTGTCCTTTAGCTTCACTAACACAAAACAGACAAACCCTGAATTCCCATTGTGAAAATAAAATGAGAGGGAATTCTCTTCACACTGTCTTCTGCTCTTTTGGATGAAGCGCTCCTTTGGGGTGAATTACAGAACAAGATTTTGCTTTTGCTTTCTCTAGCACACTCACAAAGTGAGATGTGTCTCATGAGAAAGGCACTTGGTTTGTCACAGCTCTGTCAGGTCACATGGGTAGGGCTCGACCTTCAGCCAAATGTTTTCCATCACCATTTACTTGACGTATTTTCTCTTAACTGCATTTCCATCCCTCTCTTTCTGTTGTGCAGGGGAGGCTGAGATAAACACTCCGGCACTCTCCTTTCTCTTTTGCCACCTCAAGTGCTTGAGCGGTGCAATGAAAAGTGTCGGAAAGAAAAAATAAATTTGCAGTATTTAAAAAAAAAAGGAAGAAGAAGAGGCAACAGAGACCTGCTTAGTGAGTAAGGCAGATTTCTTTGGGCCTCCTGTGGGTACCCCGAAGGGAAGAGGGAAAGGAGTGGAGAAGTCAGAGCGAGCAAAGGAAGATGTGGGCAGTCAGTGGCAGCTCCTGCCGGCTGCTGAGCCTCCCTCCTCCTCCCTGCTCTCCTGTGCTGCTGCAGGCCGAGCTCCTCCAGATGCTCCCAGGGCAGAAACCAGCCACCCCTGGCCACCCCTGGCTGGTGCCTTCCTTTTTCTGGTGGGCTCCATTAACCACAGGCCAGAGGCAGCCTTGATCCAAACAGGGATGGGAAACACCTGGCAATGATGCGTGCTTCACATCCCACCCCTCTTTCCCAGGAATGATCAGGCAGGAATAAGGACGTGCCGGCCATGAAGCACCCAGGCTATTTCACACGTGCGCCCCACAGACACAGCACAGTGCCTGGGGTGTCCCCGACACATTCAGCTGCCAGGGAACGGGGCTGCTGGCTTTGTAACGGCTGTGCCATGAGCCAAAAAACGTAGGTGTCCCCACCGCATAAACTCATCCACTGCACCAGCCGGATTAATGTTCGTCAGAGCAACAACCCCAAAAAACAAACGCTTCCGTGAAGAAAAGCGTCTTAAAACGTGTGATAAAGTTGTAAGAAACGAGATTCCCAGCACAGCAAAAAGGTGCAAGAGAAGACTGTTCACTGCAGATAAAGAAAACTCACTAAACTGCTGTCAACAGATTTCTTTCCATTGTAATGAAACAAACACAAGGCAAATAATACTTCTGAGAACAGACGCTGGCCCAAATTTCCACCCAACTCTATTATACTATGCAAAGTACACGTGAAAAGCGCAGGGCAGAAGAAAGGTGGCGGCGGTGGCAACGTTTCACCCCCTCCTTTGCACAGGGGCAGGACAAGGGAGATGCTGCTCCCCAGGTGCACGAGCAAGGGCTGCAATTAACAGCTTGATACTACAGTTGGCAGCCCTCTGCCTTGGCATAAAGCTGATTTAGACTAAGTTCCTCTGATTTTAGTGTAAGATATCCTTCTCACCACAGCACTGCGAAACAGCTCTACCCTCCATGAACATTAAGCATTAAAGAAAATGGATTTTAACTCCAAAAAAGATAGAACTCTCAAGTCAAACTTTTGAGCTAATACTTAATTCGGATTATTTACATTTATGGGATAAAATTTGCATTTATATGATATGTGATGCAGACACACAACATCCCCACCTGACATAATCTGCAGAAAAAACAGACATTTAAAAACTAGAGCATTCTGGAAGTGGGTGCTTGTGACCGCAAGCCAGGACCTCCCTGCAATGGGGCAGAACACAAACTCCTGCATTGCCGTGTCGCACATGAGGCTTCTTAGGAATGGGGCTAAACATCGTAGGGCTCATCCTCTCCCCATTCCTGGCCGGGGCTGCACGCTCTGCCTGCCCCGCTGCAAGGCTGGGCAATTAACCATACCCTTGTACGAACAAAGGGAGAGACCACCAGCTTTCACCCTGGGACTCGCTATTTCCTCCTTATCAAACCGCAGCATCTCCCTGCTAGAAAGCAAAATGCGTCCAGTCTTAAAAACAACAGCTATGCAAAGCTCCACCGGCACTGCATCCTTCAGTCTTACACAAGGCAAAATCCCAGCTGGCGCTAATAAAATATTGGCTTAAGCAGCCTTTTGCTGATGCCTCACTCGAGACATAACGTAGGGCTTTCATTCTGCTTCACCCCGAGAGGTACAAATATTCCAGGCCAGGGTGAGCAGGTTCATAATTACTGTTCATTACATCCGCTTTCCTGTATCCATTAATAACGGATATCCATTAATAGACTTCCTCACTAGCCAAGAGCATAGACTTGCTCTCACTTGGGTATCAGCTTCTCAGCCCCTCAGGGCATGCAATCCCCACACCGTGGCACGGTGACAAATGAGGTTTCTTTTCTAAGCTGTGCTGTACTGTATCTGTCCCCCACTGTCCCCCGTCCCTCCAGAGGGCAGGTGTGTGGCCAGCAGCACACCCACCACTCCCAGACTCAGTCCTGCAGGGAACTGCCCGTCCAATTCCCCTCGCAGGCACTGTGGGGCACGCTGGCCTCAAAATTAGGATTGGAATTTTGGTTTGATATTTGGGAGATGCTGGGAATCTCACCCACTGGCGTTTTAAAGACTGACAGACCCGTGCTCTGCCTCCCCACCACCCGCTGCCTCCTAGGAGCCCTCTCTGACCCGTTCTCAGGCGGTTTACTCCGAAAAGAAACCACAAGCATGCCATTTAGTGTGATGCAAAGTTAAAAGATTACCTGCTTCATCTTCAGCAAAGGAGATGATGTATTGATAATAGTTGTTGATAAGCCCAGGGAACATGCACGTTTGTCCCGTTCCCATGCAGATTTCACTGTATTGCCATTCTCCGGTAGCATGGTCCTCCTTCAAAGACATCAGGCGTCTGCAAGGCAAAAGAACACTTGCACCAAGCAACCAAGAAGACTATTTATGAACATTAATCGAGACATTTGAAAGGATTTTTAATGCTTCCTACCCACATTAGCTACTATAGGAACTGTAGCTTCTCCAAGAAATGAAAGACTGTTAAAATTAAAACACGTATATTATACACCCCTGCAACACCTTGTCTTTCAGGGGCAACACAAGGAACATAAAGAATTACATGGCAGGGTTTAAGGGATGTCAGAGCCGGGGGACCTTGCTGGAGATGTGCAGCACTTGGCTTCACCGCAGCCCTGCGGCCCCTCTCCTGCGCCCAAGACCAGCGCATCAGCCGGGGCAGGCGGTGCGGGGACTGCCTGCGGGGGAGGCCTGAGAGATGCAGATACCCAGCAATGGGTAAGAGGAGGTGGGGGGAAAACAAGGCAGTCTTGTGCCTGTCTCATCACAGGTTTGCAGCAGACTCACTGCCGGACAATATTTTTTTTTCTTTCAGTATCTTCAGTGTCTGGAAACATTGCATCAGAGTGTTGTTTGTTTAGGATGCACTCAAATGCCTTTTTGCACCAGTTCCAGGACTTTAAATGAACATCATATCATTGCCCCTTTATTTGTACTGGCACGGTGTGAATCGGCGGCATCGAGGGCTGCTGGAATGCAAAGACTGCATTTCTGCACAGCACCAGGGAACAGAGGTTATACAAAACCGGCCACGCGAGCCCTCTGTAATGAGCAGTCAGGCTTTGTGCAGTGCTTCCAACCAGCAAGGAGCAGCACCTCCTCAGCTGCTAGACTGCACCAGCACTTGCAGGCAGGTGTAGTAGTGCTGGAGGACTTTGGCTGGGGGTACAGGTAAATATTTACTTACCCACTCATAAAATCCCCAAATATGTACAGGCCATTCAAGTTTGGAGACTCGCAACCCCGATAGACATAGCCTCCCGTAACAGATTTCCCCATTTTGTGTGGATATGCATAAATTGGAAGCACATCATCTGTAGGGGAGAAAAGACCTGTGACTTGCCTTATTTTACACATGATGCAGAATAGCTGTTTATCTAGATAGTTTTGAGACTAGCACAATACAGTGACATTCACCTGAGCATCTTCTAATTAAATAAAGTGCCAACGGAGTCATATTTAGTTTGATTTCCACCTTTCCAGAACTGTGTTTGACAGCGCCGAAAACGAGCTCAGAGACTGGTTGGCGTTTCACCTGCGGTATAAGCTGAGTTCCTGATAAGGCTGAGTGCTCTCTGTCACCCAGACACCTCACCGTTCTCCTCAGACCTTCACCTCCCGCTACAACTCAGCTCTGTTAGTGCCGCTTCTGGCCCGTTTCTACCCTGCCTGGCTGGTTTTGCTGTGAATTTGCAGGTTACTCTTAAGACTCACTGCATCCACGCAGGAGCTGTTTGCCCAATGCAGCTTTGTTTCGGTGGTGAAAGGGAAAAAAGAGATGGGTAACTCCAGACTGCAGGCACGGATGCAAAGATATGTCACATGTCAGCAGGAATAGCTTCTGTTTCTCTGAGACCGGGGAGCTTGACCTGAAAGGGCCATTAAATATTTATGGTATGGCACAGGCAAGATGTAGTTCTGGCATATTCATTGTAAAATGCAAGTTAAAACACAAGACAGAAGTGAAACAGAGGAAAATGCCATTATTTTGAGGTTGTCCATTGGATGCTTCCTCCCCTTTCTTTTGCAGCTGTTGGGTTACAGGTATCTCCTCATGGTACCCACCTCTCCTCTTCCTCACAGCCTTTCTCCCTGCCCATGTAGAAGATGCCTGAAGTAGCAAAGCCAGCAGCTCTGCCAGCAAGGAACCTGCACCAAGGGCATTTCATCTAAAGCAGGTGTTTTCTGCACTTCAGCTGCACTTACCATTTTAAAGGGGCTGTGACATTTCACTGTTCTAACAAAAGGCATCAGAAATTGTTCTGAATCCCTGGAGACTTCAGTAAAGTGCTTGCCATGAATGCTCACGCAGGTGCTGTCACACAGGAGAGCACTAAACGGGCTCTCTGACAACTGCTTCAGCACAGGGAGTGCAAAAAACCTGCTGCCTGCTCTCAAATTTTTTATAAAAAACACTTAATCACTACCACTGTACTTGCCACTAAGTTAATAAAAGGAAGGAAGTTAAACTAAGTTAATAAAAGGAAGGAAGTTAAACAACAACACATAGCACACAGAAGAGAAAAAAAGTCAGAATCTCAGCTAGTGCAAATCAGTGCCAGCCCTCTGCGTCCCTGGATCTCTGGGGAGATGCTCCAGCACGTCTGACTTCACACGTGCACCGGAATTTAGCCAGCCAGCATATACCCTGCATCCAAGTTTGAAAAGTTAAAAAAAAATAAAAGGATTAAGGTTTTCCTTTTTGGCATAGCTAGAAGAAACAGAAATGCACTGCACATTCAGTTACCTGCGAAGCAGGCAGTCTGCACACTGGTTGGCCAGCTTACGCAATATGTTTCTTTCTCTTTTTAAATAAGGACACTACTTGTGAGTTATGGAGAAAAATACAATTGCTCCAAATCTTTCTTGCTACTGCAGGAAATCTTATTTTATGTGGGAAAGATGAAATTGTTCCCCTAAATCCCAGAATCACCAAGCAATTTGACTAACAACACTGATTGCCTAGAAAAACACCAGCTAGCATGTTTCATTTTCCTCTTAACTCAAAAATGGTAACATTTGGACTTTCAGTATTTATCCCCAAGTCAGCTCCCTTCTAGTCCGAGACTGCATAGATTTACATCTCAGAAAGGTGTGTTTTCCAACAAGCAGCCAGGTTTTGAAGGCAAGAACTAAAAATGATGGCACAGAAAACTGCAAGGTATGAGACAGGTAATTTAGAGAGAACATCTATTTACCCATTGAAGAATTGGCACAAAGTTTTTTATCGTAGCAGCTGAATCCTTCCCTCGCCCTCCAGCCGTAATTTTTCCCTCTCTCGACGATGTCGATTTCTTCGTATTTATTCTGCCCCACGTCTCCGCAGAAGAGCCGCCCTTTCCCTTCCTTGGTTTGAGGTTCACCCCTATCGAAAGAGCAGCGCCACATATTTCTCACTCCATAGGCATAGATTTCGGGGCGAGCCGTAGGGTCGTTGAGAAATGGGTTGTCAGGAGGGATTCGGTACAGAGGCCCACGGTCATTGTTGTTCACATCGATCCGCAGCACTTTGCCCAGTAGGGTTGATCTGTATTGGGAGAAGAAAGGACAGGAAAAAAAATAATAATAAAGAAATAAATCTAGACCTTGGTTAAAGGTCAGAGATGGGTTTTTGGAAAGTCAAAGGTTTCAGTCTTCCCTGTTTGGAAAGGACAAGTCTTTCAATATCTTTGAAAAAAAACTAGTCATTTCAAGACCATTTCATTTGTCCCAGGCCACCAAACAGCCTTCAGGTGGCACTGACTTCCCACGACCGGCTGCCCTGCGGACGCATGCTGGTGGCTTGGAACTGCCATAGGGATGGGTCCACTCTTCCCATATCATGGACCCCCACACACACTTGCAGAAAACTGGGCTCTGAGCAGACAGCTGGAAGGCTCAGCGAGCTATCACTGCTCACAAGGGAAAAAAACACACCTTGATAACCTCCCCTAAGGAAACTGGAGTCTACACACGCACGTGTGTGCACAAGCATCAGTGCCGGTGTCAGGGAAAAAGTAAACCCGAGTGAGACAGAAAATACCGCCGATTTACCTCCCCCAGTTTCTCTTCTCAACCCAAGGATGACAGGAGGGACACACGGCGCGCACAAGGTTTTAGGGGCTCTCACTTGTTCTGGGCGTTTCCAAAGGTCCCAAAAGGATCCCCAGCCATGCCTCCATCTCCAGTAAATATATAGAGATACCCATCATCTCCAAAGAGCAGCTGTCCTCCGTTATGGTTGGAAGCGGGTTCTTCTATTTCCAGGATTACCCTGACCGAAAACAGGGAGGAGGCATTACCTACTGCACAAGCCCCAAGCAAAGGGCAGAGCAATGACACGCCAATGGTGCCCAGTGACACACGGGAACAGCTACAGATCAGTTTTGATGTGAGTTCCTTCATATCCACATTACTGAATTTTGCTTAGGCATAGATGATTTTCTAACCTTATATAATTCCAACATATTTTCCAGACTACAGAAACACCAAATTGTGTAATAAGAAAAAATCTGTGAAATGACATGACAGAATATACTTTTAACTAATTATACTTTTCCTCTGATTCTTCCTTCCTCCCTCGTTAAACTTTTTTCTTATTATTTTTTTTCTTTAAGAAAAGGAATCTCAGCTTAAATCTGACTGTGAACTGCGTGAGAAAGGAGTCCAGTCCATCTGTGCATCTGTACAGCGTTTGGCACAATCCCGACACGTGTGTTCAAGGCGAACCTAAAACTTTTCAAACATTAAGTAATAGAGAAGAATCCTTAAGAGATCATTAAGAGAGAAGAATCCTTAAATGCTGATTACATACACAGGACTTTACGAGCTTAAAGAATGGTTAAGAGCAGCCCCACCAACAAATTAACATTTTGACAAGGGTCATTCAAAGCAGTACCAGCAACCCTTACCTTAATTTTAAAACCTAACTCTCTCTTACTGTTGTCTGCTTATTTTATGCACCTGGCATCCCTTTCGTAGTAAGAAAAGGGTGAAATACATAGAAGTATAACTTTATAGAAAGGTAAAACCAAAAACACATTCAGTGGAGGTTCCCAGGTCTAATAATTGAAGTTTATTTTACTCCAGCTTCAAAAAAAGTCCAGATTTATGCTGACAGTGCCTCTTGATAGCTGCAAAACCAAATGATAATAATCACTTACACCACCTCATTTTTAGTGAGTTTTTTCCCTTCTGAAAGTACTGATAGTTTGTGATTACATTGTAAATTGTGGGAAGGAACCCAACTATGTAATTATTCTGCTACACGTCACCACCTCTGAGATAAGGTAACTATGCGCGAACGCACGGACTCCATCCAGCCAGCAGCAGGAGCAAGGGAGGATCCTGCACGGACACAAAGGTGAATCCTCCTAAACCTCCCAAAGAAGACGGAAGAAAACAAAACATGTTGAGCAGACATCTGCGGACAAACGGACACACGCCTTCCTGCTAAGGCCATGCACACCACACATCGGCTCGAGCTCCCTCTTGGGCAGCATCTCAGGATGAAGTCAGTGGGACCCGTGCCTACACAAGCACAACAGGACCGCAATGTTGTTTTCTTAAGCTTTCGCCGTACTAACCATCAGCTAAATAAGCACAGAAAATATTACAAACATAGAGCCTGAGGACTTTTAAACAAGACAGCTCATGGGCCCTGCCATCTGTGGGTTTAAGCTCCTGACTTGCTTTCCTGAGGACCGTATTTCAATTCCCCTTACCTGTCATCTACAGTCCTGGTTACACTGAATTGCTGTAATTGCTTTATAAACCAGCATCCCCATTCTATCATTAGGCTATGTGCATTTTTGAGCTAGAATCATCCACTGCTGAGTATTTGGAAAGCCCCTAATATAACCCATGTAACCAAGCAAAAATGTGAACATTAATATTCAAGGGTCTCTTAAAACAGTGGTTCTATTACATGGTTCTGTAACAGGTAATCCATAGACTGCCTCCACAAACAAAACTCTCATTATCTGTGCATATTAATGTGGATCAACTGCAGGATCAGACTCTAACAAATTAAATTTCCAATCAAAATGCACTCAGTAATACACAGTGGTTTGCATTTTATTTAATTTGATATTGCAATTTGTAAAACCCAACCAAAAACCAAAGCCCAAAATACTAACTGTAAATAATGTTTAATCAATGTTCAGTTAAATCTTCTGACGTACCAGAACTGAGAAATGTCATAAGGTTTATCCCTGAGCGCTTGCAGTTCATCCACGGAGGACAGGCGTATTCTCTACCACAATTTGCTAGACGTGGACTTGGACTAACTTCCTACCACACCGGAATGCAAGAACAATATTAAGCTAAATAAGCCCCATTCATTAATAGCCTTTAGAAACGCACAAGCTGCCCTCTGAGATCTTAAATACATTTGCCAGAGAAACGTGTGTACAATACCTTTCAGAACCATGGTCCAAAGTATTCATGTCAGCAGGAGAAATTCTGAACTCACTGATTCGGATTCTCTCTTCATAACGCACTTCAACTGAATAGTAGACATACACTTTACCATTAAATTTGAATTTAGGATGGAAGACAATACCTAGAAAACCTCTCTCGTCTCCTTCCCAAGGTGAGGTAAGTACGGCTTCGCTGATGTTCAGAAACGGCTTTTCGAGCCTGGATCGATCGGGGAGGTAGGTCCACACCAGGCCAACCTGCTCCGCAATGAAGAACCTGTGGGTACCATCGTTGGCGTGCACCATCGCAACGGGATTGCACAGCCCGTTGGCGACCTCCACGAGGCAGAGCTGGAGGCAGCCCTCCGCGTCGGCGGTCACCAGCCCCAGGTTTTGGTTAAGGTTCTGGTTAGCCAGCAGATGTGGAAAACAGTAGTCTGTGTCCTCCAAGGACAGGTAGCGGCAGAATTTTGCCATGTTGTTCTCCAGCGCAAGTAATTCTTGGTCTGCAGAGAGATAGCGAAAAATGGAGCGGCATTTTTGCCACACTTGCAGGCAATAGTCTTGGCAAAGTCCTGGTATCGTCCGCACGGGGGTGGAGGGATCCTCGGCGTCGTACAAGTGAGCTGCGTATGGAGAACATTCCTAGAGGGAGAGAGAAAAAGCCTCAGGCCATTTCTTGGAGCAGATTTGAAACAGCTGAGCAGCAATACTAATTGGAGAAATTTCACCTTAATTACAACATATGTTGTGGTTTATTCTGAAGATATATTAACAGAGGAAAAGATCTTAGAAATGAGGTTTATCTCAGCATTCACAGAAATGATATTCAATATTCCTGGTGAAAGCTGCCTTCCTCATCCTGTTACTCATTTATTCCAACCATAGCATGAACACAAGAAAACCAGCAATGACTACATCCCTCTAGTAGACTGTACTGAGGAAAAAGAGACTTCCCTATCTCAGATGCTCTGACTTTATCTATGAAATAACGGGCAGATTCACCACAGCACGGCAGTGAAACCGAGGAGTTAGCCAAGAAGATCCAGGTCTTGCACCTCCAGGCCGAGGAGGGAATGGGAAAGGTTGGTGGGGCAAAAGCCTGTGCCTTCCATACCTTGTCATCTGACAATCCAGACGTGCACCTCAAACAATGTGATTTACAGGTTGGAAGCAGAGGGATGAGAAGTGTAGGAGGAGAGGAGAAGGACACCCATCCTTTGTGCCACGCAGCGCACCCAGCCCTGGGATGCTATCACTGCATACACTAGCCTTGCTTGGGTCCAGCTGCCTTTGCCGGTGGATATTTGCTGACAGACACTTTATATACCTGATTAGAAATGGTGAAATGAATCTCATGATTGTGACATTGGTCACCAAGTTCTGTGGGGGATGCTCAGGCTACAGGATTTCAGAGAGTGAGCACCAAATGGCCATAATCCAGGCAAGGTCCACTGGCAGCGGCTGCAGCACAACCCTAGTTTATGGAAGATGCAGCCTCGGAAATCTACCTAAGGACTGAATCAAGTTCACATAGTTCATTCTATTCTCCACTACGAGAACTCCGACAGACACATTTTCCTTAGGTAAAAAAACACTGCAATTCAGTAAATCTGTCTGTAAACAACAAACTGACCAAAGCGACTCAGTTCTGCTTTGCAAGGATTTTCCTTGTAATAAACACACACTATTTTCCAGTTGTAATACATCTTCCCAACAAGCATCTCAAAAGTGCTCTCCAAAAAACATAACACGACTCAGTGGAGGCTCAGTTATTTTCACAGAGCAGATAAATAACTGAGGCAAGAAAGGTAGGAAAAGAAACTGTCCTTCTTGAATAAATTCTGCATTTTTTAATTTCTAGATGGCATTTCGTCCAAGCAAACCCAGCTCAGTTTAAAAAAAAGAAATATAGGGAGCTGTTTCTAAATCTATAGGGAGCTATTTCTTAATGTAGATTACAGCACTATTCAGTAGCTGAAAAGATATAACATCTGAGATACTGAAGTATTTAAATTAGCTGATAAGTACACACAAGATTTAATTTTTATTTTACTTTCCATTACATACCACAATAAACTGAGAGGCCATACAACAGATCATTAGTGTACAATAAGCTTTCCTCCTGGAATGTCAAGCCATTCATTGCAAAATGAAGGTTATTATGCCTTCAAATGAGCAGCAATTAATGTGGTAAAAAGGAGCCTGCGCGTGACACGAAACACTGAAATCACACGGGCAGATTGGGTAACGGCACTCGGCTCGGTGACACCAGGTGTGCCAGGGACAGAAAGAGCCAGAACGTTTGCCAATGCAGTTGTTATGACTGAAAATTTGGCCTTAGAATACAAATTGAAAGGAGCCAGAAAGGGAACGTGAAGGCAGGGCTGGAGAGGAGCTCAGCCTGCTGCTGCCTACGGAGGTTCCACATCCAGAGAGAGGAAGACCACCGCTTGAGTACCGGGGTGTACCTGCTTCTCTGAGAGCCTCCTTCAAAGCAAGCAGTGACCTTAGGCATTATAAACCAATGTCCTGCCTTCAGCGTCGCAATTAAAAATAGCACAGAGATATGGTTTCCCTGTCCCTCTGCCGCTGCGGGCTGTTGACCTCAGCCTCAGGTGTGTTTGAACTGCAGTTGTGGACGGCTTCTTCACTCCTTACCACGCTCCTGGGGGCACAGGGCTGTTTACGGTGGCATTACGCTGGCGGTGATGTACAGAGATCTATCACTAGCCAGACAGTACCCAGGCATGTGTCTAGGGTATTTCCCAGACACATTTGGAATATCTTTCAGCTTTTATTCCACACGAGAATATATATTCCTGACACCCGATCCTGAATTGCCCCGCTTCTGAATGAAATGTTGTGGTCCTTCACCCTTTGCATCGTCTTGTCACGTTCACTAACTCAAAACACCAAGATCTGCTATGCTCAGTCACAGCCCAGCACCACTAATAGATCTAAATTCTCATTTCCAAATGACATGGTCTGTTCGCTCATTTTAAACTATGATGTGGTGCAAAGGCCAAGGAAACCAATGGGCAGACGATCAGTAACTTCAGGGGGGCTGGAACAAGCTCGCACCATGAAAATAACTCACCAGAAAACAAAACAAGTAACATTAAAACGGTTTGGCCAAATCCATCCTATCTGTTCCAGGAATTCAGAGGCAGTTATTTATCTGAGGAATTGCAACAGTCTGAATCTGGACGAACACCCACATCAAACAATGGCTTATTTACTGCTGCTATCAGCCGGGAGGAAGCAACGGGGCTCCTCAGGAAAGCGCCTAACTTGCACGTAATCCCTGACGTTCCCTGTCCCTCTCCATCTGGAAGCTCAAGCCTTTAAGCAAGCTATTCCCTGAGACACAGAACGAGGCATCTGCTCTCCCGCACTTTGGTGCCCTGCATCCCACCGCACAGTAATCCAAACCCACACACGTCCCTGAGACCTGCCGTCCCCATCAAAATACTCCCCGGGTGTTGAGGCTGTGGGGCAGGCAGGGGGATGTCCCACCACAGCCCTCCTCTCCCCCACGGCCAAAGGCATCCTCTCAGCCTGCTTCTGGGTGGGGGGGAAACGCTATTTTGGAGCTGGGGGATGATGTGCGGCACTGAGGGAAGGATGCTTCTGCTCTTCCACTTGCCCTTCCACATGGAACAGAAAGAGCACCACGTAGCAAATCACAATTTAAGAGAAGGTAGGAATCCTCACCACGAGTACAAGCCGAGACACTTGTCAAAATAATTTGATCGCATTTGAGAGAAATCGCGAAGTGGGTGCAGAAGGAGACAGAAGTGTGCTAAATAAGTCACAGAAACCCACTTATTAATTCAGGTCTAGGATATAAATTGTATCTATAATGAATGAATGGAAGCAGAGCGTTCTGGCTTGCAATGCCTGAACTTCCATTTCGTGCTCGCGTGGCCAGAGGCGGTGGTTTGTAGCCGTGTCTGGGCTGGTGATGCACTGAGCTCATCAGAACAGTTCAGTGAATCATTTTTTCCCACATTGAAATATTTCACTGCTTCTGAACAAATTTTCAATGGTCGGGGTTCTGATGTACGCAGGAGACTTACTTATCGCTTCCAGAGGCAGAAGGAGTGCTTAGCGGGCACTGCTAACTGGTTTCCCATCTGCAAATGGACTTTTGGACACCGCTTGTTTCAGGAATATATTCAAAGGTTTTTTTGCTTCCAGTACAGTGTGAGATGAAATAAAAGTCAAATCTCTAGAAGCTGTTGCGGAAAAGGGTTGTCTTTCTCTTCACGCTTTCAGGAACACCAGAGGTACCCTGCAAATTGCTAAGAGCAGGATTTCTGCAAAGCCACTTTGATCCCTTCTGAGCACAGCAGACGAGACTCCACTGTCTGAATTAATTTAAGATTTACACTTGCACAGCACAGAGCTGCCACTGCTCTGTCTCAGGGGCATTTTCATACATACGAGGCCACCGCTGATGATAGGGTCAGACGCTTTGGTCTGCACAGACTGTGATCATCATGTTATCATATCTCGCCACAGAGCACCCACCTCGCGTGCACAATGTCCCTGTGCAGGATGGCCGCCACAGAGGTTTCCAGGCCACATCCTCAGGCGTCACTCTTCAGGCACCCATCGTCAGGACGGTTAGCACCTGGCACATGCTAAAAGCATCTCAGGATGCTGTAACCCAGTACAAAAAAAACACCTGATCCCATGAGTCAGGTGTAACAGGGGGCATGATTGGTGCAGGCTGGTCCCCTCCTGGTTTTTTTCATCAAGTCCAAGGAGGGTGAGGGGGGTCTGCAACTTGCCCACACACCCAGCTCAGAGCACTGCTGCTCATAAATTAAAGCAGAACAACATCCCTATTCCTCTTTCAAACACCTGCCAAAGGCAGAAAAGTTCACTGGGAAAACTGATGATGGAGAGTCGCCCCTCGCAGTGCCTGGGAGCACGTCTCGAGGCTGCTGCACTCGTCCCTGATGCACCCGTACGTGGGCCAATGCCCCCCTGCCTTGGCCCAGGCACTAATGCCACGGCCGATGCACCTGGCGGGGGGGGGCCATGTACCCCATGTACCCTGCCTGGGCCAGGCACTAACGCCACGGCTCACATCCCCCTGGGTTGTCCAGAGCCCCCGTGCCTGTGCTGATGCAGCCCTGCCCGGGTGGATGCAGTCATTCCTGGGCTGAGGTGCCCATGCCATGGCTCATGCACCCCTGTGAGGTCCAACGTACCAGTGGCCGGACCAGTGCACCCCCCACGGACCAATGCACCCACGCTCGGGCTGAAGCATCCATACCTGGGCTTGACGCAGCCCTGCACGGGTGGATGCACCCACACCTGGGCCGAAGCACCGTGACGGGGCTGAAGAACTCCGCCTGGGGCAGAGCATCCTGCGTGGCCAAAGCACCCTGCGGGGGCTGAATGCCCCTGTGCAGCCAAAGACCCCTTTGTGGCTGATGTCCCTGGCTCAGTGGAAGCCCCCTGTGTGGCCGAAGCCCCTTGTGTAGCCAAAGTCCCCTTTGTGGCTGATGTCCCCAGTGCAGTGGAATTCTCTTTTGTGGCTGAAGCCCCCTGTGCGGCTGAAGCCCCTGTGCAGCTGATGCCTCCTGTGCTGTGGAAGCCCCATCTGTGGCTGAAGCCCCCTGTGTGGCCAAAGCCCCCTGTGTGGCTGATGTCCCCTGTGCTGTGGAAGCCACCACTGTGGCCGAAGTCCCTTCTGTGGCCAAAGCCCTGTGTGCAGCTGATGTCCCCTGCACAGTGGAATTCTCCTTTGTGGCTGAAGCCCCCTGTGTGGCTGAAGCCCCCTGTGCAGCTGATGCCCCCTGTGCCATGGAAGCCCCATCTGTGGCTGAAGTCCTTTGTGTGGCCAAAGCCCCCTGTGCAGCTGATGTCCCCTTCACAGTAGAATTCTCTTGTGTAGCTGAAGCCCCCTGTGTGGCTGATGCCCCCTGTGCTGTGGAAGCCCCCTCTGTGGCCGAAGTCCCTTGTGTGGCCAAAGCCCCCTGTGTGGCTGATGCGCCCTGTGCCGTGGAAGCCCCCTCTGTGGCTGAAGTCCCTTCTGTGGCCAAAGCCCCCTGTGCGGCTGATGTCCCCTGCACAGTGGAATTCTCTTTTGCGGCCGAAGTCCCTTCTGTGGCCAAAGCCCCCTGTGTGGCTGATGTCCCCTGTGCTGTGGAAGTCCCATCTGTGGCTGAAGTCCTTTGTGTGGCCGAAGCCCCCTGTGCGGCTGATGCCCTCTGTGCTGTGGAAGTCCCATCTGTGGCTGAAGTCCTTTGTGTGGCCGAAGCCCCCTGTGCGGCTGATGTCCCCTGCACAGTGGAATTCTCCTTTGCGGCCGAAGCCCCCTGTGCGGCTGATGCCCTCTGTGTGGTGGCAGCCCCCTGCGTGGCCGTAGCCCCCTGTGTGGCCGAAGCCCCTGTGAGGCTGATGCCCCCCCGCACAGCG